>JBBMOE010000036.1:1226295-1291295 GCA_037975065.1 Chaetodon trifasciatus | reverse complement strand
GTGACACTTTCTTTCACGATGTCTAACCTCTGTCTCTTCTCATCCGGTGTTTCAGCCGTGACTCTGTCTCTTCAGGACTCTCAGTGCTTCGTATATATGCATGTTGGAGTCTATCTGCTGACAGTCTGGCTGTCTGTGCAGGTGATTCTGCTTGTGACTGCGTTGCTTGATACATCCTTTTTGCTTGTAGTCTGTCTTCTCCTTGCATGAGAAGCTGTTTCATGCTTTCTCCTTTTCAGCGTAGCGTGTTGACGCCGACATTGTGCAAAGCTTTACTTCTTGAGATGTGACATAGTTTTCCCATAAAACGCAACATTATGCAGTGAATGTTATACAGTAAGAACTGAAGCTCGTACTCAAAACAGACATGCAGTTTATGAGGAGCTCAGCTTCAGAGCGCTTACCAGATACAGTGATGTAACATGTTGTCTGATCTTGATCTGAGCAACTTGATCAGTGGGGGTGAACATGTTAAAAGATGTATGTGTGGTCGATTTGACCGCTGATCACTGAGTGAGTGGATGGACAGTTGAACTATACAAAAACAGGCCAATAAACAGGCCAGAGTTACATTTCTTTCAAATAATATAGTCTATATTTTCAAAAATTATGTCTAATTCTTCAAAAAGAAACAAAATAAAAGCTTTAGACAGTTATCCCAAAGCAACTCTTTGTTTCTAAGCAGTTGGCCTGCAGCATAAATAATATAAGTAATATAACATGAATAATAAAGTCGCGTCTTCATGAAGACGGAGCTTCATTTGTGGGCGTCTCGTTATTCGATTGATGACAAATCGCTCATTGTTGAAGTTGAAGCGGCATCTCAAGAGACAAAAATCTATATTTGTTTTTTACAATAAACATATGGACATTTGTATGTTTCATTCCTCTTTATTTGTCCTAAACAGCTCAAACCAGTTTCAGTCCAGTTACTTCTTCTTTGACCTGTCTCTGCTGGACAGTTAAACTCTGTACATTGGACATCTGCATGTCTCTGTCTGTCAATCATGTTCACTGTGTTAAAGAAGACAAATGCAGCTTCAAAAACTGTCATTCAGTGCTTAACTGGTAAATCCGGAGGTTCCAGTACAGCGCAGGAAATCCAGCAGGGCCATGAAGGCCATGTTAACAGATGAGCCGACAAAATAGAAAGTAAGTTTTTAATGACAGAAAAAGCTGATTGCACATTACTAAAACAACCACAGACTGGGAGGAATGACATGAACAACACAGGCAGGAAAGCCGACAAGAAACTTCAGCCATGAACACAGACAACACACACGAGAGGGAGGACTAACGAGGGACAGGTGAAACTAATCCTCAGTCGCAAGGGCGGGAACGAGACAAAGGCAGGAAGTAGAACGAGTCAAGACACATGAGGAGGAACACAAAACAGGAAATAAGTCAAAACTCAGCACCAGTGATGCTGCCTGTGACACAGTAACGTCAGATTTAGAGTTACGTGGTCAGGGGGCCACAGTGTGCAGGCTGCAGCGCTGTGATTGGTCGGCTTAGGGCTGCTTGTGTTTTCTTCTGCAGGTTTCTTTTGTTAGATGTAAAGAAGAAGATAACTGAGCCTTTTCTCAGCCTGCCTCATGTTTTCCCCTCTGTGACGCCCCTCTCTATCACAGTGAATCGTCCCATTATCAGTAATGAGACAAGGCAGACCTTCTCTGTGCCACTGCGGGGAATATAATTAAAGCAACAAAGCGTCTGATCATGTGCAACACATCCATCTAGTGTTGCAGTGCCGTCACCAACAAGCGAACTCCAAACTACAAATCAATACCTACACATAAATCCATCATAGGCTTCCATACAGAGAACATTAAATGAAAATCAAGATGGAGTCTCAGAGAAGTCAATTACAACCACTAATTTGGGTTCCAAAATCCTGGTTTTCCCACTGAATTGAATCCCTGTGATCTCCATTCTGAATTCTTCCTGGCTATACTTCGATCATGTTGACTAATCATCTCAGCAGTGCTTTGTAGGCTTGTTCCTCCACATAAAAGCAGCTGGCAGAGGCTAACATTTGTGTACTTGCCACCCAGGGAGCCACAGAACAATCAATTGTTTGGATAAGCACACTGAAAATAAGAAAGACATATCAGTACAGACAGCGAGCAGTGATCAGATTCCTGGAAAACAACATGATGCTGCGTATTGGAGCATGAATAAACGAGTTATTTGATGCTGCACAGGATAATATCCTGACTATGACCAGAAAAACAGAATGACTACACTGCCTGTAAATGCCTTCTGGAGATATAAGCATGCTGGTGATAAATAGATATTAGATGGGTGAAAGTGTATTAAGACACAGAGTTAAATATATATGTGTATCACGCCAAGAGATCCACCACAAGCTTAGATTGTCTGTGATTTACATTCACTTTTTTGGCTTCCAGGAAATAGCCTACACCCGAACACACAAAATACTTGTGTTTTGGTCACAAGGAAAGCACACAAAGCATCTCTACACACACACACACACACACACACACTGAGTCCGACCTGACACAAATCACAGAGGTGTCACTCAGAAACTGTATTCCGCACACACCGAGTTCAGGTGAGCTTCACCTGGGTCACCAGTCACTCAGCATGAGGTGAATTGACTCTTTATCCTATTTTTCTACAAGCCACCGATCCATCCATCAACCCCTCACCCCACACGCCCGTCCATCCATCTACCTATCATCCAAACATCTGACCCTCCATCAGCCTCCCGTCAGCGCCGTCAGCCCCGCTGCCTGAAGACAGAGCTCACTGCAGCCGACACAGAGTGCAGCAGATCCACCTTAAACTGTGAGCGAGTGAATGAATGACTGAGTGAATGAATGAAAAACTGGACTTGCTTTTCATGACTGATAATTAAGATTTATTTACTGGAAGTATTTAACTTACTTTGACACCATGTCAGTCATTTCTATCTGTCTATATTCCAGTATTTTTTTGTATTGAATCAAACTGGACCCCCGACATCAGAAAGTAGATCTTGAAGCGATTCAGCAGTGCTGTTACAGACAAAGCTCTCAAGCTCTCCTCAGCAGCAACGGAAGCTTCATTACTTGACAGATGTATTTATTTCACAGTTTGTATTTGCTCTCCAGAGAGAGATCAGCAGGAGTTCAGAGGTCAGATTCAGCCATGTGTCATAAACATCATGAGAGGCCGACAGAGAGCGCGGGGACGACGGTGCAGACTATGACCTGGTTCAGCGCGTCCTCTTCTTGTTGTGTTGTTAAACAGCAGTTAGTATCCAGTTTAAATGTTCCCTCATTGATCATCTTTGTAAGGTTTTTTCACAAGCAGCCTTCGAAGCCAAAGGGAAAGCAGGAGGGCTGCACAGTCACCTCACAGATCAATGGAAGAGATTCAATGCAGGCTCATGGCAAGACTTCAGACTAAAGTTTGCATGCAAAAAGAAAATACCTGTAAAAATGAAAATGGACCTCCTCTACTGCGTCCCTACTGCAGCCTCACCTCTGTTGCCTGCACAGCCTACCAACAGCAAAGCAGCTTTTAGCTTTGGTTGCCACAGACAGACGAGCGGTCTGCCTCTTCACCTCGGGGCTTTGCTGTATTTTGCTTTATTTCTTTTATTTGATTTAAGGACACTTCACGTTAAATAACAATGAAATATTCTACAGTTCGTCATGTAGAAATTTTCCCTGCAGATGAGGACATCGAACGGAAACGGCTGTTTATTATCTGTGAACTGATTTATTTCATGGATGAAATGTGCTACTGCACATAAATAAAATGTGATCTTTGACCTGCTCATCTGCATCCATACATCCACTCGTGCATTCGTTCATCCATTCAGCCGACATGTATGCATTTCCTCAGGTCACTTCACTCTCGTATGTTCACGGACCTGGAAACAAACTGAAAAGCGTCAGTCTAGACGGTCTCATATATGCTGCTCTAATTGTCTTCACTGCTGCTGAAATGTTCACATACAGCACGCACACCCACTGACTCGCTGGCAGCAACCTCTAAAATGGGTCTTCACGCAGCACGAAGCCGTCACTCGGGGACGCGAGGGGCTTTATTTGTGCTAAAATGTGAAAATGTTCACTTCAGACGGCACTTGAAAAGGAAAGTGTTTAGTCTGCAGGCAAGTTCGAACACAAAGAGTTTCGAGGTGACGTAACACACCCTCAGGGAAACGTTGATTATCAGTGACTGTGAGAAGCTCTGAGGACGACTTTGTCATCTCAGCAGAGTGTGGCAGAAATGCTTAATGTCTGTGCTGTTTGTGCGTATTAAAACTGATTATTTAACTGCCAGTAAAATCACACACACACACACACACACACACACATATATATATAATCACATATATTTTTACTCAACAGTACACAAACACAGAGACACACTGAGCTGATTGTATTGACGTCACAGCCGACAGCTGATAGGACCTTACACTGATGAGTTCATCTATCCATCAGCACAGAATAATATTAAACCTTGGAAAAAGGACAATAAGCTAACAAGACTAAGAGTCTACATCCTCACTAGTGTCCTCATTGTAAAGAAAACTGTTAAATCTAACCCAAAGTACTGGACAAATTCTAGTTCTGACTTGGTGATGGCACTAGATGAAGTCTGGTGATCATGAAAGTTCACAAAGATCATGAATGTCTGCACCAAATTGTATTATAACCCATCCAACAGATGTTAAATCAGTTTGACTGCAGGATCACCGAACTCACGACTGTCTGTACAAAATATTACGGTGATATATCCTGTAGAAATATTTCAGTGTGGACTGAAATGACTGACAGTGTTTCACTGTTCATGCATTATGTTCCATCAGGAAATGCACTTTAAATTAAAACCACCATATTCAAAACAAAATGTAAATGAATTAAATGGAGTGAAACAGGCATACGTTAACAGACAGGACTGTGTTATTGCAGCCTTGAGACCAGAAACTCCAGGTTGAATTTAAGCTTAACTGCTCCTCTGTTATTCAGCAACATCAAACGCTCGTTATGAAGGGAAAATACACTAGATACAGTTTACATCTGTACACTAATCCACCCGGAAAACCTCAAACCAAATAATCCACATTCACGTTTGTGTGTTTATTTCAAGTACATGAACATGAACATGCATATTTTACAAAACAATAGACTGCTAACGGGGACAAAATGCAGGTCTCCATAATGTGAATCATTAAATTTTAGGGTGAAGGCTGAGGTTCAGGTTAGGGTAAGTCTCCAGGAAATGAATGTAAGTCTATGTAATGTCCCCAGAAGTGATGGAAACACAACTCTGTGTGGGCGTGTGTGTGTATACGTTTGCCCGAGGTCCTCCTGACCCATCTACCTGTGTTCATAGGCATGAAAAGCAGACGGTGCAGAGGGACGACCTCCACCGCCATCTGTGATTCTGTGGCAGCCGGCCACTCAGCGAGCACTGATCCAGCCGTCCGTCGATGTGTGAGCCATGTTTCCATATTTCCTCATTCGGCTTCCATTCATGTTTGCTTTCCGTTTCGTCGGTTCTGTCAATCGATGTGTGACTTCAGGCTACAACATATTTGTTCTGTGCGTGGGCAGGTGTGTGTCAGCAGGCCAGTGCTAGAGGGAAATGAAGGCATCCATACCCTACTTAGTGTGTGAGTGTGTGTGTGTGGTTTAAGCCAGCACTGATCAGATTATACGTGACAAACATCAGCCTCCTCAGCCTTGTTTTACAACAACAGATACTTTGGGATACAGGTTATAAAATTCAGAAATTCATCTGGGATCCATCTTTAAATGTAAAGGTTTGTTTCTGAACTCTTACATGAGATCTGCTCAAAAGAGGAGAAAATCAAACAGGCAAATGTGTATGTATCCATCTATCACCCATAACATACACACAGTGCCCCCACGCCCCTTGACACACTGTGCTATAATACATTCAGTACTATATCAGATCAAAATGGCCTCACAAGCATGAGAAATGGGGATCCTTTGCCAGCGTTGCCTTGGGCATAACCTCAAGGTTTCCCAGAACTCAATCAGCTCAATGGAACGAGCCCGGTGAGTGGCGTGGGCTTTTATCAGCGCAGACAGCACAGTTTATAATAAGTGAAATACATGTAGTCATCAGCCGGCTGCACACTGAGAGATGCTGGGAGAGGCTGACACATTATAATTACCACTGGACCCAGTGGCGTTAGAGGAGCTAATATTCCACACCGGTTTAATGAAAACCATGAACGTAACAAGGCTATGTGTGTTTTCACTAATCCCTAATTCTATTTTTATGAAGTTTCGCTGACACAGAAAGGTGATAATTCTACTTTCTGTTTATTATTGAGATTAAAGGGGAAGGTCGTGTTGTACTGGACCGCATTATGTTGAAAGATGTTTCTAATATTTTGTCCACCCCAGGGACAGAGATGTTCTGTAGGCTGGCACTGGATCGTGCAGGTGTACCTAATGAAGTGGCCAGTGAGTGTACACTGTGCTTTACTGTAGCAGCACACAGACGCTTGCAGAGGCTTCACCCTTCCACAAAGCTGGATATGAACTTTAAAAACATCATGAGGGTTTGACTGACAGTGACATCAGCGGGTCCATAAGTCACTCAGCAATGTTCAGTTAGTGCAAATTGTGTGTGTGTGATTATCAGGCTAGAATTAGCACATCCTGCTAACCCGGTGCCTTCCACACTTCCTGCATGCAGACACATCTGCTGTTGTGCTTCGGGTGTCTACAGATGCTGTTATCAATGAGGCAAAGCCATGTGATGCTGCCGGTGTGTGAATTCTGTTTGATTTCCAGTGTGAGGGTTCAGCGAGTGTGTGTGCACATGTGCTGTGTGTTCGTCAGTGTGTGTTTATGTGCATGAAATATGGACTGACATAAAGAAAAGGGGCTGAATTGTGTGTGGTTTTGTGTGGTAGAGTGAGCGTATGAGACGGAGTATCAGAGTGACAATAGCATTTGACAGTTTAGCCCCATGGTGTTTGAATATAATGGCCTCTGTGTAGCTGGCTGCTGGCTCAGTATCTCACCTTTTGCTCTCATACATACAAATAGGCGGCTATTCTCATTCATGGCCTGTGCAAACTGACTGAGTCAAGGGCAAACATGTTTATGCAGCGGAGGAGAGAAAAAGAATTAATCTGAAAAAGCAAGAAGATTCTG
Organism: Chaetodon trifasciatus; assembly: GCA_037975065.1. Classification (NCBI taxonomy): domain Eukaryota; kingdom Metazoa; phylum Chordata; class Actinopteri; order Chaetodontiformes; family Chaetodontidae; genus Chaetodon; species Chaetodon trifasciatus. The sequence goes on along the minus strand of JBBMOE010000036.1, from coordinate 1,284,138 downwards.
GTTACAGCTGAGTGCATTTAATGAGTATTTATGCCATCTAATGGAACGCAGAGTGTGAAAGGAAAGCAGGGTTTTGGGAAGCCTGTTAGCTCAACAGCTAGCGTTCAACACCGTTTGCCGTTGAAGCTGGACTGAGTGTGACAGCTCTGACCAGTGGTGGCCAGCATATGAGTGTAAGTTTGCCAATATGAATCATGCCCGTGGAAATATGATTAGCATGAAATAAAGATGAAAGAATAATTAAATCCAACCTGGCTCACCGGTATCAAATATAAAAGAAGGGCAGAGGAAGTTCTTCTGATCTTTCAGACAGTTAATTTTTGTCTCTGTGTGCGATGATTTCCTCTTTCTGATGGAGTTACTCAGGGCTCAATCTTTGGCCCCTTTTGTTCTCCATTGACATGCTCTCATGCAGACAGAAAACTGGCAGTTTTAGTTGCATTTCCTATTCAAGACAATATATTTGATGTTTTCACTCATCAGCTTCATTGATTTCTGTAAATATATACACGTTTCAAAGACTGGGAAAGATGTGGAATGCTCCAAAAACACCTGTTTGGATCATTCCACAGGTAAACAGGTTGATTGGAAACAGGTGAGAGGATCATTGTTGGGTATGATAGAAAATTGTCTTTTTCTGATGCTGGTTGGATGATTTTAACTCATTGTTTACACTCTTGACTCAGCACACCAGTGGAGAAGCTGCAGGTGGAGAAGCTGCTGGTGAACATCGCGTTGCATTGAGGCTTTTTTGTAAAAACAGATCTCACATCTTTCATTTTTGTACTGTTTCAGACTTTCTCATTCAATGCATTGGAGCTGTCCTGGCAGCGTTACACTGCAGAGTTCAGAGAAACAGATTTTCACCGTAGGTTGGTGAGCGTACCCAAACGACATTTGGGAAACCAGTTGGCTCGTCGTCATCCTTGAATCCGTCTCCCTTGAAAAAGTGAAAATCCACCTAAATGTCACCTTTTTTGGGTTTGTCCAAGTCTGTTTTTGGAAAGGCTTCCCAGCTCCAGTGAAGAGAATAAGTTAACGATGGTTTGAACATGTTTTCATTTGCTTCTGAACGCCTCATTTTCTCTCAGCCTGCAGAATGCATTAGGGAGATTTTGATGAATTGCACGGCGTTATTGTAAAACCATCCTCTAAGTTTTTGAAGTGTTGCTGGTTGACAGCTGTAAGACAGCTGGCCTGACATGTAGGTATCTCTAATGGGCTTTTGAAACTTTCCCCAGCGTTGGCTGCTGTGCTGTTTGTTACTTGAGGAGACCATTAAGTGAGTCAGAGATTGTCTGTTTGCTCCGTTTCCTTCCTTCTGGCCGAGAAGCGTAAACTTTGAGAGATTCAGTCCGTCCTGTAGCATCGCAGCAATCACAGACATCCAAACTCCAGAAGCATCCGACCTTGTTTTGTATTGTTCTGGCTGACTTCCTAAACTTTTAATATATTCCTTTAAATCTCTTGTGATCTTATATTTTCTTTATCTTGTTGCTATTTTCTAAGAGACCATGCTGCAGTTAATACATTAATAAATCTTGATTTCTAAAAGAGAAAAACAGTAGTTATTTATGTTGTGTTATATAAGAACCATGATCTGTAGACCAGCGCTGCTCTGTCACGCTCATGTTTTGACATAAACTAGTTCTCGTGCATTGATGTCTGTTTTGCTGCTCAGACAAACACTGATACATTTTTCTGTCTAATAAAGTTGTATTTTATTCACACTCTGAAGTGTTGAATTTCCCGAGCTGTCTCAGAAGCTGCAGCGCACTGACATGAATTATTCCTCTGAGGGAATGATCGTTCATCATGAGCATCTTATTCCGGCTGAGAGAAGGCTGTAATATGAAACATCTGGATATGCAAATCACTAACCACAGCTTTGACATTAAGTGAGGTAGCAGCGCGTACAAAACAAGCCATCCAGCCTCCCTGAACTGTGTTTCTCACACTTTAAACAGGCTGTCGTGCCTGTTAAATAACATCCATAGGTCAGGGTGTGTGAGTCGGGGTGACAAATACTCAAAATGCTGTAAACACAGCAATGCAGACAGACACACACACACACACACACATTATATCCTGTGCTTTAAAACACACACACAGGCCTCACTGACAAACGCACACACATGCCTCACCGTCTTAAACACACACACACACACATCCATGTGCATTGTGTCGACTCACTCTGAAGGTGGATCGTTAGCGGAATACCTGGAACACCTGAGAGCCGTCCGCCTCGTTGCTCTCTGCTCTCCTTCCTTCTTGCAGGCAATTGTTTGGTTATGTTCTCTATCGTTACCTTTGTTTCGTTTGGCACCTCACAACGCCCACACAACACACACACACACGCACACACACATCCCTTCGCTCATTCACACTTTAATAAAACTTTGGTGAACTTTAACCTGCTTTATTTTGTTTGATTTGGATTCATAAATCATCCCTTTGCTCAAACTTTGCTGTGGCTCCCTTTTTTGTGTCCAGTTGAACCAGCTCATAACAAACAGGAGCTCATGCAGTTTTGGCTTCGTGCTTTGTTTCCTGGTCTGTTCTGGTCTCTGGTTTTGTGCAGGTTGTCGGGGAGATCCTTCATGTGTTGTTCTCTGGACACATTGGTTTGTGTTGCATTGTCGTGCGCCGTTCATCAGGAAAGTGTTGCTGTCTCGATACACGATTTAACAGCTTTCTCTGTGTGGCTGTTCCTTTGTTTTGTACTGTGTGGGCACCTCGGCTCAGTCTGCAGGCGAATCAGTTTTGTTTCTCAAATCAGACGTTTAACACTCAGTCAGTATTGTTCTGGATTCACATTGAAGTCCGTCCCCGGTGCGACCCCCGCTGCACCACTGTTAACTCCTGCGACCTGCTAACAGATTTAACAGACACTCAGTGGACTGACGGTAAATTGATATTTTGAATTATCATCATTTCACGTCATTACTGACAGGTGAAGAGTTGTTTACTGTTAATTTTCATTTCTATAAAATGTGACACACTGAACTGAAGGATTTTAAACAAAGAGTGGTTTATGTTTCCCTTAAGGGTCCGTACAGGAACGCAGTTCACAGGTTGAATTTGGACATTCAAAAAAAGACATGGCAGACAGTAAATATAGCACGAGCGAACTTCCTTCCTGCTTTGACATTTAACTCTTTTTTGCTATTTTCTGCTCTTCCTGAAACTCATCTCACCTTTACTCACCCTCTGCAGCTCCAGTATTTCTCCTCAAGCAGCACCCTCAGCCATCAACAATCATGCATTTTCTTCAAAGTGCACTTTTTCTGGACTTCTTCCTGTTTGCCAGGAAAGTTTCTACAGATCACTTTGCCAGAATTGATTTAGCTTAATATAACCAAGAACAAACACATGCAGGAACCTCCACCAAACACAGAGTGCTGCACCAGGGAGGAGAAAAGAAAGTTTAAGGAGAAGCTTGAAACCTCTTTTACCTTCCCAGAGAGATGCATCCATAATTAAACAGTAGTAAGTAAAATTTCAAGAGTGTATTTTCTCCTTGTACGGTCCTCCATCTGGTGATAGCAAATACCAAAGTTAATACCACTAAATACAGTAAATACTGCTGAAACACATGAAGCAAAATGGAGCCAACAGCTGTCTTTCAGTGAGTATTTTTTATATATATATATAGTTTACACACAATACACAGTTTACTTACATATTTACACACACACAGATGCTTATACATATGCCTATATATGCATGCACATAGGCACAGTGTCACTCCTACACACATCAGCTCGTCTGTTAAATCCCGTCCTGAGTGTGTGTCCAGCTGGCCACCCACTCGCTGTACAGCAACAACCACCAGCTGTCAATCATAGCTGGATCCCTGCAGACATTATCTCCCATCTTCTCCCAGACTTTCTGCCTTTAACTGGCTGAAACAGATGAGCCAGAGGGGGGAAAAACATTGTGACAGCAGCCAATGAGGATGCTATCACCACGACCTGTCAGTTTTCTGCTTTTGTTTAGCACAGGGAAGCTTGACTGGGTGCTTGTGTGCCACTGTTTCAGAGCTCCATGTCAGTAAGCATGACATGCAGCCGGATGCCTGACCACTGGGAAATGTCAAGTCAGAACAAAGACAATTAAATAAACTGCTTTGCTCAGGGTCATATCTCGTTTATTTGGCTTCCCCATCAAGAACTGTTTCACCATGTTTAACAGGATTCTGTATATTTGCATGTGTGTGAGTTTAGGCTGAACTGTGGAGATGCTCTCACAGCTCAGTGGTAGACGTTGTTCACAGACTGCTGTAATCTGCTGCGGCAGTGCCGGCCAATCGGTGGGCTGATCCACCGCTTTGGTCCAGACTGACAAGTTTATGGTCAAGTGCTTGCCAAACTGATGACATTCCTACGGTGGCTGATGAGGGCAAACACGGTGCAAAAGCCTGAAAAAGCCAATTCAAGTCCAAGTTTTTTTCTTACATTTGTGTGTTTTAGACGTTGCATCGTTTCCATATTTGCAGCGTGGTTGGTTTGTTGTTGGTTTTCTGAAGCAAGTATTTTCATTTGCAGCATGTTTCTGTTGTATTTGTTTTGGATTTTCACGTGTCTTTAAATTGGTTTCTGAAGCTGCAGCACGTTTCTCCTCATGGAAATATTTTGGGCTTTTGCAGAGTATTTGCCTTTGTCAGCCACCGTACATCCCCATCAACTTCAGCTGTGCATTTATTGCTAATGAGCAAAGACTAGCATGCTAACATGCAGAGCTAAGATGGCTTTTGTTTCTTATTTTACTTCTGCAAATGTTTCTTTTTTAATTACTGTATATTTTATCTGGAGAGACAAAAAAAATAATCCAATTTAAATCCCCTCCAAAAAACTCAGTGGTAAACAATGGTGTGGTCAATAATGTGGTTTTTAAAGTGTGAAATGAGGTGTGGAAATCTTCTGTGAAGCCCTGAGGTGCAGTTTCACCAGAAAATAAAAAAGCCTCAACTTTCAATTTAATGAATCATAAAAAAAAAAAAAACCTTCCACAAACAAACGTTGAGTGTTTCTGTGGCGTCTCCTTGACTCTTCCACCAATCACAATAAAAACAGTGCTTCTCAGAATTTCTGAAAAAAACAAGCCGCAGGAAGAAATCATCCGTCTCGGTTTGACTTCCTGACTCACATTCGGTGGAGCAGCTGAGAGACACAACACAGCATTCACCAACATGTCTAAATACAGAAACCCTAATAATCATGGAACTCCATGAGCTGCCAATCCCAAAAACAAAGCAATAAAAGCATTGTTCTTATCCACCATCCTCCATAGCCCTGCATGGACGCATCATCCTCTATCTGATGTTTCATTCCAGCAGTTTTAATTAGTTTGCAGTTAACAGTTTCATTTTTTATTGTTTTTCAGTTTAAACAATCAGGAAATAGACAAAAGCGTGGAATATGAAACTGTGATGTGCGTTCACTGCTTGCTGGTGTGCAGCTCCACACGGCTTCAGCCCAGCTTGTGTTGACGTTTCCAGACTGTTCACCATCACATGTCCGACGTGGAGCGATGAAGTGAAACAAGGACAGAACTGTCAGTCTGCATCGTAATCACTGCGTCATTGCAGCTTTGATAATGAAAGCAGTATGTTCCAGGAAATTGATGCCAAATGCAGACAGGCAGAGGAAAGATTTTGAGGCAGCTCACACAGAACGAATGACAGGACCACGACAGACAGTGGCTACATACATCATGAAAGATCTGGCAAACCAGGAGGGTGAATAGTGCAAATGAATTCATTATCCGTGCTGGAAGGTTGCTAATGGAGAGGTTCATGGCCTTGTCAAAATCTAACTTTGAATTAACTTTAGCTTCATGCAAAATGTGCCTCCAGCAGGTGATTATCAGACTAACCTCAGGCTGGTGTTTTGAATTTTTACTCACACATCCACATGACTGTGGCTCGTCGGGCTGTTTTCCTCAACTTTGTCCAAATTTCTTTGCTTTTGCTCCCGAACATTTCAATGTGCTGCTTTATTACCACAAAGCAAACGTGAGATTTGATCGATCACTCTCATCAATGTCAACTGATAATGGTATAAACAGCTGCCTCACTCTTTAGATATGTGTTCTGTGCTGTGTCATGAAATCACTGACCACTTCTGCTAGCAGAGGGGTCATGATTATTACCTGGAGGAATTCATCGCAGACAAAATGGCTTTAATTTAGAAGAATGGTGCTTAAACTGTTACCCTGACCTTTCTCTCAGGTGTCACATTACACAGTTTTTCAGCCAAACAGAAACATTTTGTGGTGATTGGATAGAAACATGTAATGTTTCGGTGCCTGAACCTGAAACAGCCGTAACCTCTAAATATCCTGTCAGACTCAAACCAGCTGCAGACCTTTAACCCACACACCAACAAAACAGACTAACATATCTACACACACTCCCACTATGTTTGAACTGTAAGTTTCTAACTCATAATGGCTGGGGTGCGCACACACACACACACACACACAGACACACACACAGACACACACACTCAGGGTTGCAGGGTAAGCTGAACTGTACTTGAGCTGCCCTCCACTTTATTCTGCAGCTCAAACATTTAAACAGCAGCTCGGCCAAGCGCTTTTCATTTCACAGGTCATTTCAGTTGAGTGCATAAACCAATCAGATCCTTTATAAAATATTGCCCTCGCAAATAAGCAGACTATCGAGGCCGGGGCGGCAACAGAGGTGCTGCTGCTGAACCACAAATCTTCTAACAACCAACAGCTGGAGCCATCATGGACATCAGGGATGAATGGACTGCACACAATGCTGGCCAGATTCTGTACGTGGAAAAAAAGAAGAATATGAATATAAACATTTGAAAACAGTCAAAGAAAAGAAACGATGTGCATCCCAGAAAAGGAAGGAAGAAGCTGCAGGTACCAGTTAACAAAGAGAGAATGAGACAAGAGACTGAAACAGAGAAGAAAGGTTTAAACTGAAGGCAAGAAGTCCACTCAAAAACAAGGTATGCACAACAAAAGAGACAATGGACAGTCTGAGGAGAAAAGAAGCAGCGAATCCTGTCAAAAAACGTGTCTGCAGAAAGAAGGAAACAAACCAGCACGAGTTAGAGGGAGGACGGAGGTGTGGCAGAAGGGAAGAAACACTGATTCAGAAAGAATGAAGGCAAACAAGGAGCCCAGAGAGAAGAAGGATTCAGGTTTTACCTTGAAAAAAGAAAAGAAAGCCTTCAGCACAGAGTCTGACTGTGTGGGTGCAGCATTTTAAAGGTAAATCAATCAATATGTTTTATATTCAACCAGAGATGTCTTCTTTTTTATTACACACTTCTCCACCAAAAACTGGAACCCACATTTAACCACAAGGCACGAGATTCAGGTGTGTTATGCTAGTAGCATCTAATGCAGCCTGGATTTGGTAACCTCAAACAGAGATGAGGAGGTTTGGTTAACTCACTTCTTTCTAGCTCAATTTTTTTTCAAACTTGTGTTCTTTAGACCCAAATCAAACTAACAATTTAGCTGAGTGCACACAGCTGACAGGACACTGAATACAGCTTTATTCAGAAAGCAGCAGAGCTCCCTAACACCTGTAAACACAGTCAAATCTGAGCCCTCGATCACATCACTGCCTGTACTGTGAAAAAGGCCTCTCAAACCGGCACAGATTTCTCACCAGGATGAGATTTTCAACCTCTTTTAGCTATTAGCATGGTTTCCAGCAGCAGCTTTCAGCAGATAAACCCACCGTACACTGAGTGCGTCCAGTACCACAGCAGACGGACACAGCTGGAAACTGGCTGCTGAAGAAATGAAAGCATGTGGCCAAAGAGCCAGATAAAGAGCCAAAGGAAACGCAGTTTTTACTTCCATCTGGTGTTTGTTTTTCAGTAATTCTGCCCCCTAGTGGCCATAAAGTCAATCAGTGCAGCTTTAACTTTGAAGATTTACATACTGTGAATGAAAATAAAAATCTGCTACGTGTGTCCAGATGCAGATTAAACATTTTAGACATTTTCTATTATTATTAAAATATCTAAATTCCTTTGCAGAAACAAGCGCTGTCTGAGTGCTTTCCGCTTCTCTGCTGCCCCGTTTCAACGTCAGGCTATTTCTGTTTGTATTCATGCATTTCACTTGTTTCTTTGTGCTTGTGAGACACATTTCTCTTACTCTCTGTGTAAACATCGCCTCATTTGCCTTTAAGACACGGTGCCCATTTCAAAGAAAGACGAGAAAAAAGAAAGGCGTCCTGACAGCAGTCGGCAAACTATCAGAATACAAAGTGTGTGTGTGTGTGTGTGTGTGTGTGTGTGTGGATAGAGGAACACAGTGTCAGAGGTCGAGGAGGTGACTCGACTGTCGACTTCAGTTACAGCACAGAGCTGAGCTGTTAGCTGGACTCATATGCTGCACTGACTAAACCATTACTACCACCATTAATCACAGCCTCATGCCCACTTACATCACTGGGCCGCTCTGGACAGCTGCAGAGGAAGAGCTGCACGCACACTTTCAGAGTAAGAGCCTGCCTTTGTCTTTGAGTGGTGAGCAGAGTTGTGTCTATGTGCTGCTTTCAGGCTGTTGTGATAACGTGTCGCTGACTTTGAACAGAAGCCGACAAACACAAAGACAAAGACGACGTTACATTAGGCCTCATTAAGTTGTTTCATAAAGAACATTATTTCTACCAAATAAAAAAGCTAAAAGTAGTACCCATTCAGCAAATATGCAGAAGAAAATAAGACTTTAAATAATTCAAAGCACAAAAAGCCTTTTTTATTCATTTGAAGATCACTGAGGGACCTTGGTACATAATCAGAAATTCATCGACATTATCAACAAAAACCTTTTCGGGGCTGAGTTTGCAGGAGAAAACCTTCGTTACTATAAACTGTCTTCTTGTTTTTGGTGGATGGGAACATGAAATCTATGTGAAAATCATCAAACTAGTCTAATCGTCATCAGTGGCACTATTAAAGAAACAGTTCATCGATGATTAAAGATGCTCCGCTGAGCAGTGAGCAGTGAAAATCCCAGTTTAGGAGATTAAACCACCCAGACTGCATATGACTGTCTGCTCTGAACCATAGACAGGTATGTCAGGGACAGATAAGAGGTTTATAGTTCATATTTGCTGGAAAATGAGGACGATTTCTTCTGCATGAACGCTTCTGTCAGTGCAGTCACACCTTGCTTACCCAGGGCTCATATTAGCTGCCTGTGTGGTGCACTTAACATCGGTATTTATGTGCAACCAGGAGGAGGCCTACCTGGCAGATAAACTTACATTCTGTGTGATACAGAAAAAAACCCTCAGATTTTACCCTTCATTCAGCCTGCAGCAGCAACAGATGCATGTCGGAAGCTCCGGTCGAGGCTGGAGGTGCTGCAATCCCAAATAAATCTGTCTGAGGGAGGGAGCAGCTTGACTCAAAGTTTGATATGAGTTTTTAATTCCCAGCGCTGCACAGATGCTCTGCTCTCAGCACTGTTCGGATCAGGCAACAGTGGACCCTTTATAATGGAAGTAAAGGAGAAAATGTAAAGAGAAGACACCAGTGGACGCACGGCTGTGAGCCCTTAAAGCTGGGGCTGGGAATTTCACTTTTCACACTTTTAACTAATTTCACCTGAAGATGCAGCTTTGTTAAACGAATAAGAGACTTTCACCTCTGAAAAACATGATCTCCAGCGTTTTACAACCTAATGTGAACTCAAGTTTTATTAAATTATGTTTTGATTATAGTTTCAGGTTAGCTTGATTCATATCTTCATGCAAATGTCGTGAAAAAACATTCATATTTATTTTTTTTATTTTACTTGATCCTATGTTTTAGCATGTCATACACTAAAAAAAGGGAAAAATATAAAGTGTTTTATGACTCCTTGTTTTTTTTTTTTCTTTCTGAGTTGGATGCAATAATACCTTGAAACCAGGCCTCACTTCCAGCACACGCAGGTTATCAGATGGACGCAGAAGCTCCCCTCTCCTCTCAAAGCTTCTCTCAGACTGACAGGTTTTATTTAGTCTTGTCCTCAGGTTGAATCTCACCTGCTCTCCTTCCTGTTTTGCAGCATCCTGAGGCTGGTTTCATACATCAGCTCACATCACGTTGCACAGCTTTCAAACCGAGTTGACATCCAGGCCAGAAAACTTTCTTCTTCTTTGCCCGTCGCCTATAGATTGATGAGCTGAAGATGGTTGCTTCACTGCTGGAAATGTGCATGTTTAAAGAATAAGGTCACTGTGGTGTATATTTTTGTTATTGTCAGCAAAGACAATAAAAAGTTAAAAATCATCAGCTCTGTTAGTCTGTCTCTCAGTGCTTTCTGACCTCCCCACTGTGTAATACTCAGCCTCAAGCCCATTGGCTCCTACTGAAGACATAAATCTTTAAAAACTGCTCACAGATATTCAGTTTCTTTGCTAAAAGAAAGGAGCAGTAATGTCCTAAAACACCTGGTCACCATAGTTTTTAGCAAACTTTCCTCAAACAAGAGGAAATAATGCATTTGTTGGGGACTATTTTCAGTGGCGGATTAATCCACGGTGGCGCAGCAGGTAGTGCGCGTGCGGGGCCTTTCTGTGTGAAGTTTGATGTTCTTCTTGCATGCGTGAGTTCTCTCCGGACACTCCGGCTCTCCGGCTTCCTCCCACAGACCAAAAAAACATGCTCATTAGGGTAATTGGTGCCTCTAAATTGTAACTTGTGTGAGCGTGAATGGTTGTATGTCTGTATATGTTGCCCTGTAATCAACTGGCGACCGGCTCAGGGTGTACCCCGCCTTTCACCCAATGACAGCTGGGATAGGCTCAACCCCCCGCAACCCCAAAAGGGATAGTCAGGTATAGACAATGGATGGATGGATGGATGGATGGATGAGTATTGGTGGCAGTAGGACGGTGTGTGTGTTCATGGTAATGAAGGAACGTGTCAGCCGGAGTGACAGTGAGACTCGCTGATGTGTTTTTGACAACAATGGGGCTCTATGGCACAAAGGAAGAAGATATAACGAACTGTAATACACACAATCGAATGAAGTTGTTAATTTGAGTCTTTTCATAAGAAGTAAAACATAAATATTGCCAGATTTAGGTTGCCTGTTACACTGTATTCAACTGTGACAGGAAATAAGCATCTAAACTGCAGCTTAATCCACTCTCCATCTGTGTGCTTCACATGTTCAAACTGGACGTTTTCTGTGTAAATATGGTTAAATACACAGCTTCTGTTTGGAGCTCATGCTGCTGTGATCTCTGTAACCAGAACTTTTACATTTATTACAAAATGTTATGTTCTGTTTCCTTCACATAGTACTCATGGGACAAGGCTGGAGTCAACAGACTCCTGGTTTTAATTACTTCAACACATCAACTGTTTTTCCTTTTCTAATTACACTCTGCAGTCTATGCAGCAGGTTACCTGTTTTAAGTGCACGGCTATCAGACTTACTACAGCCTTAAACAAGGATAAACCTCACAAAGTTAAACTTAAAAGGCCTCAACTGCCGCTGTCCTAAACAAAAGTCCAGGTTTTCACTGTCACTGCTGCTCACTCTGGAAACAGTGAAAGGATAACGATTTGTCAGATACAGTACATCTGTAAACCTGAAGCACAGCAGTACGACATCATCCTTTCCATAAAAGCATTTCAGGGTCCCGTCCTGAGCGTGACGTCAGAGGAGAATGGCCGCCAGGTGAATATGATGGATTAGAAGTCTTGTCTGGACTTTTACTGTCAGGTCGTCGTCACCTTGGAAGAACTCCTGCAGTTCATCCTGCAGAGTGGCTGCGATAGACGGACACACTCCTCTTCAGAGTGTTTGGCTTTTTGACAAGGACCATCACTTTAACGACCTCTAAAGTGAACTTCAGCCTCCTGCACGACTTCCACGGTCTCCAGTGAATTCACGGTAGTATAAATGATTTCAAAAAGGAAAAGAAACGTTAGATGTGCACAGAAAACACACTCTGCTTCTTTCATACTGGACTCACCTTCTTCACCTTCAGCGCTTGTAGTTCTTTAAACCTTTGATGTGTTTGTTCTTGAGATTTCAGTCGCTGCACGTTTCCGACATCAATAACCTTAATTTCATTGTTCCTGTCAGCCTGCTACAGTGTTTGCTTTTGTTTGCAGTACACGCCCTGAATATATAACACGCTTTCATTCTTATACGTTCAGGCCGGCAGCACAAGGATGTCCCACTGAGTCCATTATTTCTGTTTCTGCTTGATCATGAGGTTCAGAGCTGTGTTTTCTGTAAAGTACAGGTGGTAAGGTGTGTTGAACCCATCCAGCAGTCTGTGTCTGAACCCTCATTCTCTACCAAACTTTAAGTTCACAGGTGTTTGCGTATAGTGTCTGACTTAATGTGGAATAAAAGTCTCAAACAACTCTTTTACTATGTTGAGTTGACATGTTGGAGGACAAAAAGTGTTGCTCGTGTTGGTCGAGGAGCTTTTTGATGAGCCGTCCCCGTTTCTCTTTCCTGTCTCTGTCCTCATCAATTTCAAACTTAAATTAAATATTCTGCAAAAGGAAATAAACATTAAGAAGTGCATGCAGAGCTTCGGTTTCACATACGCTGAATTGGTGAGTTATGCTGCCTTCGTGTCACATGGGAGTTACTGTAATTCTCAGTGTCTGACTGCTTTCACATCAACATCCAGCTCATTATTATGATTATGATCAGGAAACTCATTTCTGAAAGCTTCAGTGCATCTGACTGCTAAATAATGCGGTGTCCGAAACAGCAAACAAATATGGATTCATGCAAGTTTAATGGATGTTGTGCTTTGACGTCAGTCCTCTGTCCCTGACCTTGACACAGTACACCTGTCCTCTGTTGTCTGACCATGTCAACGGCTGCATTCTGTAAACATGACAGTGTCTTTGTTGAACGCGTCATTTGAGTTCAGTAGACACCTGCTGCTTGTGTTCCACGTGTTGCACAGCAGCCAGAGGCATGCAGAGACATCGCAGATCCAATAATAAAGTACATTTTACATCACTCTGTTCTGGTCTTCAGACTGAAAGCCGTTCTTCGGATGATTAGACTTTCATGTGGTTTAGTTGTCGTGTCAGCTGCAGCCCGGACCACCAGGGATCTGTTTCTCCAGCAGCGAGTGTGACTTAACTGGATAACTTTTCTGAGTAAAACCTGGAATCCCCTCAGATCTGTAACATGCACTGATTGATAGGAAGTCCTCCAGGCAAGGTTGTCCAGACAATACAGTAAACGTGCTGCATGGGACCAGTGAAGCAGGTCCAATGACATGCAGTTTGGCACAGACTGTCACAGCATGTAATGGGTGGAACCGACCAATAGAGAGAGGTAATCACACAATCCTTCACACTTGTGGTTCATTTAGAGTCACTAGTCCACCACACCTGCATGTGACTGTACTTTGACCTTGACTTGTAATATTCCATTACAGTCCTGTATTCACATATTCTGCTGTATTTGCAGTAAAAAAGTACTCAGAGTAACAATCTTTATCTATAGTTTTGGATTTTTTCCTGCTTTTAGATTAAAGAAAGAAGGGAAGCAGAAATAAAGAAAGAAAGGACAAAGACAAACACAGATAGAAACAAGAAATATGAGGAAAATGTTTCCTTTATTTCATGTTGACTGCATAAAAGAGCTAATCTGAATTTGCAAAGAAACCTGTAACTCTAGTTTTAAGATTAGTGTTAAAGTGCAGTTAAAATGTTATATTTTCCTCTGATGTCTCAGTAAGGAGAAGCAGAGCTGGCTGTAGTCTCAGAGCTTGCATGCACTGCACTAGAAACAGCCAGATGTGGGTGATGAACCCAGGCTTGGTGCAAAACTACTGATCTGTTACACTGCCCCCCAAAAAACAAAATTCATCTTCAGGGAAAAGAAAAGGCAGTTGTGGTCATTGCCTTTCTCGGTTGCTCTGCAGCCTGTCGTGTTTGGGGCAGACGAAGCCGTCGTGTTGGGTCTGTGCACCGTCTGACTCACCCTGACTCACAGCGAGACGCTGCAGCTGAAGGCAGCGTTTCCCCGAGGGAGCGCCCGGCTTGTCAAAACGCTGCTTCTCCTGTCAAAAAACAGACACTTCTCATCCTCTAAAGCGCACTTTCATGTACTTCCCTGCCGCTCGGAAAGTCCGGCGTGGATGTTTCTCACAGCGCACCAATCAAGCAACAAAATCGCTCCTACGCTGGTCGTGGTTTGTTGCTGGTTCTTCCTCCCCAGACTCCTCAGACTTCCAACAAATGTCGGTCAGCTGCCATGTTTGGGACGATGGTGCTTCTTCATTTTTATTTTCTGCAGAGAAGATGGAAACACTGTGGCTAAAATGATGCCAGATATTGTGATCACAGGTTATCTCCAGTTTGACTGGACCTCCTCCAGAGGCGAAGTGCAGCTTTCAGTAACAAAACATGGAGTCAGTCTGTCACGAAAACACCAACTCTTTGTTTCTGCCAGTGCAGGCTTCTGCAGATGGAGGCCTTTAATAGAATTACAGTTGATATTTGTCTTTACTTCATGCTGTAGAAACTCCAATAAAATGGAAAACTTAACTGAAACAAAATTCATATATTGATGCAACAACTTATCACAAGTGCCAGAAAACGAAAACAAGTCGTTTTGTCATAATCATCCGCAGCTACATTAAACTAATCATCATGTCAGTGAGTTACTTTCTCATAATTACAGTAAAGTACTCTAAAGTAGTAAAGTATTAATTCGTAGCGTCATTCCATACTGTTAGTGTAGTTACCACCATTATTGCTTCAATAGCAGCTACTCCATTCCTGAAATGAAGTAATCATGCTTTGACTTGATGAAGGCAGAAGTTTCAGGCAGTTTTTATGGTCTTTCCTCTCTGAGGAAGCTTTCACAGCACAGTCACCACTCTGGAGAGCCGGGCCGAGGCTGATTTTTAGTGGTGCAGAGCTGAATCTGTGTACTAGGATCACCAACTGGTCCAGTCCAGAGCAGTGAAAGCCACACAGCTCCAACATCCTGTTTAACATCATCACCACTGAAACAGAATCAAACTGCATCCACGAGAAAATTCTACTTCATTTCTGAAAGTTTTGTGAAAACACGTCACAATAACTGACAAATTTCTGAAATTACATGAGACATGAGAGCTCAATCTTATCAAAATTCTGTCTTAATACATTTGCATTTTTTAGATTTGCTTTATTTTTTATTTATCTTTTAAGAGTACTTTTGTGCAGTGTGTATTTATATTTCTTACCTACCTCATGTCAGCTCAGTGTAAGTCATGTGTGTTCTGTAGCAGGTGAACTGCTGCTGCAATTTTCCTGAGACTCAATAAAGCATCTATCATTAAACACAAGAAATAATTCAATCACATTTATTGATTGAACTGACTGCATGTCCTCGTACATGCAGGCGTTAGAAGCATAAATGTCTGTTTATTCAGACTAAACGAGACGATTGAGCTGAGATGACATTAAAAAGCAGCAGTTTAGACTGAAGCCTCAAACGCAGCGCGGTGGCAGAGAGTCAGAGTCAGCACACACACGTGATCTCGACCTCGAAACGCACGACTCTGTGATTGCTTTCAGGCTCAGTTTGGCTCTGAAAAAGTGTAAACCAACCTGCACGTACCTGCTGGCCAAACCGCGGAATGATTGACTGCGTGAGGCCGTGAAACAATGCCTCACTTTCAGATTAATCACCAAAAACATGAGTGCTGAGAGAACTGGCCCGTGTGCTTTATTCAAGATTCATCAAAGTCTAATTACCAAATTCCATGTAAAAATTAATCAAAACATAATTAAAACATTAATCTTGAGAGGTTTTCCCTGCTGCAGTCTATCAGTGACACAGCACCATCTATGGATGGAGGTGATTACTCAGTCTGGATAATCTGCAGCTATCTGACACTGAGAGAGGGATTTCAGTTTGAGCTCTTAAAATGATCGTGTTAAGGCACTTTCTCCTTTTCACAGCATCCGATGTGTTGAATCAGAAATGCACTGAATATTATGGACTACTTTATTATGTTTCATATTCACAGATCTGTTAACCTGAACATGAAGCAAATATTCACCTTGATGTCTCTGCAGGCCATCTGTGTGTGGAGTGTGTCTGTGTGTGTTGTGTTTGACTTGAATTCTGATGAATATCATTAAACTATATTTTTTAACATGAGCTGGATATCGTCTCGTCTGCAGCAGAGGCTCGGTACATGCAGGGAAAGCCACTGACGCTTTCATCATCCCGTCGCCTTGTGTCCTAATCCGTCCCTCAGGTTCACACGTGTAATCCTCAGAGAGGAAGGCAGAGAGGAATTTGTCCTCCTCCTCCTCCCAGCAGGTGGATGTCTCTGTCCTCATAATGTCTCACCTGTTGTGATCTGTGCCAATCAGGATGTTAGACAGGGCGGTGATGGCAGGATGGTCCTGACACTGTTACAGACAGGTGAGAGGGTCGGCGCAATCTCCCAAAACAACTGCAGGTGGGGAAATAGGTGGTGGGTGTTTGTGACCCTGAGCATGTGCTTGAAGGTGCAGAGCGCCACGGCGTGTTTGTGTGACCTTTCAGGTTGGCTGATCTCCAAATGTAGCTGAGCTCTTGTCTCTGTGTGTTCAAGTGGAGTCATTCAGTTTTTGGATAAGTGAAAAACATTTTTCGTCTGTTTGCATCCACGTGTGTCTTCCCGTTGACTCGCACTCAATCTTGGACTCGTTCTAAACTGCAGCTGAGCTCGTCATTTCCGCTTCCGGTCTACTTCCATTTCTATCAGGGTCACTGTTGTTTCTTTTGTTTCACCTGGACTGAAGCTGCATCTTAATTTCCTAAACCTACCGACCTTAAAAAACAGCCTAAATCATTCCTGATTGATTTAAATGGGAAAAAAAAAATGTTTGTGTTTCCTTTTCCAGAATCATTCCTCATGTGTGTCAGTAAATATTGTGCCAGAAAGCCCAAATCTGTCCTGACGTCACCACAGCAGGTCTCCGCAGCGTCTGCAGCCGATGTGATGTGTTGTTCAAACTTCTTCAGCCCGACAATGCACGCCTCCTGGATGATAAATAGAGCTGCTGAAAACATCTAATTTGTGAGGCTGCTGGCTTCCCTATTGAAAAGCAATCAATACACCCATTAGCTCCACTGCCATTAGCTCCCAAACGTGTGAGCACTTTCCAAACGCCCTCAGAGCACAGCGTCATTCAGGCAAATATTTGTAGACAACCGTCTTCTTCCACACAGCAGCACCTGGCTGCAGGCTGCAAGCAAAAAGCAGGAAGACTTACTGACAACCAGGAAGCTCAAGGATTTTTTTTTCCTTTCAGTAAATGTCTTTTCTGGCTTTAATGTTATGGAGCTCCCCTGAAAATGCTGTTACCTTCAAATGCTTCTATGCTATTTATTTCCTGACGCGTGTAGAATTTCATCCAATAAAACTTGACATACTCAACCATCGTATTATTCTTCATCCTGTTTTCTTATTCACATTATTATATGTATGAAAATAAATGGTTGGGAAATACATTTACTAATCACTTTCTTGTCAAGAGGTGAATGAGATAATTTCTCTTGTTTATATAGCTCTACATCCAGGGGACAGTTAGCTTAGCTTAGCATAAAGACTGGAAACAGGGGGAAACAGCTAGCCTAGCATCTCTGAGGCTCACTGATTAACTTGTCATGTTACAACATCTGAAAACTGAAATGTAAAACAAGTTGCGGTGTGGTGTGCGGGACTATATCTCGGCTGGGACCAGTGAGTCTCTGGAGTCTCCTATGAACGGAGCCAGTTCTCCCATTTCAAGTCTTTCCAGGCTGTAGCTTCACATTCAACTGTCCATCTCACTGTCAGAGAGATGTTAGGTATATCAGGGTTTCTTTTTCCAGATAATTTCCCATGTGTGTCAGCAAGGGGTCAGACTGCGGCTCAGGAGGTAGAGCGGGTCGTCCACCAATCAGAGAGTCGGTGGTTTGATACCATTGCTCGTCCAGTCTGATGGCGTAGGCTGGAGAGGCACCGTGTAAGGCAGCCATTAAAGTTAAACAACTCGAGTCAATACAGATTAAGAAAACGACAGAAAGAAACCCACCACTCAGACTATTTGGTTAATTCTACTTTCCTTCTTAAATTTAGATGAACTCAGTGAAGTTATGAGACATTTCAGCACGGTTCTTACAAGAATCCGTTTTAATGACGTGACCGAGAATTTAAAAAAGAATGCGATCTGTGAACCGCTCATACACTTCATGAAAAATGCAGGAGTTTTAATTGTTGGGTAATTGTGTAATAACAGAGTTGATGCAGTCCTGCATCACATTAACGTGCTGTGTTACTATGCAGAGTCCAGTCCTCCGGCTTCCTGCTGTCTTGCTGAGAAATGGGTTCGGATCCCTCTAATGCCGTCACAGAAACCACAGAGGGAGTCTCCCGTTTGTGTCCGACGCATTAGAGACGGATTATTAATCCTGTCGTTGAGGTCTGTCCGGGAATCCCTCTAATCTAATTAATGTCACTGTTTGTATATTTAAAGGAAGACTTGATAAACCTGCGTCTACGCCAGCGTCCTAATGGAGTGATTCACTCCAGCCCTGTCTCATTACTGTGGAGGGTAAACAGCTAAATAGCTCCACATCATTCCCTCCTCCTCCTCCTCCTCCTCTTCCTCCTGCTGCTTTTGCTCACTCATGGTGTTTCTCTTCCAGAACTTGATTTCTGTATTTTTACTGTTTTGTTTTTACGAGAGTATTGTCCTCGCGCCCTCCGTAGAAGTGATGTCCTGGGACTTTTTTACGAGTACATTCTCAGTTTTATATCTGTTGCAGTTTTTTTCCTATAGATTAGGCCAAGTGATCTCATTGGTCACCTTGGAAATGTGCCCCTCCCACTTGTGTGATGCTGTGTAAGGTGACATAGCAACAGCTGCTGAATGCTCATCAATCATATGTGGCCGATGTGTCTGCTGATGTTTATGCTCCCTCTTTGCAGCTACGTGTCCGCACTGCCAAACGCGCGACGTGGACGCCTGTACCTCGTTGCTGGAACACAAAGTGTGTGCAGAAGGACGATAAATCTGGACGGAAACGAGATGACGCTGCCTGAGGACAGGCGCTAATGTTGACGGAGAATCTGTTACACTGATGGTGTCGTTAATGACCGTGGTCATTACAGGACGCTCGGCTCCTCTCCAGGCGGATGTGTCCTGACGATATGAGCGTGTATGACAGGGCTGGTTTGGAAAGCTCCAGACAGACTCGCCCGGAGGCTCCGTCCTGTCGCCCCAAGTGTCAGCAGAATCACATTTCCTCTCTGGTCTGGATCCAGTCCTGATCCTCCATCATAAACCTTCATGAAATACTTCACCTCCCTTCCCTCTCATATCCCCTCCAACTCTAATAAGCTCTTGTCTTGAAGAAAAATCTTTTTTCCTCCTTCAAGCTTATTTCCTTTCCCTCCTCTTCTCTACTACACATAGTCATTCTTTTCGCCATAGAAGCACAGATTCACTGTTTCACATGTTAGTTTTGGTCAAAATTTCTCCGTCTTTCTGAGACAAATTGAAAACTAATGATGAAACTTGAGCCAAAATGGAATAAATAAACATTAACTTTTCACTTTCATGGCTACACAGTACATTTTAGACATGCTGTCGGTTTACAATCCCAGCAGATCCCTTCAGTCACAAAGTGGAAATCTCGACAACAACACGAGCACAGCTGCTGCTGCTGACACTGCTGCAGTCGTATCTATGATACTATCACACACCTTTTAATAGAGCTTGTATTGCTAGCAGTGTTACTTCAATGGCTACAGCTACTTCTACTGCTATTTCAACCACCACTAATTATAGAGTCACTGCCACAATTTTACTATTACTCCTATTAGAACAGCTATTACAGCTACTGCTAATACCACTATTACCATCACTACTAATTACTATATTACCCATGCTGTTACAGCTACAACTGAAAACACACCTCCACCTTTGTTCAGACTTTAAGGCTCTTGCACTGAACACACTTCTGACACAAAGTGTATCATCACTTTGTGCCATCACAACACTTTGATGTATGATCTGTTGTCAATTCAACACATATTCTCATAAGCACATGTAATGGCTGGAGCATAGACGGGCCAATCGCAGGCTGCGTCTTTAAAGCGAGTCTGTGTCAGGTTTTAAAGGCGAAAGGACACATTGGTGCTTTGGTAACCAATAAAATGCACCACAGGCCATTACAGCCTTACCTGGTTCGATATGACAAGCAGCTATATTGTTGTTTATCACTGAATCAGCAGCTTTTCACTGCTTATGTAACTGGTGCACCATGATTTAGCATATAGACGAACTCGCCTCCAGTGGCCGCCGTATTCGCCGTTCAGTAAAAGTGCAGTAAATTGGCTTGCTTTTAGTTTCAGCTAAACATCCCATTTTCTCCTCCTTAAAGTGGAACCCGAGTTATTTGACACACCAGAGTCTGTTTACAGGTCCGAGGGGGCCGTGCTGCATGTGGGAGCCGTGTGTAGTCCAATGAATGTTTGAGTGTCGGTTTGAGAATGAAAGAAATCTGTTGGTGTGCAGTCACAAGAGGTGATGTGAACTCTGCAGCTGCTCCTCGTCTGCTGCAGGCTGCAGGCTACGTTAGCTTCTGCTAGTGTAGCACGGCGAATCTCTGACCAAACTGTTGGCGGTCGAGTTGGATTGTGGGTAATGAAGGCATCAGGTTTTGACATGAAAGAAGAAAGTGTGGACGACGGATCTCGTCCTGCTCTGCTGATAAGACAAACTTTTGTCATACAGGGTTTTATAACTTGTGAGAGAGTAGAAATAGAAAAAAGCAGAAACAGGGAAACGTATGAACACTAACTCAACATCTGTCTTTGGATGTCTTACATGCTCATTCGTTTAGCCCTCTGACCGTCCTCTTTAATGCAGTGTGTGGTTGAAAAGTCTCTACTCACAGCAGCCAGACCGCCGCTGTTGATAAACCTGCTCCAGTCGTCCACATTAGACCACAGGCCCCCTCATGAATAAATGAAACGACTGATGCTGCCTGGAGATTTAGCTTGGTGAAGAGAAGGACTCGGGGGCTCAGTATGTTAATGTCCTCTGTATAGATTACACTGCTTACTAATTCATGCAGGAGGAGGTAATTTATTGGGCTTTCACAGAGGTCCCCAGTGGGAGATAAATGCTGTCTGTCCGGCCCTCTGCTGAGACCTCTGAGAATCCCTAAAAAGGAGGGTAAATTGGTTTTTACTGGACTCCACAGGGAATCCTTTTTAGATTGGTGAGCTCTGGTGGACTACTGCACTTTACTCACCCTCTGGTAATGCAAATCAGGATTTAAAGCATGAATATATTATTTATTTTGTTTGTCTCGTCCAATACAGACCAAAAGTAAGTTCCATTTTCTGAGTCACAGGCATTAGAGGTCAGGGGTCAGGCCAATGCTGCCTGACAGTCGAACAAATTTCCCCGTGACCCGACAGTGACGAGGGATGGGGAGGCGAACAAGCGCTGAGGAGGCAGAGATGATATGAACTTTATTGATCCCTGAAGGGGAAACTGTGCAGCGTGGATATAAATATTTTATTTATGATCCACACTCTGACAGTGACGGCTTCAGCGTTGTGGGTTCAGCAAACCGTGCAGGCTGTCACGTAAAGGCTGACATGCGCCCTTTAGGCTTTAGACTGAGCAGATTCATTCATTCACACGACAAATGTAGTCAGAATAAACAATATGCTGCATGTACATCACTATACACACGCTGACGTCACATTATTATAGAATTCTGTTGTGTGGACATCAGCTCGGCCTGATGTTTGTTTGTCTGTTCTGAATTGTTTCAGAGCCCAGTTGCATGGTTTCTATGAACTTTGCAGAGGCTAGCAACGATGCACAGATGACCAACCTCTTCCATTTCGACCTCTCAAACTGCCAACTTTATGCACAAGATAGAGATGGGTGTCAAACTACCTGAAAGGCTCTTTGCAGCAGCTTTCCTGCTCCTTCCAACAGATCCTACAAGAACACCATCTCACCAACGCTCTAACATGCTGCTCCACAGCCTCCCTTTGCTATTCCACTGGCTTGAGATGCTGTGACTGTGAAGGCCTCAGCATGGTTCCTAATCTTCAGTCATTAAATCATTCAGAGTCCCTCGTGTCCGGTGTGCAAGCGTCTGCATTTGTTCTGTTTCTCCTCATATTTATTCAGATTCTTCCTTCAGTTTGTCACCCGTCTGTATCTTTGGGATTAAGACATTAAAGCTGCTCTTGTTAATATTTCTGTATTATCACCAGCTCTGCAGCTTTATTGAGTAAGAGTCATCTTTTAGCTCATTTTTTCCTCTCATCAGCCTTGTTTCCACTCACAGCAGCCTTGGTCTCGCATTAAAGACATTGAGCTTCCTGCAATGTGACTAATGCACACGCACACAGAGATATCGATGCTGAAAGGACGTATCGAGGTGCATCGTGAAGCAGTTCAGCTTATTTTATGTCAGACACCTGTGTTTAAAAATGCCTCAAAACTGCATTAAAATGAGTTCTAGACTCAAAAGTTACTCAAAAATCCTCTATTCAAATTACAATTCCCAATAGTCTCAATTTAAAATACATAAAAGATCGTAATCTGACCCTTAACTTGATCTAAACCTTATCCTAGTATTAACTTAACAAAAAGTAGCTGTAAAACAGGAAAACTTTAAAATCCTCTACAGATATTTGATCCACATACTCACATCCAGAACTGAAACGTGATTATTTCCTGCACAGCACGTCCGTCTTTGAGCTGGTGTTCCTCTGCTGCAAACCCACATTAAAGCTGCTCGATCCACCGACTCCCTCCACCCGTCTGAGAGGGCGGCTCGCTTTCACAGCCACGCGAGCTGCTTTATTCAGTTAAGTGTTGA
The DNA here is from genome assembly GCA_037975065.1 of Chaetodon trifasciatus. Classification (NCBI taxonomy): domain Eukaryota; kingdom Metazoa; phylum Chordata; class Actinopteri; order Chaetodontiformes; family Chaetodontidae; genus Chaetodon; species Chaetodon trifasciatus. The sequence goes on along the minus strand of JBBMOE010000036.1, from coordinate 1,261,254 downwards.
AGATGGAGATGAGGCGCCGACTGCTTGAGACACAAACAACGCATTAACCGTGGACGTCTCTCCCCGCGGAACTGTTTCGGGCTTTTCTTTGTTGGATTGTGGGAGAAAATGTGCAGATGAATCTGCTACAAACAGACTCATTAGGGCCAGAGAAGCTGTTTATTTATGATTTAGGATTACCTCCCTCGCTAAGCCGTTGATACTTTAATTAACTTCATCCGTCATCGCGATAATGCTGAATTTGTCGGCTCCCCATTGTTCATTGTTTCCCTGCAGGTCGGATGTTCTTTGCTTTGCTTGTGTGACCTGTTTTGCAGCCGTGTATGTTGAAGGAGTTCGTCTTCCGGGCTCCCTCCTGTTTGTGCGAGTCATTGCAACAAATAGCCATCGTTCTCCTCTGACCCCCTTCTGTGATGAATGGAAAACATGGCCTCAGCCGAGGGGAGGAGAAAGGGGGGAGAGAGACGCTCTGTCTGGATGCCAATGCCAGGGGAGGACAGTAATTTGGTTTTACCCATGCACATTGGTGATTTCACATAGGAACATCTTATTTCCTGGAAGTATTAGAATCAATTTTTTCGGGGGCCTGTGGTTCGATTTGTTGCCTGTTGCAAGGAACATTTCCAATTTCTGTTGCCTTAGGTTTATTACCAGCCTTCAGGCCTTTCTGAGCAGCGTCAGTATGACCAGGGGAGGTCAGTAATTCGATTTTCCACATAAACACTGGCCCATTTCACTCACTTACCCACATGGAAAAATGATATTTGAGGAAACCAAGAAGCCATGAAGCAACTTCACCCACAGTGACAGGAAACGTCCAAACTTTAAGTGACTCCATCAGCAGTTTGTTAAGAATGTTGCTGCTTCTTCTTCTTGATATTTTATTCCGTTAAATACTCCACCTGTGTGTGTTTCTGTCTTTTTCCACCTGCTCCATCTCCTTGTTTCTGCTGTAGCAAACACCTGCTTGGCCCTCAGGGACCAATAAAGCCTCATCCAATCGATGCAGCTCTGCCCCATCACTGGTTATATGACCACTGCGATCCAGATGTGGGGTATACAAGTAAGTAATTGTGTGCAACACCAGATGTTGATCTGAGCTGGACTGAAATCCCCTGATGTCCTCCAGAGAGATCATGGAAATGAAACCTTCTCATCTGATGTTGTTTAACTCACAAGTTAAAAGTTCTCAAAACCGTGTCAGATGTAAAAGTTTTTGATCGAACCTGTCGATGCCTTCTGCTACATTATGTCAAAATTCAATACTTGACCACCTTTATGACCCCATGTCATTTCCATTGCTCACAGTTTCCCATAAAACACGTCTATGCCTGCCAGGGTGGAAAGCCTCTGAAACATTTAGATCATCCTGGGGCTCAGTGTTTCTTTCAGGAGGGTTAGCAGCAGCGCTTTAAAGCAGACTGAGGAAAGTTTCACTGCAGGCTGGAATAAAATCCGCTTACAGCATAGCGGTGTTTCCTCTGGTCAGATGTCTGGAACAGAAATAATGATCGTCTGACTGATCATCTTGCTGGTATATGCTCTTTAAAGCTGCTATGTGTGGCATTGTTGGGTGATTATAGCCAATTTCCAAATATTCCCATGGCAGAGAAAAAAATGAGACATATTATATTCCCAGGTTAGATCTGCAGAGAGGAGAGGTGTGGTAGCACAGGTGTCTTCCACAGCATCTTTTCAACCACCTGTCTGTGGCAAAAAGCCCAATGGTTCCTACTGAGGATGTAACCAGGAGGCCTTCAGTGAGCAGTCATTGATTAGTTAACGAGTTGGACCTTTCACAGGAGCGCTTCATGCAGCCATTAGATGAGGTGTTGGTTGGCTAAAAAGACATGGATGAGCATAAAGTTCATTATCAGTTTATTTCTGTGTGTTTTACTGCAGCAACAGTTTGATCAGGATACAGCTGCAGTCATTAAACAGGAGATGATTCAGTATCTCCCTGAATCTAGTAAACATGATTTACTAAAGATGTTACTCCTAAGAAAGATGTGCTATGACTCAGAAAATGGCCACTGAGGTCAAGAGTGCTCGTAAAATGGCAAAACAGTGGACGATAGCAACTGGTGCGCCTTCCCTGGAGAACACCTTTGACTTATCAGAAGAGAGCAGGATGCTCGGAAAGACAGAAACTAGAGCCCAATAAAAGGAGCATTTTCATTTATATGAGGAATAAAAAGGCTTCTTAAACCTCCTTTACAATAAAATAATCCCCCAGTGGGCCAGTTTATACTGAATCAGGTGTTTACATGAGGCGTTTAAGCTTGGTTTCATATTAGGAGAAGCTCAACAAACCTTCTGCAAGCACAAATGAGCTACCACATTTACCTCTTTAGCCTGTCTTTTTCATTTGTTTTGAAAGCGTCTGAGGTTTCTTACTAAACCACAGAATCATCCAACTCTGCAGCTTCTCTCAGCTTTACTCAGCTTTTAAGCGTCTTTAACCTCACTGTTTTTGTTTTCCACTCCGCAAATTCCATCATCATCATCAACATTTTCAGCAGCTGTTTGCAGAGAAAAAGCGTACACTAATGTTGTGTTTTCGACTTGTTCCTCGACCCTCAAGAGGGCAAAACATCAACATCAACAAATGCAGCTTTGGAAGTCATCTTATTTAACGTTGTGTGACGGCATCAGAGATATTCTGCCAGCTCTTCACCGACACTTCATGATGTTTAGATGTTCTGTGCATCATTTGATACACATTTCTACAAAATTCAGCCTGAAATTTTTGGTATCTTTAAATCTGTGGGCTCTCTATAAGAACTGATACTAATGTTCTCTCATTTTGAGCCATGATTGGCTGCACAACAAGACCTTTTTAGTTCTAGTTTTTTACTTTATGCAGCTCGGCCACTTTTCTTGCATTAATACAGTAAGTTACTTCAAGTTCTACTTCAAGGGGATCTCAAACCCCCACAATGTTTGATAGTGTGAGTTTGATGTGCTTGAGATGAGTCTACTGAAGATGTTTCAGGCCGCAGCAGCCAGTTTGATACGGGAGGAAGCCACCGGGCATCTTAACTTTCTCATAAGAAGAAGATGCTGAAATTTTCATTCAGTGGCTTCAGTTTCTCAGAAAAACTGAATTAACTGTTCCTGTAAAAGCAGCCAGTGTTTCAGAGAGAGAGAAAGAGGAATCAAGGAAACCGAGATAAGGAAAGAAAGAATGAGAGCGAGCACCTAAAGACGTCCTGCATCTTAAAATCCCCTCATCATTAAGACGAACCGCCTCACCTCACCACATGCTTAATTACCCTTGACTGTTCACGGCTACATAATTAACATTCTCACATATTTCACCAGCAGATGCAGAATCATAATAGGCCGTGGCATTGTGGCCAGGTTTTGACTTTGGTGGAGGTTGTTGCAGGAGCTTCTATACCTGCCTGGTAATAATACAGGCTTTAATCTCGCCTCAGGGGTAATTTATAGAGTAGAGCAGGAGGAGGGGGGAGGTCCTGAGGAGAGCTGATAGATAAATCAACTAAATGAACAAGGGGACTGCAACCTTACCTCATGCTCGGTTAGACTACCGGAAGCTTCCAGGATGACAATATGGCTTCAGGAGCTGGACGAGACTCTGCATCATGAGCTGTGGTTACGTGCTATCTGTAACTCGCCGGAGCGTCCTGATGTTAAGAGTTTTTGTAGCTGCAGTAAACCTTCACACAGAGGTACATATGTGTGTCGTGAAATAGTGTGAAGGGATAAAAGATCATTTGCAGTTTTTGTCGACATCTGTTGGTGAGACAGCAGCAAAGTCCGACTGAGGCCGTTCACCTGGGAAAGAAAAATTTCTACTGCATTTTAGTTGCAGGGCAGTGTCTTTGCTATCTGCCAGAGCAAAGCCACTGTTTCAGTGTGTGCATTAGGATGGATTTCAGAGATGTTCTGTGCATGAACAAATGGAGCTTTAACACCAAAACCTCCAAACCAGCAGTTTGGAGGTTTTGTCAGTCAGCTCAACCATAATAGTGTTTTACTCTTGGGTTTGAAAGTTTGCTGAAAGTCTGCAAAAGCAATCACGATCCATTATCCGAGTAAAGCACGTTTAAGGAGGCTAATTCTGTGCTAAACTGAACCAAACAGGTCCAACCTGCAGCGGACTACAGCGTAAACATCAGCTCACAACACAGCTCACGTAGTGACACAATTCTTTGCTCTGAAAATTCAGATTGAGAAAAAAATTATTGATCCCTGCAGAGACGTGCTCAAAAATACAGCATTGCCTAAAAAGTCAACTTGAAAGCCATAAATCTTCGGAAAAGATCTTTTTTCACTGTGACTATACAATAGCAGTGGTCAGGACAAATCCCATCATTTATGCTGGAGGCTGCAGATCCTCCAGCAGGACCACCAGCTGAACATGGCCTCACCTCTTGAAGTGAAACGACTCAGATGACCAGAACACATGGCGGCACATCGTGTCTGTCCTTGCACAGCGCGCTGAGGTGCACAGCTTCAAACATTTTAAATGATGGCTAATTGGCACACAGGCATGGTGTGAAAAATATTGTCAGAGGAAGGAAACGCACCAAATGGAGGATTTGACCTACATCGGCTGGTGGCTGGGAGTTTTCCCGGCGAGTGGAGCTGAGTTGACGTTAATTAGGAGGAAGAGGACACTTTCCCTGAATCTGTCATGACTGCTCATCAGCTGTACGACTCCCAATCTGTCCAATTTTTTTCTCTCTACAGGAAATATCTATCTATCCATCTATCTATATCCACAGCATGTATCCATGGTGCGGCTTGTTGCGGTGGATTGTGATGCAGGGCCTTGACAGAGCTCAGAGTTTTGATTAATGGCTCAGCTCTGGGTCAGAATCGCGTAATTGGCGACTGGCTTTCTCTGCTTTTTCATTTTTTCCTTCCCGCTACCCGCCGACAGACCTCTGGCTGAAGTGTGAGCACAGCTCTGCAATGGCTTCCGAGTTAGTGTCAAATCTGGAGCTAACCGCGGCCGCAACAACATTCTGGACACTTTTTCAGCAGATTTGAGTCATATAACGCCTGAGGAGAGAACATAAACAGAGGCTGGGAGAGTTTGCTGGTGTTTATTTGTGAACTTGGCTGGCACAGCATCTTAGGCCACAAGCTTCTCCAGAGACGGCTGATTTAATCAGCGCTGCCCTCTGCTCCTAACTTAGCCTTGTCTTAAAGTGTAACTTCAGCCTTTACCTGCTTTACCCTGTTTCACCTTACTCACATGTCGCTTTCACAGGCTAACGACTCCTTAAAAATCCAGCTGAATTTAATTTAATTGTCCCTTTAACTTCATTTGACTTATATTATCACGATCACTGTGTGAATAGATGGTAAATTACATCTTTATGAATAATTCAGAGCTTTTACTGGAGTAAAAGTAGTAATACCACAACGTAGAAATATTCTATGACAAATAAAAATCTATTATTAGCATCAAAATATATTTGTAGTACCAAAAGTAAAAGTACTCTGTCTGCAGAATGATTGATTTCACAGCATTTTATTGGTTGACTGCTCTTAAATAGTAGTTATAGTTTGTATGGATCTGAAATGTAACAGAGTAAAGGCATAAAGCAGCATATAATGTAAATACTAACTACAAAGCACCAAGTACCTCAAAATGATACTTATAACACACTTGAGTAAATGTACTTAGTTCCTTTCCACCACTGTGTGGATCACTACACATCATTCTTTTGGTCTCATTTGTATTCTGAAGTAACACCAGCATGAAGGTCACAGAGCAAATCAAAGGGCTTTAAGGGAACATGATTCTGCTCATTTCATGGCAAACTGCCCCTTTGATCAGAACGACTCTGGTCATTTTTTGGAAGTTTACCATTTTGTCCGACGCTTGTCGTAACAGTAAAGTCATCCTTGAAAATGTACCTGCTGGGTTCTTTTATTTGTTGTGTAGAAGTAAAGATTTTGACGTGAGGATGGAAACAGGAGCAGGAGTTTTCAGAGTATTCGTCCTCTGGGCACCATGAATGTCCACTTCAAGTCTTTGGTGATATCAGTCTGGGAACATGATATTTGTTATTATATATTTGTTATTGTGTTTTTAAAAATCACCTATACCCTGACGAGGGTTCATTACCTTTAAAATAAAGCTTTTACCGCCGATGATATTTGTCTTAATGGTGACAGAGACCTTCCTCACAAGAAAAACGACAGCATTAGTCATTAGTTTAAATGCTTAACGTGACAAAATCCAAAATGAAAATAAAAATAATGAAGATGGCTGCTGGTAAAGCTCTTAACCCACAGCACTGAGAAGCTTCTCTAATGAGGCCCTCTATCAGGTGTTAAATCATTACTCTTCTCTGTCAGGAGCAAAAAAAAATGTGATGTTATTAAAGATGGATGCACGTGTTTACATGCATATAACCACAATCTTTCCCCAGACCTTGACCAAGCAGCGGTTGGCGAAGCGAAGCCAAATCATCGAGTTTGCAGTTATCAAATGCTCATTTGTTTCCATATGTAACGGAAGGCAGTGAGAAATTATGTATTGTGTCATTTAGCCTGGAAGGCTTCTTCTGGTGGCACAAGGCACAATGATTTCTTGCTCTGGGCTGAAATTGTTGGAAAGAACCAAGCAGCCGAGTGATGTCATGCCTGAAAGAAGGTTGTTGCTGCGCAGCCCCGTAGCTCAGCTGTCACCCCACAGGTAGGACACCCTGGGCTCCAAACCCCCAGGGCTGCATGGAGCCCTCATACGTGATGCATGACACGATTCCTTTTCAGGATCACTTAGGATATTAATGTGTTCCTCCAGCTGATCGACCAGAACCAATGTCACCACAGCAAAGATGTTATGAAACAGAAATGTCACACTTTTTTTTCATCCTTCCATAAACGCTGATAGATGGAACCAGTAAACCAGCGGCAGTGATTCCACCCAGCACCTGAGCCTCATCTACCAATAATCTGTACCCATGCATGTTATCTGTCACGGGAGGTAAATCCCTGCAATCCTCCAGTGTCATGAAACTGATTTGATTTTTAGCCGCAGCAACGCGTTTCTCTTTTCCTTTCAGCCGACTGATGATATAGATAGCTGTTACTTATAATGTGCAGCCATGTTTTCCTTTTCTTCCAAACGGTGACATGAGAGCTGCGGTTATCACTGCACATCCTCTGTAATTGTATTTCAGGGCTCAGTGCACCGCACATGCAAACAGAAAAATGGGAAGATGCTGTGAATGACGTTTTTTTGTATGTATTTCTGTGCTGTATGATGCCATGCAGACAGTCATCACTTCAGTTTTCCCTCAGCTGATAAAAGAAGCTGCTTATTGTGAACAATTAAAATGCAAAACATGCCCATATTATGTATTTTTTTTTAGCATTTTTACAGCTCAGGTTGCTCAAGATAGTGCAGTTTTTTTTTTTTAGCCTGACTCGAGGCTGCAGTTACAGCTAAAGAATATCTTTGTTTTGGTTGCAGGACGAGGCTCAGAAAGGTATTTTAAGGTCAGCACTGAATCAGAGGCGGTTGGGGGTGATTCAAAGTGGTTTCAATAGGGAGCATAAATCACATATACCCCGAGGAGGGTTCATTACCTTGAAAATAAAGCTTTTACCACTGATTGCATTCCGTAGCCTTGCACAGCTCCTACAGCTGAACATAAGCCCTCAAAATCACTTCACGTCGTCCTTGTTCTGTTTACAATGAGAGCAGAAACTTAAGATTTGATGGAAGAATAATGCAACCCCAAAACACATGATAGCTGCTTTTTCTCAGCCATTGCCTGGTTAAGATTCACACTGAGTGCTCTTTCTGCAGAGTCATTTCTCAAACGTCATGAAGAATGGCGCTATGATAACAGGTGTGATGCACAGTCTGCGTTAGTATGCTGGATAGAAAATAGCAAAGAAGACAGCAAGGTGAAGGCATTCCAGTACTAAAACTCCTCACCTCATGTCTTTCTCCCCCTCTCTCTCTCTCTTCTTCGACAGTCCAGCCTCCCACTTAAAAATCGGAAGGCGATTGCTGACGTCTGTGCTCTCAGTAACGTATCAGTGTTGTCTCAATAGCTACAAATCAATCTGTGTCCGGACAGCCTCTGCAATGCAGGCACAAGGCTCCCGCTTGGCCGAGGCTGCGAGCGCAGTTTGCTGGCTGAGCTGCCCTGCATGTTTGTCGGGCTGGGAGGGGAGGGCAGCTTCAGACAGAGGAAAACAAAGGAGGACAAAGCTGTTTTAGCATTAATCTTCACTAATTCCTCTCTCAATTCTCATCCCTTGAAAACCTCAGCGAGGGGAGGATTTTTGCTGAAAATATGCATGAGCACGTGCTTTTAACATTTCTCAGCTGATTCAATTAGCGTCTGTCAACAAGGGCATTACAATAATACACACACACTGCTTTCGCATTTTATCAGCACTGGGAGAATGAGTGGATTTAGGGGTCGAAGAGAAGATGTGTACAAAGCTGGTTCTGGAAAACTGTAGGAATACTGTTGTATGACAATGACAATCTCATCAATCTAATCTTATCATTTTTAGTATTTATTCAAATGCAAACAGCTCATATCATGTCCAAGAAACCCAAAAAAAAGCAAAGTAAAAGAGGCTACAACCAGGAACAGGAAGTTGTTTGTGTGCCCAGGTTCTAGCAGATTTTCAGAGATTGTGGTCATTTCAGAAAATGTTCCCTGGTTATTAGAACATGTTATGATTGTTGAGTTTACTGACAAAATGACAAAGAAAGGGAGAAGACAAAGTCAGACAACTGTCAAGATTTATTTCCATTGTGGTCTTTGATGTCAATACGATGTTGAAGCAGCGCAGGTGTCCAGGTGACATCCTATACCATCGAATCAAAAGCAATAAATATGATATGAGATAACAAAAATCTCTCCAAATCAAAGCATCAATATGAAAAGAAGAATCAGACACCAATTAAGATCATGTCTGATTTTGTTATTTCCTGTTTTATGTTGTAGGTTTTACCTCATGTGTCGTATTTTGCTTTACTTCCTGTATTTTCCCGCCTCTGTGATTGTGTCATTGTTTTCACCTGTTCCTCGTTCCTCTTCCCTCTCCGGTGTATTTAAGCCTGTGTCTCTCCCTCAGTATTTGCCAGGCCTTCATTCCTCTTGTATTGGGCGCTCCTGGTGTTTTATTTTGGTTTTGACCCTCCTCTAAGTCCTGATCTGTGTCCCCTTATGACAGACGATAAGCTTACATTTCCAAGTTTCCCATAAACCACAACTTAGCTTCTTTCATTATAAATAAATTCATATGTAAACGCTTTGGGTTCATGTGAGAAGACTCAGATAAGCAAACTGCACCATGCAACCTTAAACCTTTCAGCATTTCAGTCAGAGAAACGTACAGAATTCAGCCTTTTCTGCAAATCTGCAATGAGAGTAAATCACACCTTAAACATATAAATGAACTTTAAATTGTATTTGATTCACGGTACCAAAGACCATGAAGGTGGAGGTCAGGGGGTTGAAGGGAGCTGCAGCAGCAAACAATGTTTTCCATGTAATCCACCTGCAAGAAGATGATTGGATGTTAATAGTCAGCTGGTAGCGGAGCAGCGAATGAAAGAGCCAGTGATGGTGAAGAATACATGAAACTAAGTGCCGTGCCTGAAAATAACATAATGCAAAATTTAATCATAAAATGCGCTAGACGACACAACCAGGAGCTTTTTCTGGAGCTCTCAGCCTCACTGCATGGTGCCCATCTGCATTGATCACTCTGACGGATCTGTTGTGCTGCAAGCTTAAAAGCTGTTATGATGCCGTCCAGTTGTTGTAAATTACTTGCTATGGTTGGCTTTCATGCTTGGTTGATATTAAAAGTTGTTGACTCTTGAGAAAACATGCGTGATGAGGTCCTCCAACATGGACACTGAGTGTTATTGTACATTTTTGGAGCTGGATTGCGTAAATGCCACTGCGGCTGTGCTTCAACAGTCGACACACTTTCAGTCACAAGCTGAAAATCAGTGAAATCAGCTTCTGCAGAGATCAGTCTGAAAACGCTGCCAACTCTCTGACCTGTGTGGGACGCGGCCGAGAATCCACTGAGCTAACTGTCTGAAATGTCAAGCTAATTTTTCACTATCTTTTTCTTTCTGATGTATAGTTTTGGCAGTCTGGGGCAGCGATGAGCTCCGGCGGGGAGGAGGAGGAGGGAGGAGAGGCCATCTGATCCCCATTAACTCTGCGATACGTGTGCGGTGATTTAGCTAGCAGGTGTTGAAAGCCTGAGGTGAGGAAGTTCACAGAGAGTCTGCTGAAGAGAACGAGCCGAAAGAACGCAGAGAAAAAGTTTTCTGTGCTAACAAAATGACTTGAAACCCAAAAGGGAAAAAAGGAAAACAGTAATTTTGCCTGATCTTCCCCTGTCATCTCTCCCCGGAGTGTGTGTTTCAGTGTGTGTGTGTGTGGGTGTAACACAAAGAAACACAAGCTGAGAGTCATAAACACACCAAATAGGTTCTCAAATTGATTCTCTCTGGAGAAATAAAAGAAAAAGTGGAGTATCAGGGAAGAACAGCAGGCTCTGAGCACATTTATCAGTTTATGATCAGCATTAATGAAAACGCAGTAAACAGTGATTCCAAACAGGCTTCAGATGAACCGTCTCACCCTGAAAACAGCACACTTTTCAGTCTGTTTGTGCAAATAATGACTGACTCAGCGATTCTCCCGCCTATCAGTCAGGGTCGGTCTCTTTTATCCATGATGGCGATCTGTAGCTCACCTCAGACAACGAGCTGTGGATGCTAAAAACCGTCACCTGGGCTGTTTCTGACAAATGGCCTCTTGGTTGTTCAGGCCGCAGCACCTGCAGAAGCTCAGAATATTGTATAGTTTACAAAAAGCTGGCCAGCGGTGTGACGAGAGCATTCAGACAGAATCTGAGCAGTAAAACTGCGGGCCATCGAAGCACAGCTGAGAGGTGAAAGACACTTTAAAGCTTCCTCACATTTGCTCCACGGACCAACACCGACTGTGCCTTTACAACATCGTCTGTGTGAAGTCTGGTCGTGTGTGTGCTGTGGGTGTAAACTCATGCATCCCTCCATAGTGCAGCTGCTGCGTGCATCAAACACCACCTTTATTCACAGAGAGCATCAATGGAAAAAGTGAAGGCTGAAGATGCTTCCTGGGCTCAGATGCTCTCAGCCATCTATGAGTGGCCGCTTGTTTATCAATCATTAAGAGTCTCGAGTAGGTTCGAGGTGGATTTTATGACATTAGTGGGAAAAGGGGCCCTGGATCAGCTTTGTTAGTCACTGCATTCAAAGCCATTTAACACAGCGGTCCAGTGACGTTATCTTGTAGCTGTGAAGAAACTTTTCAGTGAGGTTAGAGGCAGACTGTCGCCATACTTCAGCAGAATTACAGTGAAACTTTTACTACATCAGATGTGTAAAAAACAAAGCAGAGAGAGGAAATGGACTGTCTGTGAGGGCTCTCCAGATGATAAAAGTAATAATGGTTTTCATGAAGCTGTGGCCTCGGGCACAGCTAAATGTCTTCGGCTTGGTCTCGGGGTAAAAACCAGATTTCTCATTTGGTTCCCCACTGAAAAGCTTAAAAAGACAAATGGAACCACTGCGGGCGACCTGCAGCAGCTGGAGAAGCGTCACGTGAACGTGCCGGCCGCTGCACAGTCACTGTGATCCATCTCTGATCATTTTGTTTTTTCTGGGTCTCTACAACTTCCTCAGGCAAACCGTTCGTCATCGGACCCGAAGCGGCATCTGCAATCAATACATAAGACTGAAAGTGAGCTTAATATAACTGCAGAGTAAACTGCTGTACTCTGATCCCCTCCAACATAAACTGTACCATACAACAGAGTACATGTACACATAAAGAACTACAAGATAGACCAGAGAAAATACAGAATGTCAAAGATCGAGGGAGATCAAGACAGATTATTTAAACATGCTTGATTCATTTTTCATTTTAAATATATGAAACAAATATCAATATATCAGCCAGTGTGACCTTGTCTGCGTGTTATTTCTTCATTGTCCACACCTTAATCACATTCATTTATCTTTATAGTTGTGTCATTTCTCTGTGGATGCGTCTCCCCTGTCATGACCCACAGTCTGAGAATCACTTTCAGCGGCTGATTTCTCCTCATCTCAATCAAAGTTCTGCCGTTACTGCATCACATTGCATCAGCCGCAGTTAATTAGTCGTGCATTTGTGTGCAACATTAACATGCATACAACAACTTCTCTGAGCTTAATATGTCAAATGACTAGAATCAAAACACGGGCGAACTGCAGTTTGAGTTTACTTAGTTTGAGCATTTTCTTGTAATTCCAAAGACTTTTTCAGTCATTTTGTTATTTGGGGGATTAAATACTGACCAGGCAGAAAAGCTAGTTGAAGTCTGGGGTCAAGTCGTTCCAGGTGAAAAATGACCTCTCCATCTCCAGACTCAGACTGTCCATAAAAGCACACAGGGCCTAATAAGTTCACATTAAAACATTACTCATGTTGTGCTGCCTGACAGAGAGGCTGTGACCTTAATCTACGACCAGAGGTCACACACACACACACACACACGCACACACGCACACACACACACACACACACACACACACACACACACACAGCCCCTGTGCAAGAACTCATTCCACACTCAATAAATGCTTGTGCGGCCAGGCAGACAAACCCTCTCACAATTTAACTTGTCAGAAATGGTTTTGTTGGGGCTAAACAACCTCTCTGCAGCTGTGCTCCACCCTGGCAGCCAGCTGGAGCTTTGGACCAACAATCCATTGACTTTGTTTTAAAGTGACTTCAACATATTGCATATTGCAGGTTCCGCCTCTCTAACCCTCCGGCTGCAGAAAACTACAGTACAACAGCATCTCGGGTCTGATTTCCTCTCGGCTCCACGCGCCTACGAGGCTCCGTGACAAATGTTTGTTTGCAATTGTTTCAGGTTTTGTTGTCACTCCAGGGGGGATCGTGCATCTCCTCACTGCCTGACGTAGAAACTTTTCTCATTTTAAAATGTCAAGATTTGGCAGAAACAGTGAAGCAGTCAGCCATCGCAGCTGTTCTGGTCTTAGTGACACAGATTCTATGGAGATGCATTCACTCACATTTAAAAAGTGTGATTAACAACTCGATCCGTGACTTACGTCAGTCAATAGTCTCTGATGCATGTGCTTAAAGAGGTTTTGTTTTAAGGGTTTTTGCTTCCTGAGACTTGAGCTCAATGGAGTCTCTGTCTGTGTTTCAGGTTTCAGGGTAAGACTCGGATTCGGTGGTCTTATAGTTATAGTTATGGTTATATATGTTTGGTGGTTTTATTTATTTGTTTACTTGCAGAGTTTTATTTCCCACAATAACACAAACACATCACAAGGTCACTACAAGAAAAACAAAACATAAAATTAGCAAAAAAAAAAAAAAATGGAAATGAAGGAAAGAAAAAAGCAGGAAGGACGCTCTGAGAGGAGAGGTCAGTTCATCGTCTGCCGGTTTTAAAGCCACTGCACGTCAGATCCAAACGGAAATTCATGCAAATGCAAAAATGTGAAAAATTTATGTGCATAAAGTTCGCACAGCTAGTCTGCACACCAAGCCTGTGAGGAAACTGCGAGCTTCTCCATGTTCCATTTGCTTTTCGCACCAGTGGTCAGCAACAGTCTCCAAGCAACACCAGCAGCACTGATTATATTTAGCTTTTTATGCGTCTTAACAAAGAAAAAAACATGCAGATGTGATGAGAAGATTGAGGTATTTACTGCCTGGCAGCGTGTTTGAGGGATCAGGACGTTTTAATTATTTTTACGACATCTGAAGAGGAAATTAGCCGATTTTCTGTTGCCGTCATTCACCTTTATCCGACTGCTTTTGTTGATTCAGCCTGTAATACCTGCTTAGCTTCAACTGCAACGCGTCCTATAAAACATCCAGAACGGTATTTAACAAATGCTTGATGACACATTATTACAGCTGAGGGGCAACACAGCCAACATGAGAGTTAATATGACTGTGACCTTTTCAAAACCGAAAATATTTCCATTCATTCTGTCAATTGATTTAGGAAGGTGTCACAGTACGTGCACATTATCACAACCACTGATTTGATTTGATACCTTAACTTGTTTTTGCTGCTGATCAAGCAGGAAGAAGAACCTTTCAGGAAGTTTCACATCAAATTTGCATAATAGCTCCTGTCAAAGGACTTTTTCAGCCCATATGTCACTAATGGAGGACACTAACTTGCCCTCATGTTATGTTAAATATTCTATTATGGCCCTTGTTGTTGCAGTGGTGAAGCTTTTTCTGGTGCCATGATTCAGTCACACTCATCGGGTCAGAAACAGGAACCTGGGTCACCTCACAGCGGACAATATACAGCATGTGTGTAGCAGAATGCTGAATATTACATGTGATGTCAAAGCGAATATAGAACAGGCCAGAAATAACCTGGTCACCTGCACTGACACTGAACTCTCCAGGGCTTCAGAAACTCCTAAGACATGCCAGTATCTGCAGCGTGTGCGTCTGATATGAGTGTGTATGGGGAATCTGAGCTCATAGCTACAGTATGTGCTGTTAGTGTATGTGTGTACATGTGCTCACACACACACCCTTTGCCTGCAGCAGTACAGTAAGTGTTCTCCTGGGGGATTCTGGGTAGTGGGAACAGAATAATACCAGTTCATGTTGGGGAACAAGAATAATAGTCTTTCCAGCTGCTTCATAAATCTCCCAAACCAACCACCATGTCTGGATGCAACATGCATGTGGTTTAACAGAATTAGGTGTGTGTCAGAAGCACAGAACACAGCAGTTATGTACACATTCAGCTGGAAAAGAGCCAGCTGAAAAGGTAGCTGTAGTGTCTTTGTACATGCAGCTGCCTGAGGAGCTTCGTGGATGGAGGTCTCAGTGACATACATGTTCTCCTGTGGTGCAACATTCATGTGATGTGGGAAACTCGGGCGTGCTGCTGTTATAAATAATAATTTCCACCTGGAATGAATATTAATGTAGTGTTGAGCTATGGTGGTGTCCAAGTTTATTTATCAGAATGATTCAGCAGCTCAGTATTTGTTAGATTGGATTTAACAGAGATTCTCAGAATAACTGCCGCTCGCACACTGACTTGAACGTAGCTCAGGAGTTAGCTCTGTTAACAAAGTGTTAACAAACCGTCAGCTAGCAGACGAGACGGAAACATTAGCTGGTGCGATGTTAGCTTAGTTAACATGATGCTGCTTCCTCACTTTTCCAGTTTTGGCATTTTTGGTATAGTGCATAGGTCTGCTATATACAGGAATACATTAGTGTGTGAGTACAGGCTTTATAAACCCATCAACTAAACCTTCCTCTGCTGTTAATGTGAACAAAACATTTTACAAATTAGCTCCAAAACGTTTGCCACAAGTCATTTTGTCTGTAAGTCCTATTTTCTTTAAAAACAATCTCTCAATGGGACGCAGTAATTTTACCAGCTTCCATTATCTGGCTCATTTTCATGGTATAATTTTCTTGATTCGTGGCCATTGGACTCTTCTTGCTTCAAGGTAGTAGCTAATACTATATCTCTAGAGAGTGTTTGGAAAACATTAACTGAAGTGGTGTTTTGTTGCAGTGAAATATGAAGCAGGTGTGTCATACATTTGCACATAATCTGACTATGAAGCACAAAGCTCATGCATGTATCTGGAGACTCACAATGTGTACATGTTGTGTCCTTTTTAGAAGATGGCCAAGCAGAGCCAGGATCCAGTGTCATCCGGCCTCCCTCAGTAATCAATAGCTGTCCTCTCCAACACGCCAGCCTGTTATTTATATCCACCTCTGGACTTTATGT
Source organism: Chaetodon trifasciatus (assembly GCA_037975065.1). NCBI lineage: Eukaryota > Metazoa > Chordata > Actinopteri > Chaetodontiformes > Chaetodontidae > Chaetodon > Chaetodon trifasciatus. Next base: position 1,245,411 of record JBBMOE010000036.1, on the reverse strand, counting down.
GGATAGGTCAGAGTGAGCGCTGTCCTAAAACAGCTTACTGCAGCACTCCAGCCCGTGCACAGAGGGGAAATTTATTTTTCTCATTTAGTATGCTGCATTGAATCCAAAGTTTAGGAGTCCATTGATTGCCGTTGCTGGGGCGTTCACTTGTCACGCCTAATGTGTGAGGTGTGTGGGTTTGCTCGAGTGTGTGAAGTCTTAATGGGCTCTTTGGGAAAGTGAGAACACAGGGTCTACCTCATGCTGTATTAATGCAGCTCTGCAGGAGAGTGCAGACTCTGGAAGTTAATTAATGTCACGTCCCGGTAATAGTTTTCTGAACTTTCACAGCGATAATGCGAAGGCTTAGACCGGCAATATCTGAGAAGGCGTCCCCTTGCGTTATTGTGGTGAAAGTTATAAATCATTTGATATTGATTTCTGGCACCCAGCGAGAGAAAAAGGGGAGCGTCCTGAATAAACCAGACAAAGATCAAAGATTTTGTCTGTCCTGATGTCGGCTGGTGTGATTTTCCAATAAATTCCCTTTGGCGTTGTTAATGAATGTTTGGCAACTTCTCTGAGTTGAGATACAATCACTCCCACCTCTCCAGTAATATTGCACTTTGTTCCACTTGTTTAGAAAACATCAAATGTTACCTCTGCGTCGTCTTTTGTCTCCTTGAAACATGGACAAACTAGCTTAAAAAATGGGTGGTAGTCTGGCAGTTCATGACACAGCTGACACATAGAGACAAGCAACCATTCACGCTCACATCACACCTGGAGCACCTGGACGAACATACAGACCACTGTACCACCAACAAATACTACCAACTGCTGCTAGCTACTGCTGCCAGGTGGGCGGCAGGGTCTGTGTCTGAGTGGGGACTTGGCTTGGGAACCGGAGGGTGGCTGGTTCAAGTCCAGCACCGACCGGTCAGTGTGGAGTGTGGACGGGGAGCTGGAGAGGTGCCAGTTCACCTCCTGCCACTGCCAAGGTGTCTCCTGACTGTACGCAGCCCCTTCGCTCTGACATCTCTCCATACATTCATGCATGTACAGGTCCTGTTTGTCCATGCATGGATTTCCTCTGGAGGGATTGATTAAGTATTCTCCCTCTAAATGTATTGAAAGATCATCAGCTTGTTATCCTCTATCTCTGAAAGCAGATTCGTGGCTCTGTGACTGAGCTGAGTGGTTTAACACGAGAGGCTCAAACTGGACCTAGCTTCCTGTCGTGTGCCTTTGATGTCTTTGAATTGTGAGGTAACGTATGTGGACATGCTGCAGCGGTCCTCTGTGGGCAAACAGAGGGGGGGCTGCCGGCTGTGGTGGTCTTCAGCTCAGGTGATTCACCTCCGGGAAACGAGCTGGCGAATCCTGTCAGCTCCGCTTCGGAAAGGCATACATTTGAAAGCAGCATCTGTCCCGTCTGCGCTCTCCACATTCCATCTCTCCATCTCTCCATCCATTTCCTCTCCCTCATGTCCCTCTAATGCCCTCCTCTCTGCTCCCTCCTCCTTCACGTCCTCTACTGACCTCTCCTCTCCTGCAATTTTCCCTTATCTCTTCTGCATTTCTCTCCTGAGATCCTCTCGTTGCTCCTGCTGCTCTCCACCTCTTCTTTCCTCTCCTCTGTTTCTATGCATTTACATTTCTCTGTTTTCTTCTTCTACTGGCCTCACCTGCAGCCTCTCCTCACTTCTTTCCTGTCTTTTCTCCTTTATGCCTTCTGCTCTCACTTTCTGTCTTGCCTTGTCTTCTATGAACTCCTTTACTGCCATCGATGTCCTTTTTATTCTTCATCCTCTTCTCTCCCGTGTTGCATTTCTGCCTCTCGTTTCCATTTTTGTCTCCTTTTCTCCTCCTTCCTGTCTTCTCACCCCTCCTTTCCTTGCATTCCAACTTCTCTCTCTTGATCTCCTTTCCTACCATATCTGTATCATCCTCTTTCCCTCTGTCTTCTCTACTTTCCCCTCTTCCTCATCTCTCTTTCTCCTCCTCCTCCTCTGCCCTTGCCTCTGCGATCCTGCCGGCATCTGCATCCTACGCAGTGTATAAATCACCTTTTACCACCGAGAGTCGGCCCTCCCTCCTCCTGCTGGCCTAACTCTGTCAGAGGACGGTGGAGGAGGAGCTATCATGGTGTGACCCATTTGGGAAAACCTCAGAACAACCTGGTCGACTTTCTTTTTTTTCACTTCTTTGTCTCTTTCTGCTTTAAGTGACGAATCATTCTGTGCATTGTGGGAACGTTTCCATATATTGGCGGCAGCTCCTGTGACATCAACGACTCGTCCTTCTTTACTCCCTCCTGCACTCTGAACATAAATGGTTCTGCAAGGTACCGCAGAGTGGTTCTGCCACAGCAACAGCCTGCACAGTAAAAAAAAAAAAAAACTAGACAATGTCTGGTGCAGTACTGACATATTTCAAAATGCATGATTTAGGAAATTGCAGTTTTAATCAAGACATCAAGGTTGGTTAATTAATTTTTCCCAGCATTTCCAACTGGTGTTACGGTTCCTCGCTTTCCATGCTGCATTGGTTTCCAAATTTCCGTGAAGAAATGATCAACACCACTTTGGAAATAAGAGGGAAGAAAGAAACATGGTCACAGTGGAGGTTAAGTGGGATTGTCATGATTTTATATGGAGTCATTACAGTTGGAGCGTTGCTTCAGGGGTTGGTGTCAGGATGGAGGGGGAGTAGAGGAAAACATTAGCAGAAAAAGTGTGAGTTCATTCCTTCATTTACTCTTTAATGGAGACCCGAAAGCAGAGAGAAATTCTTCTGCATGTGCTGAGAAAGTGAGCTGGTTTGGGATCATGTTATTTACCTCATGAAAGAAACAGTGAGGCAGAAACAGAGACGGTGAAAACACATTTTCTGTCTGATTTTCACATAAAAAAGGAGATCTAGTCACCTCGATCTATATGGTTAATGCACTTCCTTTGCACCTGAATCGAGCCTTCATGTTCCCGGGAGATGGTAGCCGGCGGCTGACAGGATTGCAGAGTGAGAGCGAGGCTTATATGGAAACATCGAAACGCCAGAGGTGCCATTATTCTATCGCCATTGCATTGTGCAAGAAACATTTACTTACTGATGATAAGGTGAAGCAAAAAACTTGTCTATTCTCTGTTTGAATCAAATAAAAAAATCTATATATACAGTAACTTATTTTAATATAAACCTGTATACAGTGTGTGCATGTCAGTGTGAAGCGTGTCAGTGTGTCATTTATTCGTGTGGAGGCGAGCTGAGGAGTCTCAGCTGCTCTGTAATGTGGTGGTACATCAGCGGGTTCTCCTGGCTTTTTTTAGCGTGCTAGCTTCAGTATGTTCCTGCAACACAATACAGACGTCTTCGACATAACATCAGGAGTGTTAGTTCTGATCATATCTTACACATTGCACCTTTAAGTAATAATAATAGTGAACTTCAGCTGTGTATTGAAGGGTAGGAGCTCAGCAGACACTGAAAGTTATCTGCTCTCTCTTATTCGTGAACAGTTGTGTTGCATTGTGAGAAAATCTTTATTAATCCATTTTTCGTAACGAGCAGCTGTCTAAACCAAAGACCCTTGAAGGAACTGTCTTTCTTCAGGGTGTCGGCTTGGCTCTGTCTTGTAGCCACGGCTATGCAGTATTTGCTGGTGCCCCTCTCCAAACCCGCTCGTCCATATGGAGGACGACGCCTTTACGTAGGTCGAATTTGGTCGAAGGCGGTTTGTTGGTTAATGTAGTTTGCAGCTCAGGCGGGCCGGTGACACCGGTTCACAGCACCTTGGAGAGGAGTTAAGTGATGCGATCGATTGGGCCAACTGGCAGCGGCGCTGCGAGGAGAGGACGCCTTCTGTATGCACGGAGACGCCGAGGCAGCCTCTCCCTCAGGACAGAAACAAAACCCAGATGAACAGGGAACACTTTAATGGGACCGAGAGACAACACTGCAGCTGGCAGCAATAACATACGGAAGGAAATGTGCACAGTATAATAATAAGATTATCATCTTAAGGTGTTTTTGTTATAAAATCGAAGCATAACGGAGAAAAAAATATGCAGAAACTTGTGTGTGAAGTTAGTCTGGGTAAAAATGGGCTTCAAGGCTAAAGACAGAAAGATAGAAGCTGTTTCAGTTTCTCAGGCATCAAACAAACAGACACAAATACCTGCAGGTTGTGTCCATGACATCAACACTGCTTCAAACTGTTATACTAACATTATGTTTCAGGGATAACAGCCTGGATGTACTTTTAAATAGTTTCTTTGTGCTCTAACGTAGTCGCCTGAATCTCTTTTATACTTTTTATTTTATTTATAGAGCTGCTGCAGCACATTTTGTTCTGCATATTTTAGCTCTGAGACCTGCCCACAGTCTGTCTCTGGAAGAGGAGCTCAAGGGTCTCATGGGGGGGGCGCATCATCCATTCAGAAGGTGGGTTTCAAACCGGTGACCCTCCTGCTATGGATGGCAAATACAAATAATAGTAATAATCGTTCTATTGTTGGATGTGCAGTAGCAGTTTGTAGATTTGGTTAATGCGTTTGCAGTATTCACTCTCTCATATTGGCTGCTGGCGTGAAAGCAGAGCATATTTTGTTTTGGTTCAGAGTTTTTCGGACAGTTATTTCAGACAAATCTTTCTCGTTTTGGTGAGAGCAGCGCCATGTGTTTTCAATTGTTTTCTGATAAATGGGAGGGAAATTAATGCTGACAAGAGAATACAAAACAACACCCAGTATATTCAAGAAAAATATTCATTCAGTCTTTATTTATACAGGGTGGTCCAGTGGAAGCACTTCACTCTACTTTGCATTTGTACACAAAACACACAGAAGTGAAGCTACTAAGTCATCACTGTCCTGTCACAAAGGTGGCTCCTGTTCACTTGTATGCTGCTCATAAATATTTGGCCACCCTCTATATTCTGTTATATTCTGTTTGAGTGAAGGACAACGACTGAACGTTAACCAAGTGCTGCCATTGCCTACACGTAACCATGAAAAAGCTGAATAACGCTGTAGTCATACGAGTGGATAGTGTACTGCCAGACTGCTTATTTTGATGGAAAACCAATATGTCATCAGTGAACACTAATTCAGCATTAGCATTTTTGCAATTTACCAGGTTAATTAACAACATTTCCTCTTTATGTTAATAGTAAACATAATTCGGTACTTGCTTTGCAAATTAGTTGTAGATAAATGTCATTTGTAGGGGACAGGGGTGCTATGAGCCACCTTTGCAGCAGCAGCTGTAACTGTTATTAGGTTAATTTCCTTTGTCTGCCCCTGTGAGACGATCCGGACCGAGCTGTAACTCAAAGCCTCAGAGTCACATCACACAGACTCATAGATCCACGCCGTGTGCTGTTTGCTCCGCCGGCAGTCTGCTTTATGGACACATGACTTCACACTCACGGCTCTGTTTGCCTTTGCTGCGTTTAGCACCACTCGGGTCCACATGTATGCTCTGTGTGCTCTGTGATCTTTGTATGAAGAGGTCTTTTCACGGAGAATCATGTTCTCTGCAACACAATGGATTCTCTAAAATCATGTATTTCCTTAATTAGGCAAAAAAAATTTGTTAAAAATCAGTAAAATAATAGAATCTTTGCATTTTGCTAATTGGTCATTTTTCATTGTGTTTATTGTTGATGTACAGGAGTCTGCACAGGGTGTTTTATTTTGAAAATTTACAGTATTTTCTTCACCATTCCTGTGTCTGACTTCCTGTCTTGCTCGATCTGCTCTGTGCTGATGACAGGTCGTCGACGTGTAATCACCACAGAGCAAAGCGGAGGGACGGAGCTCGACTGGTGGTTATTGGTTAGACTTTTCAATCATCTTCATCTACAACTGAGCTAATCTGGCATTGACCAACATGATAATCATCAACAAAACAAAACATTTACATTGAACGTACCTGAAAAACCTTTTCTGCCAACATTTTCCATTTGTTTTCTCCACAGTATCCACCTCTGGAAACTGCTGCACGATGAAGTTTTTTATTCCAAACTCTTGGTAAAAGTTGAGGAAAGTTGTGGCTAAGTTCAGACGTCCACTTGATTCATGAGATGGGAAGTGAACCCCTCGCTTTCGGTGTTTCATCTGCTTCGTATGCCGAGCCATCCTCTGCCCTCTGCCCTCAAACTTCTGGTTTCAGTATAAGAACATACTGAACTAAAACAAAATGTTGCCAGTGAAGATTTTCCACCAAAAGCTTTTTGCCAGTTCAGAGAGTTTTTACGTGGGCATAATTCATCGGAGACAAAGTTCGCGTCTTGCTTGTGCTTTTAATATTTGTTCTTCTCTTAATTGCCTTAATTCTTACTGTGCAGCTGCTTTTAACTTCCTCTCATACTCTTATTCTTTCTGTATTATAAATGACTATTGTTTTTGCTCTGGGATCCAACCAACCTTGTTTCCATTCTGAAAACATATTTTAAATTACCCACCAGCTCCGTTCCTCGCCACATTAGGAAAACATTTTGCAGCATTAATCACTCAGTGCTGACATTGCTTTCACACCCACATTGTAGATGAATCGCTCCAAAGACAAATGGCTGATCAAAGCAGCAAGAAAACTTCCATCTGGAGACTCGGGTCGTTTGATGACCTCCTTCGGTTTCTCTCTTCATCTCTCTGCTGACTCATAAGGGGTCACCAAAGCCAAATCCCCCGATAATAACAGCACAAGGTACAGTTAGCAGCCACAGAGGCATCGACGAGAGACAGATGGGAGGGAGAGAGAAGGTACATGAGGAAGGGGACATCAGAAAAATGATGTGTAGACGAGAGAATGGAGAGAGAGAAAAATATGGGAAAAGAGGAGCAGAGAGAGATATAATCATTAGGAAGAGAGAGGGGTCAATAAGTTAAGTTAATTCACAGTTTGTACAAGTAGAGATGACTAAAACCTGGTGGTACTAGAGCCTCAGTCCACAGGACAGGATGCTCGATTCTGGCCAGTTCCCAGAAACGTCGTAAAATTAGTTAAAGAAAGAAGATCTTGCTTCCTTGCTGAGAGAATAATGAGAAGATTGATACCACTCCAAAGCTGCTGCCAGCGACAGGTTAGCTTAGCTTAGCTTAGCTTAGCTTAGCACACAGACAGGAAACGTTTGCTGCGTCTGAAGGTAACAAACTCAAATGAACGCGCTGTGTCTCGTTTGTTGAACTGTTCAAGCTTTGGTCTGTCGGGTTGCGTCTCAGACTATTTCTTGCTAATAACTTCCTGCAGTCTTGTCCTCACTTTGAGGTTGACCTCCATTAAATCTTCGAGCACAAAACCATCATTTTCAGATAAACTTCTGCGGCACCCTCATCCCTCTGGTCTTTGCAGGGTTGTTTTTGTGTTGTTAATAATTAAAGCTTTTCTTTTCATGTGTTATTCTGTCAAACTGAGATTTTATCATCGATCAAGAGAAAGATGTTGTGAACCTGCTGAGTACTGAGTCAGGCTCTGGGCAGCAGCCAAATAATGTTTTTAACATAATTATGTGCTTCAGCTGAATGTATTTTACTAAACTACCCTTTTCCAAACCTTCCCATGTGACAAATACAAGAAGATTAAATGTCATATTTTCATGTTGTCATTGTCATTTCATGGTGGAGGATTAAATCTATATTCAAACCCACAACACATAAAATGCCTTTTGGGGCCTTTTATCCCCTTTTTTTCCATGAAATTTCATGAGTCTGTGTCGAAAGCGAAGCTACTGACAGACACAGTTTATAGGAGTTAAGAGAGAAGTGAAACATCCAGTGAGATCTGTGGGAGCCATAGCCTGTAGCTCCGCAGCATACAGAGAATATAATAATATAATATTTAGATTCTGAGAGTCTCTGCTCCAACAGCAGATTACAAACTGTCTTTAGAAACCACAGGAGACCGTCGGCTTTGATTAGCTCAACATTTTCTGAACTGAAGCCAAAAGTAGCCAGTAGCTATTAGACTATCAGTGCTTTTAGTATTTAAACTCCCACCCGACCCACAGCCCACCCGCCCTTTATTTCTAACTTGGTGCGAGACTGTATAATTGCATTGTATATCACCAGTGAAAGCCAGGCAATCAGAAGGACCATGAAACGGCCCCCAGTTTCATTGCGATTCCATTCAGATGGCTGCATACTGTTTTTCATTGCTCTCTTTTAGGCCGCGTGCTCGCTAATTACAAAACTGTTTGTGGTCTGTGTCTGTAATATTCATCTGGAATAGACTACAACAAAAGAGAAAATCAGGCTTTACTATGAGCTTTTTAAGCCACATGTGGTTAAAAAAGTAGTTCAGCACATCATCACACCTATAAATAAGTGAACACGTTGATTCCAATGAGTCCAAAATGGCTACCTGACCACTGGAGGGTACCAGCAAAAGGCGCACTGGACCTGGTTAATGTTGCAGCTTGCTCTGGTTTAAGTTCACGGTTTGGGTTAAAAACATTACTGTTACACACGTTATGTAACTGAAGTACGTTCAGTTAAAAGAAATCAATGCTGAATTTTACGTGGGACATGAACAGGGGTCTCCTGTACTACGTCACCTGACTTCCTCCTTTGCTCCCGTCATGATTACTGCGACCACTAGAGGTCACTGCCTAACAGTAAAGATAAGCTGCTCCGTAAACAGCCACACCCAACTACACCCACCAGTGATGCTGGTGCACCAGACCTCACCTCCCTGCCGTGTTGTAGTTGTGCTGCTGCTCCGTCATGCCTCCACCACAGTTCCACTCTCCACTGGGAGGGTTGTTTTACCATTTTGTTTCTTTTTGACGAGCACAGTTGCAGATAATTAAGATCTAGAGCTCCCTCTATCGCTCCCCATCCTCTGCAGCACGTCCAACCTACGCCGAGTTCATTTCACCTTGGCTAGCTCACCTGTCGCAACTCAGAGCCAGTTCCATTAACAAATCAAATGAATTCATTGGTTGGACAACTGTCAGTAAATACAAGCATGTATCTGCACTCATGCACTGCAGCCCAGTGTGAGAAAACTGAATCCAGCTCTCAAAGATGCTGCATTCATGGCTCCAGTGATCCCAGTAACACAGAGTTTCAAGGCAGCAGGTTGACTCTGGAGGTCAAAGTGGATTCTTCTCACCACACAGCTTTGTTTATTGGAGGGTAGTGATGTTATTTGTACACTTGAGTTAATAATTTATGTGGAAGAATTAGTAATAGTGAGGAGTCATAGTTAATTATCCCACTGAATGAGTGAACCTGAAGATTTGTACAACAAAATCAATGACTTAAGTAGGTCAGGATGCACTTTAATGCCCTTAAACTTGAATTAAGTCCTGTTCTGGCTGGTACCCCAAATAAATGTGGTCTAATGTGGGCTGTCACCTATGGCCGCTCCAAAAAAGTCAAATTTTATTACCTGAATCAAACTGAACTGAGAGAGGAGGAACATTCTAGATAGGAAAGAAACACTGAGGAATGATAATACAGCATCAATAAAATATACATTATCAATAAATTAAGAGAGGAGAGGAAAAGATGTGGGGTGAGTGAAAAGTAGAAATACTGACAATTTCAAATATTTTACAATAATAAAAACAGCGGGGTGAACACAGGACACACAGGAAAGTCTGTCAGTGAGTTAAGTGTCTGAAATCCACACTGCACAGCAACAAGCCTCCAATGAAACAACAGAGGAAGATAAGGAGAGAGATTTGTAGTCTTATAGCCAAAATAGTATTTTTTAAAAGCTCAAGAGGAGCTGGGAGGAGACAGACGAAGATATAATGGATGGCAGTGAAAGAGCGTCTGCGGGGAAAGGAAATGAGGAACATTCATTCACACAAAAAGGCAAAGAAAGAGGGAGAGGGCTGGCAACAGATGGAGAGAGACGGAGAGAGAGAATGGGAGGAAGACCAGAGGCGGAAAAATGGCAGAAGATTCAGGACAGAGTGATGGAGGAGAGGAGAGAGGGAGATAAAAGTCGCTGAGGGGCCGGCTCTTTTACCATCCATCTCCTCAGAGCTGCTGCAGAGAGAGAGAGGCAGTCACCGGCTCGGCCATCAAGCACTTATTGACAGCACTGCAGCAGCCACACACACACACACACACACACACACACACACACAGCACAGCACAACGGCAATTACGACAGGCTTAGAGCTCCCAGGCAGGCCGGAGGGAGAACACAGCGCTCTCTACCAGCGGTGGAGCTGACGGGAGCTCCCACATTTGGTTTTACAAAAGGTCATTTTGTCGTTTGTGAGGCCAATATTTACACAACAGCTCATTTACAACATAAAAAAAGTCTCCAAAATAAAAATGATTGGCTGAGAGCTGCTGTCCTTTATGAGCAGTTGGACATTCTGTGTTTTTAGTGTTTCATTAGTCTGTGTGATGACCAGCGTTCATACCGGACAGCAGGCTAATGTCTCGTGGTCCGCTACATTAAAGAGGACCACCACAAGTGTTGACCGGGAAGGGGTCTAAAGTCAATGAGGCCGCCCACATCCAGCACCCAGGTTACCATGTCCCCCCATATCAGACCAGCTGTCATCATGTGACCCAAGCCACTCATTATATGAGACCGTCCATGGTCTGACATCGCTCACTGGTTATTTTACACTGCAGTAGTTAACACAGGGGGGCTCTGTATGTGAGAGCAGAGATGCTGCATCGCACCTGTTAGTGTTGATGAGAAAATGTAATGAATTTAATAAACTGCTGATGCTGATGTGAAAGTATCAGCATCAGTATATTAATACTGTGAAAGTATTAATTCTGCATTTGTCTGCAAACTAAACTAAGTAATTAAGTCAGTTTGGATTCTCCTGATGACATTTTTTCGTGCCTGTTGAAATTTTCTTTAGCTGATATAAAATGTCAGAATGCATCATTAGTTTGATCTCCTTAAGGTCAGACTTGTCATGGCGGCTGCTGATCCTCCTCGACTCCTTCCTCACCCTCCAGCTCCGATGCTTAGTGCCAATTTCATGCTTACTACCTGTCCTGTCTGCCACCTGCCTGGCAGCCATCACTGGGGCACCTCAGCTCTCAGTCTGTAGAGCCCTCGCTCAGTCTCACCAGCTGCAGCGTACGAGCCTTTTCTCTGCTTCGATCGTCTGTCCCGGCCTGTGTGACCACTTGTTTGCCTGCCTTTGACCTTTTGGTGCTGTTGCTCATTCGGATTGATCGTCTGTTGTTGACCTCTTACTTGCCTCTTGATTAAGTACAGAGACAATAAACATTTTTTAAGTGCCGCCTGGCCTTCAGCTCCTCTGAAGGACACGCCTTCATGGGCGGCGCCATTTGTCGGTCCTGAACTGGGACTCGCTGAAACACACCATCCTGCCATAATGCCATGTGTGGGCTTACAGTGCTGTGATGTAGCTGCATCTCTTCTTCCTCTTTCTCTCTCCAGCGTTCGCTGATGGTCCAGTATTCCTTCTTCCTCCTCCATTGTGAATCCCCTCTCGCTCATTTCCCAGCCTCATTCTGTCACTCGCCCCGCCCGCCTGGCCCGACCTCACATATACATCAAAGCCGCACTATAAAGACGCTGCGCAGCCAGCATGGAGGCGCTATTGGCAGAACTATAATGGAGACAAGGATTTATGGTCCGCATCAGGTGTGTATATGAATTTCTGTGTGCACGTGTGTGGGTGAGCGTTTGAGGACATAATGGACTTTTCTTAATTTAGATTGGAGAGGAAGAGAGAGACAGATAGAGCGAGAAACACGGGGGGGTAAAGTGCTGAAGGTGAAGGCGAAAGTAAAATTGGAAAGTGAAAAGGAACAAAAAGCAATGAGTCCTTCATAAAAGCGGCTGCATGTGGTGTTTTCACACGAGCCAGCTTCATCATTTCGATTTGGTTGGAAATCTGCTGGATTGTTTTTCAGCTTCAAACAGCGATGGGAGATGAAACAGAAAACAAGGCTGCTTTAAAACACTTCAAGCTCATTCTGTGATGACTTTTGTCTCAGTTGGAGAGTGGACAAGAGAAGAGAAATGGACAAAAAGTCAAAGCAACATCAACAACTCCACACAAGCCAGGCTGATCATATGAGCCTCAAAGCCCTGAAGTGTCAAAGTCCTGCATGGCTATCTACCGAATTTGCACTTTTAAGTAGATTTACTCATAAAATAAATGAAATTAGATGGTAGGAAATCTTTTCAGTGAATGTTTTGCTCTATTTGTCATTGTTCAGGTGAATGTGGAATATTGTAATGTGTGATTTAAGCTGATGGTGCCCACAGAAACATACTGGTTGTTGTATGGATGCTTTTCGAAATACAGCAAACCAGTCCAGATGTGGTCTAAAGGTCAGATACATGGATGAACGCGTGTGAAGGAAGAAATAGACGGCGAACAGTCTCCGACCCTGCGGTCAGTCCATCTTCCACTCGTTCCATGGTTCATTTTAAGGCGTGTCTCGTATGTTCAGATGGATTTTGTTTATTGTATGAACTGTGTGGCGCCCTGTGCTGCAAACCTAATTTCAAGGACAATAAAGTCTGAAACTAGATTTAGAGACAGCAGGAGAGGTGAGGTGCCAAAGCTGAATCGTTGAATAATGGAAGACTTTGGGAGGCGGGAGAGCAATGAGTGATGGACAGAAGGAGATAAAGGTAAAGCAAAGAGCAGGACAGGGCAGTGTGGCTTCATGACATGCTGGAAAATGAGCTCAATATGTTGAAATGCAACGAGCTGCATGTATGAAAAGAGAGAAATATGTTCCTCCTGCAGGAAAGGAAGAGTTAGATTTTTAAACAGGCTCATCAATGTGTGCAGACCAGAAGCGCTGATATAAAGTATATTCCTCATACCTTAGTCTATTAGTTCATCTGGAAGGATCAATGACTATTGATCATTAGAAAAAATGTTACAACTCGATGCACAGTGATTTTCTACAGACATTTTTGGTCCCCAGAGGATCTGAATGACTTTGTTGTTCCCCTGACTTTCAATTAACATCACCAACAGGTCAAACTTTCCATCTTTCCAAAAATGTTATTGATAGTTTTCCTCTAAACTCAAGTGGAGTCAACAGAACTTTGAGATGAAGGCTAAGCTAGCATGCTAATGCACTGGGCCTGACTCTACTTAGACAAGGGTAGAGGATAAATGCTAATAATCAATAAATAAAAAGCCAAAATACACAATAGCCAAACACAACATTCACAACGTTTCTGTCGCATAAATGCTGTGTGCACCAACGGTGCACTTTAACAATACATCAACACAATACTTGTGAAATGAAAGTGAATTAACAACACATGTGCAACAAAAACACCAAAAGTAAGCAAATGAAAATGTGTAACTTCTTTTAACTGGGATGTAAAATGTCCCTTTCATATCACACGACAGCATCATCAAAACGTTAACATGCTAACATGCTAAATGTTACATGCAACATATGAACAAGCTAACAACATGTTACCATTCTAGTGTTAGCATGTTACAAGCTAAGCTAACATGCTAGTCAGTATGTACTGTTAACGTTTCTGGCAGTATTTACATTACACTCGCATGTTAACGTGTGTTTTATTCATGACCAAAACCTTTTAATTGACCTCATTTGATCACCTTTGAGTTCCTTTCATCATTAGCTAAACTTTCCATTTGACAAACAGGTAAAACAGCTTTAGTCATTCCTGCTGTCATTTCATGAATCTTCACATTTTTGACCAACCCTTTCACTTATTTATGAACTTATTCACTTCATATTCATTCATTTCAAGGAACATTTTTGATGATGGATGTTGAATAGTGACGCCATGTGAGCTTTGATGCTCCTCACCCCAGTTTCAGGTGAGGAGTAGCTCCACTGCAGCTGATTGGTCAAACACCCTTCAGGAGGATGGAGGCTTGACAAAAGCAGCTTCCTCCTCACCCAGTGACTCTGCAGACCTAAAAAAAAATAAAAGCTTCTTAACCTGAGAAATATTAGCATTCAGACTGACTCCTGTGTATGTGGCTTTGCCTCACCGCGCCGTCCTTCTGCCGCTCTGCAAATACTTGTCGTGTTTTTAACAAAATGCTCCTCCGTCACCGCTTCCTTCTGCGAGACCACAAACAGGACCAGAATAACAATCTCTCTCCGTTTACCGAGCGGCTGCTGGTCGACCGCAGATACACCACAGTTTACCTTTGTATATGCCTGTGCGGTGTCTGGCTGCACACACATTATTGTTCTTCACTTGTGAGGACTCTCACTGATATTATGCATTCCCGAGTCCTTGTGTTGTAAGTCGCTAACCAGTTCCCAGAGAGAAAAGGCAAAGAAATAGAGTGCTGTCAAGATAATGGTCACTAAGGAGGTCAGACTGGGAGGAGCTGGATCTGAAAGGAAAGACTGAACTTGGGCCAAAGGAAAGTTGAGCTGGGTTTTCATTTTTCTATCTAATCCTGTGCTCGCCAAAGTAACTGACCTCAAAATGTGGCGACATTCAGTGGGTCAAAACTGCAGGAGGTCCGTCTTTAAATTGTTGGATGATGATGTTGTAATCAGAACCAGTAAAACCAATGGCCACAGTAAGACAGATAAAAGCTAAGCTGTCATAAAAATGGCTTTAAGTGGTTTAGTGTGTTGACAGTTCAGGCGTTCAGAGTTCAGACTACTAACCCCCTTTGTAGAAGTGAGGACTGAAGGAGACGTCCTCCATCATCACTACACACTAAAACTGGTCCTCATTAATATACAAGAACATGAGAACACACACATAACTGGCTGTGTATGCACACACACACATATGTTGATGAAAACAGGCACACGCATGTGTAGGTACACAGGTAGATATGCACACACACTGTACTCTTCAGCACTCAGATCATAGCGTGAGACCACACACAGAAATATATATGTATGAACACACACATAAATCCATTAAGTGAGCTTCCACACACACACACACACACACACACACACACACACACACCAAAACACACACTCACACACATATAAATCTATGCCTAGCCATGCATGTACACACAAGCGTCTAACTGCTCTACACATATGGAAACACACACACACACACGCAAGTCATATGAACACACACACACACACACGCACAAGTCCATAAATACATACACTGTCAGGACACACACAGTCAGTCAGGAGCAGAAAGCTGTGACACACAGGCGCTGATGCAGCTTAATGACCAGAATAATTTCAAATAAAGCTTTATACTCACACACACACACACACACACACGCACACACGCACGCACGCACACCCTCTTCTCACACTCCACCAACCACAGCGCTTAGCCTCCACGCTTCCTCGGCTCACATGAATTTTTAAAGGATCACTTTTATTACGCTTTGGTTTTATTTGTGAACAATAACGGCACGGTGAGTAATACCCTCGTCCGTCTCTGAGCAGCTATTCCAGCGGGGGAGTTTATGAGCGTGCACGCCGCCACCGCCGCCGCCCACCACACTCACATATTTGCTGAATGGCAATTACATTTCATCACGGTTGTTGGTTTGCATCTGAAGGTGCAGCCGTGATGCAGAGACAGCGAGGATGGTGTCCCGCAGTCAAATGTTGTGTTCATGTTCTCACTGCAGTGTGCAGTGGAGGCATGTGGACAAAATAACAAGAACACCTGCAGATCTAATGTGATCCAGTACAATGGCTCTGCACCGTTTGAGGCTGTCGTTTCTGTGTATGTATCCTCCTGTAGTCCTTTTCCTCTGCTGCATGTGCAGCCATGTTGTAAGAAGGAATATACAGAGGAGAGATACGACAAAGTCTCATTTCTTATCTTTCTGCTTGAAAAACACATTAACTGACTGGAAGTCAGTCTGCACCTGTTCAGTCCGTGAGACTGAAACAAGTGACTGCGTTTTAGCTCATTATTATCTAATCATTTCTAAATATCTGAGAAATGGGATGCCCATCATGAAGAGAGAAGCACATCAGACTCAGAAGGAGCTTCGGTGCCATTTTACTGTAATAACACAAACATAACAAATAACAAATGTTTTCTTGCAGTGTTATGGTTCAGTGCTGCAGTCACACAGATGTGTCGACGGGGTCCTGTCCACTTTTTTGTTTTTTGTCGTGCCGCAATAAACTTGGTCAGAGCTGTTTGTCGAAGCACGTCTGTAGTTCTTCAACTGCTGGCATTTCTGTTCTGACACTTACTGAGCAACAAGCATGCCGGTAGCAATAAATCCAGGATAGCTAAAAGCTAAAATCAGCAGATATGCAGAATCAGTCCGGTTCTGCTCTGATGAAGCGTCTTTGAACAGCAGAGAAACATTTCTACATCTGAGGAGTCGAAAAACATGCAAACATTCAAAAACTCACAGGTGAACCCGTGAGGGTAGACTTCAGAGGGCGTTAACGGCCAATGACTTTGAGCTGCCTACATGTTAAAGCCTTTGGTTCTGAGGATCATTCACTTCAACTGTGTCTCAAGCATTCAATGGGCTCTTTTCTGCTGCTGCATGTGAGAAAATGTGTCACTTTCATTCATCTATGTCGGCATAATACGTCTCAGAGGCGACAACATTTTTGATGTATCATTCTCTCAAATCATTTATTTGTGTACTACATTTATAATAAGCTCTGTCCCATATTGAAATGACTTTATTGATTCCCTCAGATCAATAGCATTAGGTTATCCCCTTCCTTCCATCAATCCTCGTCACCTTGACACTCTCATTGCACACTTGACTTCACTAGTTTTATTGTGATGCTGGACGCATTTTTTTTTTTTTTTTCACTCCTTTGTGAAGACGTAACGCAGTCATCCACGAGTGGAGAGAGCAGTAATGTGACCGCGCAGTTTAGTATTTCAAATTTGTAAATCAAGTATGAAGTACACAAACAGAACAAAGCGCGCCCTCACTCTGAGTTTCAGTTCATTCACGCCTGCAGCTAACCCGCCATCTTTGTGTTCCTGAGTGCTGGGGGAGGGGAGGAAGTGTCTGTCATTCACCTCCAGTGTGCACAGTGATTCCCAGCTGGGGTTTGAGGCCATTCACAAGCAGACTGGGACACAGCGAGAACTGTAGCATTCAGCTCCCAGTCAGAGCCCAGAGGTGTCACACTGTACGTCAGCCGCTTCCCGGCGAACGTTCGTTTACTGCGCTCAGCATCCCCTGGAGTGCTGCATGATTGCTCCTTTAAGAGAAGCAATTTGATACTGTACATTACACAGGGAGCCAAAGGCCATAGCTCATAGCAGAGAGGAACACTTGGTAAACAGGATGCAAAGCGGTTATGGAGAAAGAGAGGGGTGAAGTTAATTTACTGCTTCCAGCCCACTGCAGGACTCTAACCGCTGCATGACTGCACCAACAGGACTGCTCTTTGTCTCCAGAGCGAAGAAACTCGACGTCTCTCGAGTGTCACACAAGGTGGACATGAACAGTCAATTCAAAGAGCCCTGAAATACAGTGCATATTACTTTTTCTGACACCTTAATGATCAGTTATTAATGATGAGTCTGACATGATTTCATCTGATTATCTTTGTCTCACCAACAAAAACAGAAAATACAGTAAATTCAACCTTCTTTAAATCTCCTGCAGATATTTAACTGCTGCCTCTTCATTGTGCTGATGGAACAAAGGATGCTTTCTACATATCAATATACCTACAGATTTTATTTTTGGTTTGTTTGTTTGAGGTATTCTGGTGCAACATCCACAAGGCATCATCTCAGAGTCAGAGGAACCTAAAACCTCCTCAAACAGGCCTTTTGTTTGCTAGCATTGTTTTTCTTTCTTTTCCTTTTCTTTCTCCACAGATAAGATGTTTATCGAACACCTGTTGTCCACACACGCCTCCGTCCAGGAGAAGCAGCCGTTGCTCCACTAAAGTCATCATTTAAGATTTGGCTGTTTCTCCTCATCCTCGTCTGATAGGCCCTATGGTCATGTTTTCATACTGTCCTCTCCTGGTGATATTTTCTCACAGTGTGTGTGTGTGTGCGTGTGTGTGTGTGTGTGTGTGCGTGTGTGTGTGTGTGGCTGGAGGAGACTACAGCGGCCTCCATGTTTACCTCAGTATGACAGCGTGCTGCATGTGACGTCTTATTACTTGATATTGGTTCTTTGCACATTGGGTTTGCATTACATTGCAACTGTACTTTACAGTTTGCATTGCATTCTCGCTCCTGCAGGTGTACACACACACACACACACACACACACACACACAGTTAGACTGCTCATCTTCTCAGGCAAACACTGTCTCCACTGACGCTTGCTCATAAATAAATGAAATCATAAACACAGAGTTCACCTCCTTTGAACTCTTGACTCGACGGCTAAACATAACAGACTTTGTGTGTTTTTAACCTCTGACAGTTTTTGTGTGAAGTTAAAGGGTAAATTGACCTGAACCCTTAGAAAAACACATTATTTGGTTTAAAATGGTCGTGAAATGAAGCCCATCATGACCAGCAGTATTCAGTTTGTCCCTGCTCTGCAGCACTCAATGTGATGTCCCCCTGTCCTCCTGCGTCCATCATTTAGTGCCCAAAAGCATCAAATGATCTGCTTACATTCCTTTTAAAATGAGATGTTGAGGGTCAGTATAGTACGGTGGCCGACAAGGGCAAACGCGCCGCAAACGGCAAAACGCTGCAAACACAGGAATGATGCAAAACCAAAAACACACAAACACATAAAACTAATGCAACAGAAAAACGCTGCAAGAGAAAAATGCTGCAATCACAGAAACGAAGCAGAAGCAAAAACTTACAAAACCCCAAAACAAACGCAAAAGAAAAATACTGCAAATATCCAAAACACACAAAACCCCAAAACAACTGCCAGAGAGAAACGCCGCAAATTCACTCCACAAAACGGAAGCGCGCCAGGCCACCAGGGGGACTCAACCTGAGGGATGGACCAGTCCTGTGGGACCAGACCCTCTTGAAAGAAGAAGAAGAAGAAAATTGGCGTAGTTTTAGACTTAGACTTAGACCTGGGCTGCTTCTTTATTGATCCCAATTTGGGAAATTATTTTGCAGTAGTAGCATTAACATACAGGCAAACATAGAATGTATACAAATATTTAGAAAAAAGTAACAAGTGACAAAAAATGTAAGCAGCAATAAAAATAAAAATATAACTAAGGTAAACTAAATATATATTTATATAATATGTATTATAATGTAAAACTTATTATATAATAATAAT
>JBBMOE010000036.1:1102428-1210769 GCA_037975065.1 Chaetodon trifasciatus | reverse complement strand
CACACACACACACACACACAAATGAACTAAAATAAAGTACAATAAAATACAGTAAAATGAAATACATACCATAGAAACAATTAGAAATAAGGTAAATAAAGCATGTCACAACACCAACCTCCAATGTGCAAATGCATATGCAATGTCCAAAAACCTGTCAAGTAACTTAAAGTTGGACGAACCTTTGGGAAGAATTACACAAGAGAGACCCTCTTCCAAGGCTTGTCGGTGTTTAGACATTTACAATGATAAAAATAAAATAAAATGCAATGATATAATATTCCATAATGAAAACCAAGTCCTGTTCAGTCAAGCTACATTTCACTTCTGAGGCTGTTTCTGATTGATTCACCAACTGCTGCTTGCCTTATAAGGTCGCGGAGAGGTTCTAGAATGTTGATCATCAAAGCCATCAAAGCTCTCCCAGAATTCTCTGACACACAAGCACGCATGTGCACAAACGTGCACGCACACACACACACAAGTGCATACACAGAAAACAACAATGAAATAGAAAAATGGATGACTCTCTCATGTCCTGTATTTGGACATGGTAGTTGCAGTTGGAGACATTATACAGCAAAACAGAGGCAGTACACACACACACAGACATACACACACAGATGCACAGATATGTTTTCTCATCTCTCTTTTTTCCTTCAGATCTCCATTTTAGGTCATAAATGTTTGTCTGCAGCTAAACATTTATTTGTACAAGTAAATCAGAGAGTTCAAAGAAAAAACCGGATTGTGCAGATGAGATAATAGAATAAGGGTTTATGACAGCATCTTTGCACACATTTATGAGCAGAGTATAGCCAGAGTCACACACACATCACAAACATCTGCTTGCATCATCACACACTTTGTGTTGCACGAGCGCCATCACATAGAAACTGTGTAAACACTCCTTCACATCAGAAAATGAGCGTGCCACCTCTCCAGGGACGAAGCGCTCTGATCATTATCTGAGTCCATTGTGACACAGTTGCTTTTTTGTGGTTTAAGAGCGTGTTGAACCAAAGATTACATCAACCTTGAAATGAATAAACTGTCCGCCTGAGACGTGTTTTTTTAACACTTCAGTCTGGAAATCATTTCTGCAGCTTAACAGGGAAATAACTGCAAACACCCACATGGTTTGCTATTTCATTTTGTTCTTTTTTTTTACAGTGGGAGATGATTTCACTGGTCTAGTAACACCTCGTTGCTGCAGGAAGAGGAGTGTTAATGTCATTGTGAATGCAGCCCAGTTCACACAATGGATTAGTCCATTCCATTCCATCTTCTCCTGCTTCATCCGGTGCTGGGTCGTGGGGGGAGCAGCGTGAGCAGCTCTTCCAGGGGGGATCCCGAGGCGTTCCCAGGCCAGTCGAGCGACATAGTCGCTCTAGCGTGTCCTGGGTCTTCCTCGGGGCCTCCTGCCGGTGGGACATGCCTGGAACACCTCCCTTGGGAGGCGTCCAGGGGGCATCCGATAGAGATGCCCGAGCCACCTCAGCTGACTCCTCTCGATGTGGAGGAGCAGCGACTCTACTCTGAGCTCCTCCCGGTTGACAGAGCTCCTCACCCTATCTCTAAGGGAGCGCCCTGCCACCCTGCGGAGGAAACTCATTTCAGCCGCTTGTATCCGGGACCTCGTTCTTTCGGTCATGACCCAAAGTTCATGACCATAGGTGAGGGTAGGAACGTAGACTGACCGGTAAATCGAGAGCTTCGCCTTTCGGCTCAGCTCCTTCTTCACCACGACAGACCGGTACAGCGACCGCATTACTGCTGCCGCTGCACCGATCCGCCTGTCAATCTCACACTCCATCCTTCCCTCACTCGTGAACAGGATCCCAAGATACTTAAACTCCTCCACTTGAGGCAGAAACTCTCCCATGCATATTGTCTTACATGTTACCTGTATTTACAGGTTAGCATGGCCAGTTTTAGTTTGGAAAGTTATCTAGCCTAACAAGCTAAAGCAACTGCTGCAGTCATTGGTTAAGTAAGACCTAGTTAGATCTATAAGTGGATCTAATCGATCATATTCTGTCATTTTGGGACATTTTACAGCCATTTATTTTGTAACGATTGTGGATAGAAAAAGTATTTTTGTGCATTATGTGACCCTGAAATACCCAGAGCCCAGAGCTGCTGCCGGAGCGTGAGATCCAGAAGTTAAAGTTTATTCTCTGCATACATGATGTTCCTGACAGCCGAAGCACTTCAGCTGAAGTCTTCAGTGCTGTTGTTATATGTTTTATCTGGTTGTTTAATGACAAGGCGAGTACGAGCCTGTGGAAACGTAAAGAGAAAAGGCAAAATGCATTTGAGTGAGACACATGGAGTCACAGGGCGGAAAATAAATTCTGTTTATTTGCCACTAACAGAAGCATTTGTGGAAACATTCGGCAGTTTAAAAGACATAAAAATAATTTCTCAAAAATGAAGATGAAATAATTAAAACTCATAGCCGTAATATTTACTGATATGTAAAGTTAAATGATCCAGGAGGCTCTTGTGTTTCTACATTACGATAATTAAAGATTCAGGTTATCAAAAAGAACATTTTCAGATGAAATTCCCAGTCTCATGCTGCACCTCCTTTATTTCTCTCTCTCTCAGTCCTCTGAGAAATATCTTTTGTGAAAATGCTCCACTCTGCTGCAGTTTGGTCCGGATGAAAATAAGTGGTTTGCAGTAACAGAAGCCATTTGGCAGAAACATCCTTTGAGGTGCCTCTCAGGACCGTGATGCTCAAACGCTTTGAGCATGCCTGACCTCAGCGGACGGTGAACTTTTCACCCAGCAGTGTTCATGCTTTGCTCTCCTCTCAGTCTTCAGCTGCACAGAAACAGATGAGCTGTGATTCAGCAGATGCTTTGGGAGGCTTCAAATCGCCCCGATTCACATCTCCTGAACCCTCAGACCTCCACCTCACGTCTCAGGAGTGGCCTGTATTCCCTGACAGGTGTATGAAGTTGACTCCTGTTTGCTACTGAACTGGGAGGCAACTCTGCTCCACATTCTTTTTTTACATAGATGTTCACTGACAGGTTTCCACCAGAGGAAGAGGAAGTGACTTTGATTCGAAGTGAATCGCACAAGCCAACACTGAACAAACGTGCTGCACTCATAAAATCTAATCCTGAGTCATGCAATGCAAATACAAATGATATTTTCAAGGTTTTTTAGTATTGATATGAAAATTAAGCGGAAATTTTAGTTCGACTCAGAGGAGACAGCATTGAAAAAATGACTAATGTAAGAATCCATGTGCAGGTTTATGATCAAAATAAACATCCAAATACATCTGAGGGAAAAGTTTGAACAGCTTTGATAAACAGCCACACTCAAACACACTCTGTCTCATGGTGTTTTGCACTTCTTTGCACAGTTTTTCGCTGAAGCACACTGAAGCCTTCACCAACATTTCTGTACATCGCTGTCCGCTCATATTTGTTTGGATATGAGCAACAATAAAGAACAGATTTAGGAAAACATTCATGAGAAAATCAGACCTGAGCACGAAAAGCCAGCACGTCAAAGAAACAACATTCAAGAAACAGAAGCTCTGAATTCAGACACTGCCCGTCTCCAAACAGAGAAACTGTCAGTCACACATCTCCATCATCAGAGCAGACCTCTGTGTGTGTGTGTGTGTGTGTGTGTGTGTGTGTGTGTGTGTGTGTGTGTTTTATTTAACCCTGACTGACACACACAGTTCAGTCATATCAAGCAAAGATAACACAATGTGCATCTGTCAACAACGATGTGCTCAGCAGTGCGACTGATGCGTGATATTGATGAACGCCATCTCAAAGCCAAAACAGATGTTCCACCTTTTCCATTTATCTGGTCACGTGACCACTGACCTAAATGCACTGGAGCTGACAGAGCTGATAGATCAATGAGTCTGTATCACATCATGTCTTCTGTTAAGGCTAACGGCTCTCTGACATGCACGTACGTTCTCGGTCTGAGAAAAATAACCAATGCTGCAAAGTAACGTGATACATTTCTACAGGAACAGCGAGTTCTTCTAGTCCTGCTTCATGATCAGTTTCCCGTTGTTGCTACAGGAAGTGTGAGGTGTTTTGCCTCCACCAGCAGAGGAGAAATGCAACTCTCCGTAACGTGTAGAGAATCTGGTAAATTTTCAAAATAAAACATCGTGCAGACTCTCGATCGTACATCAACAATGGCGGACAGACCAAAAACACGCTGCAGACGCAATGTCATGAAGACGCGCCTGGTGGACTCATGGGTGCTCCTTCATGTCATGACTTTGATGCTGCCAGCAAACCTCATGTACCGACATCCTGTTGGTAAAACATCATTCAAGGATGTTGGTCAGTCACCACAGCAAAGGTAACACTACTGACGGTACTTTTTCAAATAACATGCACAACAGAGGGAATAAAAAGTCTGTTCCTGTAACCCTAAAAACAAAATGAAATAATTTTCTCACTGCAGTGAAATGGATGATTTCATAGCTGTTTCAACACGTTTAGTGAAACAAAGTGCTGCTGCTAAGAGTCAGCTGGAGCCAGCGGTGCCGGACGGAAAGGTCGGTGTCTGATGGCTTACTGTGGTGGTGTGTCAGGGCCATTAAGGTCACAAGTGGGAAACTTTGAACTGCAGTGTGAAAACAGCCTCAAACTTAATTTACGCCTCAGGGGTCAACACTCTTTTCATCTCATCTCTTGACAGAAACTGCAGATTTTCAGCTGTAAAAATGTCACAGGACATGATCGTCACTGACTCGTGCATACAGAGTTTTGTCATGTGGTGGGCAACGTCAAAATCTCTCAGCACAGCCCAAGTGAACATCAGACATGGAGGGAGGAGGAAGTCATCACTTATATGACTTGCATGAGTAAAACGACAGCAGTCTGCTGGAGCCAGCGTGTTGGAGGAGGTTAATCGTGTGATCACCTCACTCTGAAGCTTGTCTTTTTGCATTCGTTCGTCTCTCTTCCAGACTCCATCTTTCGGTCTGAGTAGCAGCTTCCTGGCAGCAGAGTAAAGGATCGTCAGTTATTTTCAGACAAACTGCAGCAGACAGGCAGGTTGGAGCTGGAGGGCTGGAGCTGTTTGGATCCACCGAGAGGCAGATCTCCTCATTTCGGCAGCAGCTGCATCACAACTTCCAACTTTTTTTAAGTTTCCTCATCAGACAGATCCTGTGTGACACGCAGCGTGTAAGTGATAATACATGACAGACAAAAATAACAGATGAGAAAAGTGACGTGAGCTCACCTGGAGAGGCGTTTCCTGCACTTCCTCTTAGCAGGATGCAATCAGGTTATTCGATGTCTGTTTTGCAGTGACAGACGCTGGTGGATGGTTGATGACAGTTAACTCAAAGTTTGTCGTGTTGAGCAAAGAAATACGTTGTTTGTTTGTTTATGTTTCTTTAAATAAACACACAACATAAACAAACTGTCTGGATATGGATCCTGAGTATTTTTCATACATTTGTATTAACTTGTCAGCGCTCTCTGGTGGACAAACTATATAATGCACAGACACATATAATGGTGCCAGAGTTTCTGTGTGAGCTCAAGCCTAGTTGAGTATTTCTTGTCACTTATCAGCAAAGACATATGGCAGATTTATACTGATATATCTGTAATAAGCTGATATTGGCCAGTATATACCAACCTTGTGTCCGTGTGGCTGCATCCATGTCGTTCATGCTTGTAGTCATTTTCATTTTGGACAAGATGACGTCCCCACTCTTGATCACCAGATGGTAAAGGTGTTGGCAGATTCAGAGGTCTGGCACCCGGCTAGGTGGCGCTCAAAGAGCAACTTAACAGCCTACATCTGGCTGCAGTGATGTAGAGGTGCACTCCACCATCGTGACACAGAGCACACCTGTGACCACAGCCCACCACTCAGAGCTGAAGCAGCCTTAAAACTGTGGATCAGAGAGGGCAAGAGTTCAGCAACTGTTAGCCACGATTACCACGAAACTAGCTTTGGATATTCATCTGAAACAGTGAGTCCTGTTAGTTCTGGTGGAAATCTCTAGAAAAGTTCTAAGGAGCCAACTGAGATGAAATTTACTGAAAGTTTCCCAGAGGATAAACTTTCAGTCTATTTTAGCATCACCCTCAAATGCAACCTCCATGTAATCTCTTCAAAATATTACCTTCTTATAATATCATCAAATCAACTGAGTGGATTACCATTAAATTTGCTGAAGACATTAATTCTCCCAAGAGATGGAACCATTTTGATTTCACTGACACTATGGCAGTCATTCCTCTAGCGCCACCTGTCGGACAAACCTGTACTAACCACGTAAATAGCAACATTCCCTCCTCTCTGTCATTAGTAGGTTTTCTAAAAGTTTTCTTCAATAAACACAGAAGTCTATAAGAACAAGTTTTTTATAGAGAGTGTGCTCTGACTCAAATATTCTTGCCTTTCTCCCACTGAGTCATGCTATCACAAGTTTAGACAAGCCAGACATGACCACAGTTTGTCTCGGAGCGCTCAGGTCCGTCACTTGATCGCTATTCGGATGTCAGGTCCAAGGTTAGAGTCTGTGTGCCCACGGGCCCAGAGTCAGCGAGGAAGGAGAGATGTGAAGACAGCTAAAACACACACACACACACACACAAACAACACAACCCACAGGAGCCGGGCTCACTGGTTTTATTTATTTTTCATCCTGGTGATCCTCGAGGCAAGGTGAGAAGACGAGAGAGGAAGAGAGAGGAAAGGAAGAGAGGAAAAGGGAGTGGGGGAGTCGAGGAGGGAAGGAAGGGGGAGAGAAATGAAGCAAAGAGAGGAGGAAAGAGGTGAGGGGGAGTCACCGGAGAGAAACCGAGCCGAGCTGCTGTCAGATACAGTAAATCTTTGTCGAAGAGAGAGAAGGAGCCATTTTCAAGCTTTCTTATTGATTATAGTTGAGACCAACAAAGAAAAACTTTGCATTGCTGTCTGACGTGTGCTCGGTGGGCGACGTCTCTGCTGCGTGGAGAACTTTTGGAGTCAGAGCAGGAGAGCTGATTTGTGCGTTAAGCGGTAATGATCAGTATTTCTCTTTAGTCTTTGTCAGTGCTTTGCAGCGCTGTGGTTGGCTGCCCACCCTGCAGAATTTGACCGAATCATGAACTTCATCGTCTGTGCCTCGAAAAGTGAACCGAGACAAAATAAAACTGGCATTCGGCAAAAAAACACAACAACTTTGTCCCCATTTGTTGACAATAATGGGAAACTTCATTCATTCAAAATCATTTTCATCAATAAACACAGTCAAACAGACTGTATGTCAGGTGTGTGCGTGTGCATGAGCAAACAGGAAGCTGATTGAATATTTGAGTTAGTGCTGTTTCTCTGTTAAAACTAAAATCTGTGGTTTGATGTAAACAGAGCAGAATAAATAACGTTGGAGGGTCGACAGCCTGCAGGACCAACACGCCTCCCTCGATGGGTTTTAAAGTGGAGTTACCGATCTAAACATGTGGTTTGTGAAGAATTAGTCATACTGATATCACTCTGGTCAGACCGTGTTCATTACAGCAGAATAACAAGCAAATAAGCAAAGCAGTCTTGTGGAAGGACGGACATGTTGACCCAGAAAGTGCTGAGATGAGCAAATCGCTAAATGATCAAATAGTGCATGAATATTCATCGTTTGTGAGATGAAAGAACAGAATAAACCTCCGCTAACATCAACGCAGAAGTCCAGGAAACACCCACCTGGAGCCTCGTGCTCCTGCTAACTGCAAACTTAGAGCTTTCTTTCTGAAGTGCACACTTTCCAGCATCTGCTTTCCTGTCTGGTTTGGGCCTCGTGCTGCCGCTCAGTGTTTTCGTGCACTTAACCTTTCAGCACAAACCAGCCGAGTGGCGAAAAGTTCACTTTGTTCCACTTCCTCTTTCTTTACTCCTCATCAGAAAGGCTCCTTTCCAACCTCACGGCCAGCATTAACACATTACACACACGCACACACACACACACACACTCACGCCACAGGACAGGCAGCCTATTCTCTTTTACTACAACTGTCACTCCACATTAAGGATGCTCACCCTCAAACGACCTGCTGGAGGCTGCAGCAGCAACCTTGTTTTACATAAGCACCTCACACACACACACACACACACACACAAACACACACACACACACATAAAACACACAGGAAGTAGTTCCTCTGTTCTTCTGAGGACACTAGCCCTTGATTCCTTTTGTAAATATGTCCTCATGTTCCAGAAACATCCTTACTTCCCAAACCTGTTATGATTTTCCATTTCTATCTAAAAAATGTGACTTTCAAGAGATTTCCGGAAACGTCCGCGTTTCAGAAATGCCTCAGTACTTCGCTGAGCACTCCCACACACACAAACACAGATATGTAGCTTCGTGTGATTACAGATATACACACTCAAACACCAACAGACATGTCACCAGGGTTAAAATCCTCAAATTTGGCCCAGTAGGAGTTTTTCCAACCCTCTGTAGCCCTTGAATGAAATTGAAACGTTAGTAATGTAATGAGTGATGTTGGCCTGTTAGCATTAGCCACAATGCTAATAGCGGCTAATGCTAACATGAGGTCCTATAAACTTGTTGGTGCATACAGGTTTGACTTTTGATGTCAGGTTGTTGTGCTAATATGCTAATGATTAGCATGTTAATGTTAAAATGCTAACCTACAGTAAAATGATTCTTCAATGCATTCTAATGGTGTTTCAGATCTTTTTAATTTGTTATTTGACATGCTAATGTTAGCTTAGCATTAGCCGCTATAGGCATTGTGGCTAATGTTAACATGAAGTTCTATAAACTTGGTGTATACAGGTTTGAAATATGATGTCGGATTGTTGTGCTAATATGCTAATGATTAGCATGCTAATGCTAACATGCTAACCTACAGTAAAATGATTCTTCAATGCATTCTCATGGTGTTTGAGATCTTTACAATGTGTTATTTGACATGCTAATGTTAGCTTAGCATTAGCCACTGTTAGCATTGCGGCTACTACTAACATGAGGTCCTATGAACAGGTTTGACTTGTGATATCAGCTTGTTGTGCTAATATGCTAATGTTAGCATGCTAATGCTAACCTATGAACAGGTTTGACTTGTGATATCAGATTGTTGTGCTAATATGCTAATGTTAGCATGCTAATGCTAACATGCTAACCTACAGTAAAATGATTCTTCAATGCATTCTAATGGTGTTTGAGACCTTTTTAATGTGTTATTTGACATGCTAATTTTAGCTTAGCATTAGCCGCTGTTAGCATTGTGGCTAATGCTAACATGAGGTCCAATGAACAGGCTTGACTTGTGATATCAGGTTGTTGTGCTAATATGCTAACGTTAGCATGCTAATGCTAACATGCTAACTTACAGTAAAATGATTCTTCAATGCATTCTAATGGTGTTTGAGGTCTTTTTAATGTGTTATTTGACATGCTAATGTTAGCTTAGCATTAGCCGCTGTTAGCATTGTGGCTAATGCTAACATGAGGTTTTATGAATGTGGTGTATACAGGTTTGATATATGATGTCGGATTGTTGTGCTAATATGCTAATGATTAGCATGCTAATGCTAACATGCTAACCTACCTTAAAATGATTCTTAAATGCATTCTAATGGTGTTCAAGACCTTTTTAATGTGTTATTTGACATGCTAATGTTAGCTTAGCTTAGCTTAACAGCAGCGGTAGCCCCCGTGGCTCTTTCAAAATTTCCCCAGGGGAAATTGTCTAGTTAAAACTTTGCATCTCTAATATTCACAGAGGTCCACACACACACACACACACACACACATATAGACACACATACACACACACAGTAAATGGACACACACGTACTGAACACACATAAAAACAGACACATATAAAACCACACACATATACACAGATACACACATTTATACTGTATGCAAACATGCAGTTACACACGCACACACACATACATGCAGAGTTGGTGTATGCATAAACACACTAATCCACGGTCACTGTGCAAACAAACGAGGTGTGAAGTCACACCTCAAATGTGAAACATACACACACAGAAAAGCTTCTGAACACTAGTATGTGTACTGCACACTGTGTACACGCACACACACACACACACACACACACAGACACACACACACACGCAGCTCTCCTGTGACTCATTTCTCTTTAAGGCACTCGGCCTGAAGTCAGAGACAGTTTTAACCTTTCAGACTCACTTGTTTTTATCTGAACTCTCCTCCTTCATTTATCTCTGCTCTTACCTGAATACCCTCCTGTCCGACAGCACACCTTTAACACCTGCGCTATAAAGGCAGGTGTGACATTACATTTAAAGACGGTTTGAGGCATCAATACTGAACATGGGCTTTCACCGTCAGCCCTTCAGCATTAAGGATTGAGGGCTTCTCTCTGCAGAGAGGACGAGATCAGGATGCAGCGACAGTCTCTGGTCGTCCTCTGCTTCTGTCACCGAGGACGTTTTGTTTTTGGTCCTGCTCGTCTGTCCTGAATAACTTTACATCTAAATGGTCATGCATTTATTCTGATTTCTGAGTGCAGGAGGGATTCTGCCGTCTTATCTGCTCTCACTTTTCACCGACGCCTCTCAGCTGGTCTTCAGATTTTCAGACCTCCTCTCGTTGTTTTGACAGATTTTGGCAAAACGTGTTCAGCGCTGCGTATTGCTTCAGTACTAATCCTACATGAAATTAATGAGGGATTATCGGTGCAGCTTCGGTAACAATCACACATTTTCCTGCATGTTTGCTGAGCTCCTGCACAGTTGTTGCTCTGTTTTCATCTGCTTGAAATTACAAGAATAATTGAATGTTGGCTGTGTTGTACAAAGCCGGACTGCTCCTCCCTGCACTCACTGTTAGTAGAAACACTTCGGAGTCAGTTCTTCTCCTCCGGTTCAGGCTAAAAGAAGAGCATCTGGAGGTGTGATCACACCTTCGCTCGTCTAATGTGACCTCGCTCTGAGGCAGCTGTCGCTCTGTGATCTGCCCATGGCGACTCTTTCCCGCGTAACATCCGACTGAAGGATTAAAAGCTGCTTTTAATGCTCGCCCTCACTTTCCCTTTTTCCTGTTGCTGCTGATAATATTGTCTACAAGGAAAAAACAAGACAAATAGAAAAATGGAGTTTGGTTCAGCACCTTCTTAGACTTACATGTCTTTGTTTACATGCAGTGAAAAACCTCTAATATTTCCCGTCTGTTGAGTTAATGATCAGTTGGCGGCTCAGATTGATCATTTCCCTGCAGAATGTGAGCTTGTGCTTCAAGAGTCGCCCTGAAGCCATTTTGTCAAGTCCCTTCACCTGCCAGCTCTGATGCTGTTGACCTTGACTTTGTGATTGAGAGAAAGTTTTTAGGTTACCGGCCTGTCTGTCGGCTCCACTCCCAGAAACATGCAGTGACACATCAGGGAAAAACACAGTTAATTCATCCAACAGGAGGTTTTACCACCTAAAAAACTGAGCATGCATGTTTTTATGGAGCTACATTTCATTGAAAAGCTACTCCACCTCATATTCTTTATACCTTATATTGACCACAATCATTACAGCTGCACAGAAACAGTCCCACGTATCACCACACCCGACCCACAGGGGGCAGTATTTACATTCATTCGGCATTAGCGTCCCCCAGCAGGGGACAGTCAGGAAACATTGCTAACGTTTCTCCCCAGGAATCACTAAAAAAACTGTAAGTGCACACGTGTGTTGAGACATGGCGGCTGCTGCAGCGTGAGAGCAGCGTGTGCATCAGCGGCTCGGAGCTGTGCTCGAATGTGCCGACGTGTGCAGACTTTCTGTGTATGTAAGGAAGTGATGGCTGATAATAAATATTTGGGAGCAGGCAGCTGTGGGATTGCAGTCGGCCCCAGCAGCAGAATGCTCACACACATATATCATTATTAAGCTATGACACACACGGCTGAGGATCACTATACATATTTAAATGAATTTGTGCATATCACAGAGCGAGGCAAGTGTCGGGATTTATCAGCGTGTGGTGGGCTGGCAGATAATCAACTCTGGCCTTTGGAGCGTAGACAAGCAAAGTCATAAAACGTAATACACAGCCGGAGACTCGGATCAACATATAAACAGTAAACATATAAGGCTTACTATACACCAAACAATATCACAATCCATTATTCAGAGTCAGAGGACGACTGCGCCTTAAACGGCCTCCAGACTGCAGCCAGAGAGGATCAAGTACATTTCCTGTACCTGAATACTCATTTCAGGTACTTTGTACTTTATCCAACTCCACTACATTTATTGGCATCATTACACAACCAATGGTTACTGTTCGCTTCACAGATTCAGATTAATAATTAAAATGTAATCAACAAATACATCGGGATGCATTATTATTGATTAAGATAAGACTTTGTTGCTCCCTGCAGGCAAACTCACAAGCTGCTCAGCTTTAAGTAAAGTCATTAATATTACCTCCATCTTCAGCATTAAAGTGATGAACAATGTACCAATAATAATAATACTAACAATAGAATTAAAATGCTTAATGCATGACGTGTAACAGAGTACCTTTACATGGTGGTATTACTACCACAGCTGAGTGCTTCCTGCATCACTGATCCGGACTAATTGTCCCTGAGATGTTGCACCGATTCTTCGCTTCGTTTCTTCGTTTCCTTCCTAAATCTGACACACATCATGGCCGATGGTACGTGGACACCTGGATGTTACACCCATGTTTGACTGAGAGGAAAGCCTGTTAAGAAAATCACAGAATTTGTCGTGTCCTTCCTCTCTTTTTTCCATTTTCTCATATATTTGCAGCCACCATCTAGTAAAACACATGAAGACGTCAGTCAAAGTAACTTCTATTCCATTTTGTTTACATCTGCATGAGTCATTTCATGCATCCATCTCAGATACCTGGACATCAGATACCTGGACAGCCTCAGGCAGTCACGTCTGCAGCACACTCCTCAGGCTGATGGTCGGTGTGCAGGAAGGTCAAAGCAGGAGGGTTAACCATGTGAAAGTAAACAGCCATCTAATAAAACCATATGCAGTGGATACATATATAATATATAAATCCTATAAATCCTGCTTCCGCGTACACCTTCATAATTACATGTAAGGTTGATTTGTAGCACTGCATTACATTTTTAATGAACCATTCTATAATTATTATATCATGCTGCTGAAATTTGTTTGCAACAAGCGACTGTAAAACTTTCCCATCCTCGTTTTTCTCTTCTTGGGAGCTCACATGTAATTGCAAATGGATGCCAGTCATGAAGGAGAACGAACAAACGTCTCAAGATGTTAAGTCTTTGTGTTTGACACAAAGCAGAATATCAGACTTCATGAGCCCATTTCTAAGACGGCATACTTTAATATGACAAGATACAAGTAAATATTAGAGGAGTGTGATCTCATTAAAGCAGAGAGAGAATCAAAAGGTCAAGACATTGTAAAAAACGACCATCAGTGTAGAATGTGGCCTCAAAACAGGCTCAAAATGATCACACAGACAAATTAATGGAATCAGTTGCATAAATGGATAAATGATGAGGACAGTCTTTGTCTGCTCGGCGGTTTAATGGAAACTGAAAATGAGTCTCATTTCATGTTCTATTGTCCTTTATGCGAGGAGCTGAAAGAGGTGACTCGCAGCATAATTGCCTCAATTTCTGCTAATTTCTCTTGAATGGATGATAATGAAAGACTTCAGAAAGGATTGGGAGCTAAATTTGGAAAGTCTGGGAAAACACGTCGATGTGCTCCTTCAGCCTCCAGCTGCAGCATCATGAGCATGTTTCTGTGGTTATGAGGTTATTATGAATATTAAAGAGTCAACAGTGACCACAATCCTTCCTTCCACCGGAGTTTGTTTCTACCTGGTCCATCAGATTCCAGTATGAATCCTCCTTTCAGCTCTACTCTGCTCTCCACCACCTCATGAGACAAACGTGGCTCTTTAGCTGCGACATGTTCCTCTTTCTTCACCAGCCGGTCTCGAGCTTCGCCTGTTTCTGCCATTTGGTGGTGGGCCGGTGAACCGTGCACCAATAGTCATAGCAGCTGTAGGTAGAAATCAAAACCAGGAGATAAAAAAGGCTGAAAGGCTCTGTGGAGCTGCACAGTCGGTGATAATTCCCGGTGGAAGCGATCACTTCACGTTGCACAGACACGAGATTTATCATTAATTTCCCGTGACGAGCTGACAGAGAAAAGGAATCAGCACTTCTCACCGACTTAAACTCTTAAATCTTTCCTTCCCTCACTGTTTGACCTTTGACCTCTCAGAGAGCCTTTGGGTGACCCGGCTCAGCCCGCGGCATTCCTCATCCTCCCCTCTGTGCAGCCCTGGTTACAGGTCACAGGGGTCGGCGCTCTCTTTATAACGGTCCATTACTTTGACTGGTCGGTTGCTTCCTTTTCAGGGTCGGTTATGCAACTGATCTGATGTTTGGTGACTCAGACAGTTCAGATACTGGAGCTGCATTCACTGACCTCCAGCGAGGAGGAAAAACTAGCAGCATTTGCTGCATTGTGGAGCTTAATTAGGCCACAAGTCAAAACTATCAACAACCATTTCACCATTTTTTGACAGAAACAGGAAGCAGATTCTTTCCAGCAAGTTATGACAGTTTATTGTAGATTGCAATAAATAAACTGACCTTTCTGGATGGATTTCAGTGTCAGATTTCAGGTTCAGATCCTTTAGAGAGTGGAGCCAATCATGCATTTTGAGGAATATCTTGAAATCACCTGGAAGAAATGGCAAATTATCGATTATGCATCAACTTAATGAACTTAATAAATGCTCTAAAACTGTCAAAATTAAATAACTTTGATTTGGTTCTACTGTCGTGGCAGAGGGGCTAGCTTGCCGTTTGCTTTGGATATTCATGGTCCCCAGAGGATGAACCATATGTTTGCCCTTTTCTCTGGTGTCACAATGAGGCTTAACCTAAAAAATCCCCACACTTAGACTCCATGTGATGAGCAGTGACGCCTTTAGGGGGCAGCAGTAATGAGCTCTGACAGCTGATTGTTTCTGGTTTCTGATGGGACGCCGTCACAACCGCTGAAGGCTTTTTCTTCTTCTCTGCTCAATTTGCAAGTCTTTTCCACCTCTTTCTGTTCCCACTGCTGTGTTTTAACATATTACCTCATTTCTATGCATTCTTAAAGTCTCGCAGCCTTGGCCTCAAATAAAAAATTTACGCTGTCGCCTCGGGACACAGGCTCATTAAAACTTATTTCTATCCTTGTCATGTAGGGCCTCGCAGCAATGAGCCTGCACCTCATTCTGGGTCCCGGTCTGTGGAGTCTGAGAAACTAGATGTTAATATAATTCATGAAAAGAGCCTTTTCCTGTTTTTGCTGGACGATTAGTCGGACCGGTCGGAGACGAGGTCCATGGAAGAGCCCTGCTGAATGTATTCAGCATCAACGTCTGAATGAAATTGAATTTGGTTCTGGACTGTTGCCATACATTTTTTAATTTTTGTACAAAGTAAGTCTGGTATCAGTCTGCTTCACAGGCACATCATTTATTTAATTAACATATGCCCTTTTCCATGAAAAAGCACTGACGTTACAATGAGCTGACATAATGCACTGAAAGCATAGAAGAAGAGAGTGAAGGACAGAGGACGACGAAGCCTCAAGCAGCCAGCTCTGGTCTGCACACTGAGTCCAGTTCCTGTAAGAGTCTGACTCATCAGATTGAGTCTGATGCTAATGTTGATAAATAACAATCAATAAATGATTGAGAAATGTTGGTAATAATCAATAGTCTTGAGATACTCACATTTGCCTTTCAAACAGGCTCTTCACTGAACAACACACACTTTTTCACACACTTTTAGCTCATTTTTTATGTTAAACTTCTAGTAAACATCTTATTTTGCTTTTTTTTCAGTATCTCTTTGTTTAATTTTACGTGGAGGCGATTGATCGATCACAGAAAGAATATATTCAAAATACATTTAAATGGAAAAATAACATAAGGAGAGTGGACGTGAGGAGAAGACGCTGACATCATGTTGATGGAGCTCCACACAGTGTCCAGTTTGTGTCCTCGAGGACATAAATGATAAGCACAATAACAGATATTTCAGATTTTCTTGCGGTACAAAGCCTCGTTTCCTGGTGTTGGAAAATTGAATGAGATTCATTTAAATTGTCTTCGGTCAGGCAGGAGGACGTCATAAACATTTGTAGTCAACACAGACTTCCTGTGAGATCAGGCTGAGCTGAGCCTCCACTGAACTGCAAAGTTACATGAAAGGCTTTTTCTTTATGACTGATGATAAACTTCTGTACTTGTTCATATCTGCTAATAAACAGTGTGTCAACACTGTGAATCTGTGTCATTTCTAATCATTCTGAGCATTCAAGAACACATGAAGTCGTCCATGAATATAAGCATCATCCCAGATGCGAATTTGTTTTTCATCCATTGCCTTTTACCCATAATCCCCGGTGATTTGGAGCTGTTACCTGTAGGTGGAGGCATTACGTTCTCACTCCTCATTATCCACATTACACTTTTCATGCTGATGGCTTTGCAGCACGCTTGTTGTGAACGCACCTGGAGAGTAATTTCCAATCTAACTGGAACACACACAAAATAAACTCGACCTGAGCACAGAAGTCCTGTTTGTTTTGGCCGTCTGAGGACACGATAATGAAGCCCAGTGAACCTTAAACATTCAATACTGTGCCGTACGCACCGCTGTAGTTCAGCATCCCCAGGCGCTGCAGAGCGACTGTTTGCTTCCTGTCCAGCTTCTGTTCAGTGAAACCTCAATTTACAAAGATGAAACTGCTTCTCAACATGTAGACAAACATTTCTCTTAATTTCATGAAAGCCTTGGCAGCTGATGTGCAGTGATTTTCTTTGATTTTGTCAACAAATGCAGATGCAGAAAAGCATCTTTTAAACATTAGCTGCATGTTTCTTTTATGTATTCTATACAGGACCAGTTTACAGGCAGCACGCGTGAAGCCACAAACCCTGAGACAGCCGAGACCTTTCGAATCCATGCCGGCTTTCAGGGACTCCAGCCTCAGTGTGTTTCTTCTTTGCGTGTCTCTGGACTGAGGTCAGATATATTTACTGGGCTGCTTTAGGAATTCTATCGGAATCACATGTTCCGTGACATGAATGCTGCAACGTGAGGCGAAAAGGTCGCCCATAATTGAAAGTGTGACATTGAAAAGGCAGCACAGAGGCAGAATTAATGGTCCCATCCTGATACTCAAAGGTGAACTTATTCTGCCCCCTAGTGGCAGCAGACGAGTTATTTTTCATTCCCTTTACTATCGTTCAGGTCCATTGGTTCCTTTATTCTTCATGCATGACAGAGATTTTGAAATACCCTCTCTACCTTTTCTCTTCAGCTCTGAAATATTCTCCTGGAACTCCTCTACCATGCACAGGATCGACCTTTGACCCTCCATGCTGTGACTTCCTTGAGATACCTAGGACTTAGGAATTAAAGCATGTGACTTTATTGTATTTAATGTGTGTTTGTTAAGCTGCCCTGCTGGTGACTTAGATACTGCTATTTGAAACATGAACTGCAGACTGCAGCAGTGAAAGAGAAGTGACCTCAGTAACTGGTTTTATGACCTGACGGGGTTTAGGATCAGGTCACCACCTCAGACTCTGTGTGGACGTTAGTCACTTTCTTGGGAACCCAGTGACCCAGTAACAGACCAGTTCAGAGTTTTAAAGCTATTTTAAGCATCGCAGCACAAATATTTGTGAAATCTTCACCATCACAAAGTTTCAAAAGAGTACGATTTAGCATTTTAACTTCTTCCTTCCGTCCTTCGGTCAAAACCCGCTGCCTACATTACCCACAGTGCAACTCGACCGCAGACAGTTTGGGCTGAGATTCGGGTGTGTTATGCTGGTGGGGTTAGTGAGGTAGCCTGAATCTCCAGCCTGCAGCAGAGATGAGCAGCAGCTACAGAGGTCTGCTCAGCTCACTTCTCTCTGATTCCACACCAACAGATCAGTTTCACTTTCCAACTTGTGGCCTTCAGCCGACACTGACTCAAGTGACGTCACCTGAGGACATTTATCAGACGTCACACAGCTCGAACTGAGACACTGAGGGCTTCATACATCACCTGTAAACAGAATTTATGTGTTCACCTTTAAGGGTTTGGTTTGTTTTCATTTCTGCAGATAGGACGTGGCAAGAAGACATCTTTACTGGAGCAGCAGGACATCATTCATCACTGCTTCCCAGTTAAGACGGTGCTCGTCTCCTCTCCTCCTCAGGCTGAATGACAAAAACCTATTTCCATCCGTCATTATCATCATTATTATTTTCTACATTATTTCAGCTTTTGTTTCATATCTGAAAACTGGTGAAAACTGGTGGAATAATGTCGTGTCTGCACCACAAACAGGCTTTTCTTTCTGGATCGTTTCAGTCATTTAAAACAGGAAACTGAGCATTTTTCTCACTCTGCATGTTTTGGAGCTTGAGTTTTATGTGTCATTTCTAGAGTTTTATGGAAATTCTCACTTTAACTCCCTAAAATCTCCCAACCTGCACACACACAGGACTGTGTCACTGACTTCACTGTAAAAATAAAGCTTCGTGTTAATGATAATAATGTTATTGATCGACGTGATGTGACGTGAAGCCCGGCTCAGCGGTCCTGTGCAAACACTGACAGTCTGTGCTCCTGTCGGTCGATGCTCCTTCACAAACAGACGTACTGACTGCAGGTCAGTGCACTTTACACAGAACATGAAAAACAGGACAGCTGTGTTGTTGTTGTTGGTCATAATGACGTCAAATCAGAACAAAAAGACAATTTCTGAGAAATTTCTTCATCCTTAAAGTTTCAGCTCAATGACAAACGTCAGACTCGTCTCAGTTTGAACTGTGAGTGCCGCCAGAAAAACACTGAAAACAACAAATCTTAAAGGACAGTGAGAGCCTAAAGGTAAGAAAACCAGCCAGCAAGTTCAAATATCTACAATCAATGTGCCCTTGAGCAAAGCACCAACACCCAGCTCTCCACAGACTGTCTGTACTGAGCTGCCCCTGCATCTGAATACAACAATGTGTGTTTATTTGAGTCCAGCAGAGACAGAAACCACAAGGGGAGGACGTCTTTCAAAGCAGAGCGAGCAGCTTTGAGCTGAAAGAAAACTGACGATTGGAGAACTCAGAAATGAGATTTTCACTGCTGACTTCTGCCACTGATACTGACGCTCAGCCTGTGTACATACAGTCCAGTGTCTGTCAATCAGCTCCATCACTGAGGGGGTGAAGTCAGCCTCACATGCCCCATTCATGTCAACCACACCTGTCCACCAATCACCAGCCAGAATCAAGATACACCACAGACACATATCAGACTCACACACAGAGTTCAAGGAGACACACAGAACATGTGCAGCTGTTTTGCACAGATGTCACACGTGAACTGTTAACATGAACATGTGTGTTTGTCTTTATGTTAAAATGTGGACTTTGTTCATAAAAGCAGGATTTCAAATATCACAAATACAAACTTAAGAAAGGGTTTCTGTGCAACTTATCATCTCCACATCTTTCCAGTCTTAAATGCTCAGTAGATTTCTGTGTTTGAGGGACACAATTTAATAAAAAAAATAATAATAAAAAACTGAGTATTGAGAATCCCCTGACTCACATAATGAGACAGCAAAGTTAAACTTATTTGAGTTTCACTGAAAATCTGTTGCCTGATAAATCAAGTGAGGTTTTTTGAAGCAGAACAACAGATTTAAAGCATTTCTCACTGTTAATGGAATTCATCTGTGGTCCTTTCACTTTCACTGTCCACAGAGGTAAAAAAAACAGCAGTTTCACGCTTGGCTGAATCCTTTCTGTCTTAAATGTATTGGATTTTTGATTAAAACCAATCGCTTCAGATGTGAGATCAGCAGCGTTACTCTGATAAATCAGAGTCAAGGTGATGGCGGGTTGAGTCTGATGTCAGCAGGTCTGTCCTCAGTTTCAACAGTGTGAAGAGCTTCAGCCGCTGAAATGTGAAACTTCTGAGAGCAAACACACCGTCTGTCTGTCTGTCTGTCTGTCTGTCTGTGCTTTTCCTTAATAAACCTTTGAGGGATTTATCTTTCTCAATATCAGCATAAGTAATCCATCATTGGACAAATAATCTAATGTAAAGGGACACTGGACATCGTCTTGTTTGAGAAGACAGATAGCGGTTTTATCTGTCTGTCCTGTACAGAGGTAGGTTCAGGACATGTTTAGCCTAGCTTAGCATAAAGACTGGGAACAGAGGGAAACTGCTAGCGTAGATCCATCAAACTTGAACTCAAACTTTACTTTTTTTTCTTTTTTTTTTTAATTGGGCCTGTAGAAAAGTGATCTTGTATTTAGGCTGAACAGCTCCAGGACTTTTGTCTGAACACAGAGACCACAGACAAAATGTTCCTTTAATCTGTTATGGCAGATGCATTTCCAGTGACAAGCTGATGTAGAGCAGAAATATTTTTATCCGACAGTCAGAGCGGTTAATGAATCCTTAAAGTCATGTGAGTTTCACAGTAAAAACACTTTGTGCTCATGTGACCTTCTTTACTTGTCTGTTATCTTTTCCGCCTCCTTTATCTCTATAGATAACGGGTTTTCTTCTGTTTTTCTCCCTGTCTTTTATTACATTTAGGAGAGGAATTATGACGGTTTGGTCGTAAATAACACAGTATCTGCTGGATCCTGGAGGCCTGGAGCATCTATGTATAGCAAAACAGACCAGCTGTGGTGTAGATTACGTCTCTGTGATAAGGAAACCCCACCGAACGTGTGGTTTTGGATTTCAGTTCGTATATTTTTATTTATACTGTGGTCACGCTCCAACACTTCAACTAACCCCCAACCTCTGAATTAACCCTTCAACACCCACTGACCTGCAGATATCATATGTTTAAGGTTTGTCATAGATTACTGTCTCTTGAAACAAAGATGGAAGATGTAACAGTCCAATCTATTAACACGTATATTACATCTTCATTCACCAGCAGTGAGTGAAAGCTGTGACAGTGGACTGTTAAAGGTTAAAGAAAATGCAAACAAGATTTAAAAAAAGTAATGAAATGCTCGTATGAAGTTCTGAGTTGATATAATGTAATGATACAACAGGTGCAGCTGATTGGCTTCCATGCATTTAGGACATGTTGAGTATTATACATAGTTAGATATATCCACTAACTTGAAAAATAGTGTATAGCATAATGTGTTTCTTTATATTAGGTGGAAACTGAAGAGACCTGAAGCCCGTGGGAAGATGACGGCAGGTGTTATCAGATTTAATCATTCATCTGTGTGTTATTTAACGTATTCACAGGTTTAAACATCCTTCCTGTTCAGGTCCTGTTGGGTTACCTCAGACGACCTCAAACCTGCAGCGATAATGAATGTTTTCCCAAAGCCGACACTGACGGTGAGACGGGGATGTAAAAAATAGTTTCCAGATCACTAAAGAAAGGCAGAAACACACTAAGGGAAGTGTAGCTGAACCCGGCAAACAACACAGAAAGTGTTCGTGAAGAAGTGCGCTGTTTATTTCTTCAGATTAGCCTGTTAGCAGTCGGACAAGGAGAAACTTTGCTTTGCAGGAGGGGAACAAACTGTCAGACCGGACGGGTGGAAGGAGGATTTGCTCCTTGTGTGTTTTTCTTGTTGCAGGTCAAAGTCAGCTCACTTGTATGTTTCTGGTAATTTTCCACAAAGTGTGAAAATGTGTTTGTTAGCGGCGTCTGATCACAGGGTGGAGCTGGGTCTCTACAGCAACTGTGAAACATTAACGACGATTTTATGGAGACTTTATGTGTTTGTAGACAGCTTAACCCCCAAACCTCCACTTTTCAGGCTGGAAATCGTCTTATTCTACATTATCAGGCTGCTTTTATTCTGCGTTAGCTTTATTTCTAATGGACGCCGCATGTGTCGTTTAAACTGAGTGAAATATTCAAAACCAAAACTCGTCTTGATTTATTTGGAGCATTCTGAAACTTTGGGATCTCCAGTGAAACTGAAAGTGAGGCTCTGTGATTTGTGCTGCTGCAGAGTCGATCAGTCGATCACTTCCTGTCAACGAGGTTCTGAATTCACTTTACATGTGGTGTGACATTTAGCTGATACCCCACACTGATACTTAAGGATGTCAGATGTGTGTGCTGGAGGGTCTTTACTTGCTCATTGTTCCTGAACTTCCTCCAGCAGCTCTCACCCATCATCCATCGTGGTTCTTTGGGCTCTTTCTGTTTGTTTGCTCTCGTGTTTTTCTCCTGTGTTTCCCGCAGGGACTCTGGTTTAGGTATTACATGTTAAATATTACGCGGGCTATCAGGACTCGTCCTGTCGATGCCCTTGACCGAAGCGCTGACCTCAGAGCTGCTTCGAGCAGACACAGCAACCGGCTCCACTTCTGTTGTTAGTTTGTGAAAACTCAGAGGACAAAACGTCCCACAGAGATAAGAAATAAAGCTTTGGCTCATTTTAAATGACACTGTGTCATGTTTTGTTCTTCTTGTTGCTGTTTTAATAAAGTAGCTTTCGTGTGTAACAACTGTTGTGACGTCTCATGGCCGGAACGATGGTTCCTAGAGGAAGAAATGATGAAGAGCATGTGTTATGACTGAAAGCTGTAGAGCTAGTTACTAAATGGACCAGGAGGATTCAGATTGTTTGGCTAAAGGTAGAAAATGTCACATATGTGCGTTAAAATGTCTAAAAACGACAGACGGTCACAGGAAACTCTTTGTACTGCAACAACTGCGCTTTTGGATGAAAACACTTCTATCTTATCTTATCTTATCTTATCTTATCTTATCTTATCTTATCTTATCTTATCTTATCTATTTCACATTTTATGCTTATGACACTTTTTGTATCTTGCTTTCATAAATCAATAGAAATTAATTATTAATTACTAATTATCAAATTATATTTGAATGTTTTTATTATTAAAGTGAAATTGCACTGATCAATATAATGTAAAAATAAATTATAAATAGAATAAACTTAATGCAGCTGCAGGATAGATGCTGTAGGATTAACAAACTGACCTGAGATCAGCTCTCTGACATGTCACTGAAGGCTCTCTCTGTGAGTTTGCAGCTCAGTCTGCATTTTCGTCCTCATGGCTCATTTCCATGACGGCGTCTCTATTGGCTGAGTGCCTTTGGAGAGCTCACAGCTGATTGGCCAAGAGAGCTGTCCCGCAGATTCAAACTTTGCTCCGATTGGTTTCTTGAGCCAACCTGCTGTGTGTCTGTCTTATCAAAGCACGCACTCTTTAAGATCAGTGTTTGTGTCCACAGGAGGAGATCTGACCGCTGCAGAGCCTCAAAACG
Organism: Chaetodon trifasciatus; assembly: GCA_037975065.1. Classification (NCBI taxonomy): domain Eukaryota; kingdom Metazoa; phylum Chordata; class Actinopteri; order Chaetodontiformes; family Chaetodontidae; genus Chaetodon; species Chaetodon trifasciatus. The sequence goes on along the minus strand of JBBMOE010000036.1, from coordinate 1,187,410 downwards.
CCGCAGATCAGCTGTTTTCTTCTTCGCTGTGCGTGAAGATCCTCGCGGGGTTCTTATTGGCTGACTGATGAGAGGCAGTGAACTGAAGTTTGGGCTCTGAATTGAAGATGCAGAAGTCAAAGAGCTTTCAGGTGGATGATTTTCTCGCAGGATGGATCGGCGGTGAGTGACACTCTGTGGCCCAGTGTCCACTGGGTCAGGGTGGGCTTTGGGTGGGGGGTTGTGGGTTCATGCACTCAGTGGCTTCTCAGAGCTGCATCTTTGTTTGGGTTAAATCAGCTTTGCATGGAGGAATACACACATTCAGAAACACGCACAAGCTGCTATTTTCACACAGTTGGAACCCGTTTTGCTGCTGCAGCCCCCTCATGCATGAGGGTCTGCAGAGAAGCCCCCCCCTTCTTTTCCCACCCTGATAAACAAACACTCTCCTCCTCAGTGTTTTACCTCTGAAGTGAGGCTCAGCTGGTGTTAGATGTGTTTCCCCCTGCAGACACTCTGTCTCACACTGACGCTGCAGGACTTTGATTCTGACAAAGTTTCAATTCTGCCGAGAGAGAATGTTTTGGAGTGCTGCGCGTGGCCGCTAGGGGCGCTGCTGCTGCATCATTTAACGTTGCATAAACAGGAAAGTAGGCCTCTGATTCCCTGATTCTGAAAACATGCTGTTGTTCTGTTTATTCCTACAAGGTGGTCCAAAGACAGCTGCAGCTCTTTGAACTTTAATTTCTTAAGTTAAAACTTTCAGACATGAGAAATGAATGAAACATGAGCAGAAAGAAGCAGAGACTCAAAGAGCAGCTTTCAAGTGTTGCATGTGCAGATGAAATGAAAGAAAGGGTCAGTTTGAAGTTCAGACTGTGACTAAAACAAAAAGTCAACCAGAGTTTAAAAGAATCCTCAAACTGATGTGAAAACACAGACGTTGTTGAGAGAAGCTGCTGCTGATCAGTGAGAACTTTCTGTTATCAGTCAAGTGATAAATGATGTTCTGCACTTCAAAGACATGCAAAGAAAACCAAACACACAAAATCCATAAAGCTAAACTGGCAAAAAAGCTCAAATCTGGTCCAAAATAAACACAAATGCAAAATTCAACTCAGTCCGCTGCCACGACGTCTGACTGTAAACTGACACGTTTTGGCTTTTTTTGTTTTTTTTGATGCCGTCTGCAGAGAAAAACTGAGCTGCTCACTTGGCAGCAGAAGGTGAAGCAAACAGGCCGTTTAAATGCATTCTCTTGTTGTCTTCGAGTGAATAAAATCACAGTCGAGGCTGAGTGAGAGCATCTTTTATTCTGCTGTTGAAGGACCCCATGAAGGACCCTGTAGTACCGCCTGGACCCCAGTTTGACTGAGGGACAACTCAGCTTTCTATCTATATGCATCTATCTATAAGATGATAAATGATGTCATGGTGACATTACAGATGATTAACAAGCATTTAGAAAGAATCTAATTTACACAAACAGCTTGAAATCACTGAATAAACGTTGCCTTGTCTTGTTTTGCTGCTGAATTTGCATCAAACAAAGCAAAATAAATTCTTTCTTAATGTGGGCGGGTGAACTGCAGTCGCATGCTCTGCAGGGAGGAGCGCTACAGCAGCAGTTACAAGGTGAAGCTCTTCTTCTTCAGTTTGTGCCTCAGTTCCATTTTCCATAAGTTTCTGACCAGGAACAGCAGGTTTCTGTTTTTATGTTCATTTTATGTCTTTTTGATGTGAAGCACTCGGTGCATGTGATGTCTCTGTTGTAAAGACTTTGAACTGCATGAAAGGTGATATACAAATAAAGTTTCTTATCGTTATTATTATTATTACTGCCCTGGCAGCCAGGGTCACGTCTGTCAGGAGGTTTTGACATGTGCACATAAAACAGAAAGTCATAGTGCGTCATCATTACCAAACTCCTTATGATTCCTCAAGTCCCCATAAAATGACCCTTAGTAAACTTAGTATAGTTTACACAGTAAGTAAGCTGAAAGCTGAAAGCTGTTCTTGAATCAGTTGGAGTGGATGGTTTTGGTCCCTTTTATTTCCAGCAGTCAGAATCACTTTAAGTGCTGCTGGCATTGAGTAATAGAAGTTTCAACACACTGAAGCAGAAGGTTTTTATATTTTTTGCAGATAGATGTCTGCAGATGACTCTATCTGAGCTTTATTAGCTGGAAAACACAATGGGACCACAGCATGAAGCCTTAACAATACCACAGAAAATTACATTTGTTTTCCTAGTTGTTTCCAACAAATGCCCATTTTCTGTATTTTTCAAAATAAATATTTGTGTTTATATTCATCAATATTTTGGGTATCTTTAAGTATATTTAGGATTTTTATCTTGATACTGAGGTCATGTACGATATTTATAAATTCAAACCGTGTGTAATGTCTAATGTATTTTTGCACTGAATTCTGTGATTTGGCTGTGAATTACCCACTGAAGCAGCACGTCCTTGTTTTCTCAGAATTTCATTGGCCGTTCAAAGTGCCAGTCATCTGCACAACCAATTGCAATTGGTGAAATTTTTATTTGAAAGAGGAGAAAAAGGCACTTCCTTTCAACATGAACTCTCATTGGCTATTGTCGGCTGTGGAGAGCACATGGAAGATCCTAATTGGTCCAGTGAGGTGTCAATCAAAAAGTTAGTGTGCAGCGGCCATTTTGAAACCCACATGTTGCCCACGCCTACTAGTTTATAAGAACTACAGTGGAAAAAACATGGCGGATTAGCTCGTCTGCAGGCAGTTTGAAACGTTGAAACAGCTTTCTGTGGATTATTAAAGTCTTTTGGACTAATTATTTCGCTGGACTCGATCATTTGGACCTTTGTGAACGTAAAAAGACGTTTTTGTTGGAGTGTTTCGATCGGTGGTTCACTACGAGACTTCATGTGAGTTCCCTCCATTTTTTGAATTGTTTGTTTGTTTGTTGCTGGCATTGACTGAACCTGCTGTTGTGATTGTACCTTGAAATGATTGGTATCAATGGAATCACGAGAACCTCAGTTTTCCAATGATGTGTCTCATGAGAACAAACTGAAACGTGCAGGCCTGAGGATTAGCTGAGGGATTGACGTCTTTTGTCAGTATCGAGGTTTGTATTGTCTTTTGGTACTGTTGTTAAAATGGTGCACAGTCCTGAATACATTGATGGTCTATCACATGTCTGAAGCCTAGTCGACACTGTGTGGACCCCAGGAAGGCCAGCAACCATCTGGGGAACCAAATGTAGACTAAAGAGCATAGTAAACCCAGTTCCAGGTCGCACTGGTTTGAACTGGGTTCCTGTGGGCCATGCATTGCCATGTGTAGGTTGCTCTGTGTGCTTGATGGGTATTTGGAGGGAGGCGGACACAATGCACAGACTGCAGAGGGAACGGGGGGTTAATGAGGGCACAGTGGCTTATTTTTGCCCCTGGGCCCCATGATGGAAGCCCAGTTTGACCAGTCTCTGGCTGCGTCGCCCCCTAAAGGACGCAAAGCTTTGTCACAACAGGGACATGAGAAGTCATGGAGTGTTTTTCTGTTCCTAGACCTTTACATGTACTGAGTTTCCCTCTGTGGCGATCATCTTATCTGTCCTTACCTTCTTGTTTAATAGAAGTTAAAGGCAGGAAGTGCAACACAAACCAAAAGCTCTCATTAACTAAAGCCAGTGTGTTACAGTCTGAAGTAGTTTCAGCTTGTTTGTCTATAAAAGAAATGAAAAGTGTGAGAACTCCACATTTGAGATTCATTTTCCAGGAAAAACAATGTTTTCTTCTTTGCCCACAGTTTCATGGTAACATTTATCTTTTTTTTTTTCTTCTTCTGGTATTTTGTGCATTCATGTTTTCTGTTGTGTCTGTTTTTCTTTCTCTTTTGGCTGCAGGAGCCTCCAGTGTGGTCGTGGGCCACCCGCTGGACACAGTGAAGGTATTTCAGACCGATGGCGTGATTTCGCCACACTATCCCCAGACTTTACAACTGTCTTGTCCTGATTACACGTTATATAAAAGAACAATAAACAGCAGCTGATCTAGAGTCCTGATGTTTATTGTGGTTTATTTGTTGTTGTGCAAGAACAATTACGCCTAATTAGCCCTGTTGAACTCATTTACTTACCAAGCTGTTCAGGGTGTGTAGAACCGTTTACTCAGACTAACTGGCGCCATGTTGGGATGCAGCTACAAAGGTCTGCATGGGAAACTCTATTTCTTTGATACAGATAGCAACAACACACACACAGATATGTATGCTAGCTTTCAGACCTCCATATAATTTACATGCATTCCTAGCAGGATGCTAACAGAATAATGAAAGTGCTCAAGTGCTAAATTTGGACAGAAAAACACCAGAAATGTTTGTCTTTTGCTCTTGAAAGTCTCGAATGCGACACAGGACAAAAACAGGAGTGACATCTGACTTTTCCGTCTGTTGTTTTATTGTATTTGTCCTGAAATGGTTTTCTGTTGTCCAGACGCGGCTGCAGGCGGGAAAAGGCTACAAGAACACTCTTCACTGCGTGCTCAGCATCTACAGGAAGGAAACGGTAAATGTCCAGCCGCTCTGCTGATCTGAGTACAGTGAGAAGACAAAAAGATGATAATGAGAGATTCAAATTAACAAATAACAAATCTTACTACTTTATTTAGTTGTTTTTTTGTTTTGTTTTTTTGCATTCCTGCCTTTCATTCGACAGTGAAAGGGCAGACAGGAAACAGCATGCAGAGACAGGAGGGGATTGATTTATACTTTACTGTTGGAGTTTGTGGGCATGGTCATCTTTGCAGAAAGAGGTCAGGAGATATTCTGTCTTCAGTTAAGGATATTTATTAACACACTGATAAAACAGAGAACATGTACATGGATCTCAGTCTTTTGGGAAATCACAGTCTGCAAGCAGTTAGCTGCAACCACCCGCCCGAATGAGAATGCCTGACTTACGATTATACAGAGTTTTAAAAGAAATGTGCAGCTATCTAATTGGTCAAAACAGGTGGGCCGTCCCCGTGGTTTAGACTTAGTGACCCTCTCTTCGTCACAGGCTGGTCCCAGCCTCTTGGCACACGACCCATCCAATCCACAGGAGACAGCGCCCTGAAAGAGAAGATGGCTGGACCCTCCTCTATATGTAAATTATGTGTTACTTGACACGACATCCGTTAAGTTTCATTTTCAGTGTTTTCTGAGGTTACTAAAGGTCATATTGCCTGTGTGGCTGTGTGTGTGTAGCTTAAAGTCACTGGAGGGCATGTTGGTTGTGTGACCATGTGTAAGTAGCTTATGAAGAGATGAGAGTAAATATGTAACTCTAACAAGTTATACCCAAAACTGAACCTGAGATGCTAAAATTCAACATGCATCTTTTCTTTCATGCAGATTTCTCATTAATAATGCTCTTTGCTTTACTCAGATCAGCTTTTCACTTTTATTCTTTTTGACTTTAGTTTGTGAGCAGTGGCCGAGTGAGCGCAGCTTGACGATTCGTACATGTACTGAACACCTTTAACTTCCATTAATACCAGAGATAGATGTGAGTGTCAGTCAGAGGAAACAACCAGGATGACAAACCAGTGGACAGACCGCAGTGAGAAGTCCTTCCATGACTCCACATTTACATTAAGCTCTTATCAGTGACACATTCTGGGAGTGAAGCAAACTTAAAACCTTTGACTTTTCAGTCTGTTTGCACAATAATTCTGTGTTTTTCCACTGTTTTGCTTTCACCCAGTCTAACCTTGTAATTGTCGGCTGCTTGTGTTTCCACAACCCCGTTTTGATTCAGCTTGAAACTATTCTGGTTTTGCTTCGGTGACCCAGTTTCTCAGCAGGATTTCTCACAGCTTCATTTTAATCATTAAGTGAGCTGAGGTCATTTCTTGAAGCTTAAAATGAAGATCTGCTGCTAATAGATCACCAAAGCTTGATCGTTTGCACAATATGAAGTAGTGCAGCTTCATATTTCCACAGAAGAGCAACAAACACATGAGTCCGTGGAGCTGATTGTGCATTTCAACCAGCAGTTGGTCGGTAATAGCTGAGTAAAAGCTTGACTGTTTTCCACAGAAAACACTGTAAATCTCGCTCTTCCCACTGGTCAGATGATTCGTTCATGCAGTGAACAGCTGTGTTCAACTTTCAACATGTGTCTTCCAAACTCCAGCCTCCCCCCTGCTAAGAAGGAATACTTTCCACAGAAAAAAACACTCCAAATATTTGGCAGTGACGTTGCCCCATTTTTCATTCGCTGCATTGTTAGCGATGGCCAATGTAATCAGAGCACAGAGTTTAAAATCCCTTCTGTGGGGTTTTCTTGCTTTTACCACTAAGAAACATCTTGTGTCTTTATTTTGGCTCGTTCATCTCACAGTCACTTTCTGTCTGTTCTCAGGTCACGGGCTTCTTTAAGGGCATGTCTTTCCCGCTGGTCAGCATCACCGTTTACAACTCGGTGGTGTTTGGCTTCTTCAGTAACGCACAGAGACTTATAAGCAAGTATCGCTATGGCGATGGGCGGCATCCCTGCGGCATGCTGGACCTGACCGTGGCCAGCATGCTGACCGGACTGGTGTCGGTGGGCCTGGGGGCCCCGGTGGATCTGGTCAAGATCAGACTGCAAATGCAGACGCAGACGGTTGTAGCAGGTAAATCTGGGTTAACTGGGATTTTTGACCACTGTTCAAAAAGAAAACATCAAACCATCCACAGAACTTATCAAACCATGTTCCAAACAAGAATTTCACGGTTGAGTTATTGGATGTTAATATATAGTATTTTGTTAAAACAAAACATACAAATAAAAAAAAATGCCTTAAAATGATTCTTTGTATGTGCTGTGCCGATTTGTAAGCCACTCTGGCACTGAAACGGTACGTATGAGCAGACACAACACTGCCGGAAGCTGAAGAGGCCGTCGAGAGTGAAGCTCTGAATTCAGTTGAAGTGGTGCTGAAGGTGGACGCGTTGAATTAGCAGCTGAAACTGAAGCCAGATGTGGTTGTTGAGCCTGAAGTTACAGCTGAAGTGTAAATGCTGAGTGGAACCTCTGAAAGGAGTTGAACCGTCTGTAGAAGAAGCTTTCTCTCACTTAGAACTGGCGCCGTCCACACGGGTGATTCATATCTGTGCATTCGTCTTCTGTATGTAAGTTTCATGGATGATATAAAGGTGGAGAACAGGAATTCAGGATTATTTTACCTCAGATTATTCAAGTTCTTTGGCGTTTAGATCAGATTCAGGGTTAGGGCAGGGCAATATGTGAAATATTCCACCGTCAGTTCAACTGACGATCGCTGATATTCGTTGTTAACTCAAAATGAAACACTTCACTCAGACTCAACAGAAACTACTTAAAACTCACCAAAACAGTCTTGGTTTGCCTTTCCTGTCCTCCAACACCAACTCTGCCTTGGTCAACATAAACCCTTAATTCACCAAGTTCGATGCCTTTCCAGCCTACAGGACAGGAGAATTTGACTCGAGAGGGTTTTGATCAAAGTTGTGTTGACTGAGCTGAACTTTTCCCTTCAACCATCAACAGCAAACTAATAAATCTGAGGTCAGAGCAGTTCAATGATGGGATGTCACGTGGAACATTTATGACCTTTTGTTTACAGCGCTCACACCCTTCACACCTGTCGTCATCTGATAATTCACTTTGTGCATCCGGGCTCTTTTATGATGGTGCAAAGTGCCAGAAAGCTTCAGCAGTTTGAACATCTCTCTCTGATTCATGCATCTGAATCTGTGCGGCGTGATAAACCTGATACTCGGTGCATGACTGTACAATAAAAGCTTGTCGCCCGTTAATATCAAAGCTGCTCCGTCTTTGTTAATCAGTAAAGCTTTGCATGAACGCTCGTTGGTGGCTCCATTCCCAATGTACAGTAGGTCAAAGAGTTCGGAAAGGTTTTTTATGAGTCCTAAACATCGTGTTTTAGACGCTCTCTTTGCAGACTTACCCTCTGGTTTTGTAGTGTTTAAGGGTCTAAATCAACACAGACACTGTAAGAGCTGTTCAAAATGGTCTTTAATGGACGAGGCTGATGACAGAAAATGTTTCAGCAATTAAATCATCAGCAAAAATGAGTCCATAATCATCAAACCAAAGCAGGTGTTTCAAGAGTTTCCACTGATTTTCCACAATCAGCAGGAATTAATCAAAGTAAAGCAAACAGAGCAGTTTTTAATGTCAAACACTGACCTGCCAGTCACAGTTCATTCTCTCCTGCAGAGAACCTGCACCTTGCCGGTAACGCATCGAACGGCATCAACATCCCTCTGCGATCCATCGACATCCCCAACCAGAGACTGTACAGAGGCCCCATCCACTGCATCAGCAGCATCCTGCAGACCGAGGGCCTGCAGGGCCTGTACAGGGGGGCCGGGGCCATGATCCTGAGGGACGTTCCTGGATACGTGCTCTACTTCATCCCTTACACCATCTTCTGCAACCTGCTGAAGCCGGACGCCAAGTCAAGCCCTCATCCTTGTTCCATCTGGCTGGCCGGAGGACTGGCAGGTAAACATCACAAACGATACCACAGCGGTGGACATTCAGGTATTTCCTGTGGAAGTCCAGCTGCCTGACGTTGTCCAGTGACTGATGTTGGTCAGATGTTTGATTTAGGCTCAGTCAGAACGCTTGAGGAAAAGACGAGTGAAGCCAAACGTTCAGGACATTTGTGGAAGTTCAGCGGTTGTTAGTTACTGAAGCGTCGGTCTCATTGTGTTGACTGTTGTCGTGGGGACAGGAAGCTGTCCATATGAAGACGGAGACAGTGGACAGAAAGCTGCACACAGTCCACACTGATCGATATGGAGCTTAAAGGTGCTGATGCTCTCTTTGAGTTGGAACTGAAGCTACTGTTTACCGTCAGTGCGTCCAGATCAATGTTGTCTCAGCACCTGGAAACACCCCCCACAGCCTGTCCTGTGTGTCACTCAGTGCTGATTCACTTTCTAATGTGTTGGTGGAGTTTCTGTGTTTTTAATGCAAAGACAGAGCGAGTCTGTGTTTCTGATTCAGGCTTCAATTCACCGTAAATCAATCATCCAAAAGTCAGTTTGGCGTAAACACAGAGTTGGTTTGGAGCTAATTCAGTCCTAGAATAGCTGTTTGGAGCGAGCATCACTCCATTTCCTGGTTGTTTTATTGTAAGCAGATGGAAAACCCATCAGGTTCAAACGTCTGTGAAGGACTGCCTCTTCAGATGGGATGAGCGTTTCAAAGACGATGTCTTTACTGGGACAGGATACCCAAAGTAATTCACCTCCACAACTATAACACGTATGTCACCAGTGAAAGGAGCACAGCTGCAGATTCCATCCGATCACTGAGCAGCTGAAGCCAGCAGTGCACTCCCAGCTTCATCGACTTTGGCATCAGGTCAAACTGCTTCTGAACGAACAGCAAAGTCTTCTATTGGCCGTCTTCGTCAGGCTGCAGCTCAAGTATTTTCATTATCAGTTCAACTCAGGACTGTTTTCTTGGTTCGTCATGAAGCTTTTAGTCTATAAAATGTCCAAAAATATGGAAAAAACAAGAATTTCTAATAAACGCAACATCTTCAGTTGTTTGTTTTGACCAACTGTCCAAAACCTAAAAAGCTTCAGATTCATTTTCTGCCAGTTTACGTCAGTTACAGACCTGTTTTGGCCGCTTTCACTTTCATTATGATTAATCTGAGAGTTTTTGTTAAAAAAATGACCAAACAGATTAACAGCTGATCGATTAATGACTGCGGCTCTGTGTGGTTTGCTTAGATTGGCCTCGATCTGCTCAGTCAGTGTGATTGTCGGATGTTTTATTGAGGGCAGTTTTTACTGCATGAAGCTCGTCCGTTGCTTTTTTTACTGACGTGTGAAACACTGACGCAGAGTCCATGAAGTTCCATCATAAATACAAGTGACCTAATTCCACCTGTGTTTGTGTTGTGACCTCATTTCAGGCAGAAAACATGAAAACATCACCGCTCCTGCTCTGAAATGACGCCGTTGTTTGTTGTTTTCTTGAACACTTTCAGAAGCGAACCTCATCTTCATCTGTGTGTAAACTTAGATCCCACCACACGTGAATGTGAGCTGTGTGTGTGTGTGTGCGTGGACTTTGGGGTTTGCTGGTCTCAGAGGTTCGAGCAGACTTGCTTCCAGATGCAGGCCGACCACCTATGAACAGGTGACAGAGTGAAAACACGGTGGAGAGCTGAAATCAGTGAAGTCTGAGTGTTCAGACAGCCGGCCTGAATGTGGAAACTCAGATAACATCCACCAAGAAAAACAGCTCTACAGTGAAACTGAAGCGTGTAAACTGAGCTTTGTCACAGTAATGCAGCTGTATCTTATTTTTATTGAATACCTCATTCTGATACTTTCTACCACAGTTTGTATCAGCTGAGGAGCATCAGTGATTCTGCTGGTGTGGCATTCACTGACTTCCTCTTTAGCGCTGCTGCTTTTCCACTTGGTTAGCTGTCTGAATGAATGAATACATGCCTTAACAGGTTCTCCGAGAAGCACTTGAATGCATCATTAGTTTCGGTCTGTTATTTCAGTCTCTGTGAGGTGAGGCTGTCTCATATGTGGAGCAGGTCCAGCTGATCCAGATCCTGAAGTCTGATCATGTTTCAGTCAAAGACAGTTTCAGTTAGTAAAAGATGAAGGCAGCTTCCCCAAACACAAACCTTTACATCTGCCATGTTATCATAAACAATAATATGTTTTAACAGCTTATATTTGTTTGTTGAATAACATCTGTGTTTAACACTGAGTCGCGTCTGTAGCTTTCCTCATTCGACGCCGTATTAATCAGACTTTCTGAGTGACCTGGAATGCAGCATCACCTGCTGCTGCCATTCGTTCCGTCACGTGTTGCCAGCAGGAAGTAAAGTTTGTTTTCCTGCACTCCAGGGTCCATTTCCTGGGTCACGGCGACGCCTGCTGATGTGGTGAAGAGTCGAATGCAGGCCGATGCTCAGCTGCAGAGGAAGTACAGAGGAATCTTACACTGCATCATCCACAGCTACAAGACCGAGGGAGTGCAGGTGAGCGGCGGCTTCACCGCACTGAGAGAGCTTTGGTTTACAGCAGGAACGCAGTACGAGCTGGACATGTTTATTACAAACTCTGTCAGGCTGTCAAAGTCACATTTCCCTCCATATTTGACAGCTGGGCTGCTGCTAAAAGTGCAGTACAGAACATTTTACAGTAAATCCATTAGAGCATATTGTAGTGAGCAGGACTGATTTCATGTGTTCACAAAGTGGTGAGCCTCACTCCATCCTCGCCTGTGAACGACTGAGCCTTTCATGATCCTCTCACCTGTTACCAGTGAGCCTGTTTACCTGTGGAAGCATCCAAACAGGTGTTTCTGGAGTGTTCCACATCTTTCAGTCTGTGAAACGTGTTGCTGCGTCACATTCAGAATACGCACATATTTACAGAAATCAATGAAGCTGATGAGGAAAAACATTAAATATGTTGACTTTGAGCTGTTCTCAGGTCAGTTTATGTCAGAGAGGATCAGCAGGTGATCACATTCTTCATATTTACACAGTGTCTCTGAACATTTTTTGGACTCGTGGTTGTATAAAGTCTTAAAATCAGCAGATAACATTGATCCCAGGCTGCTCACTGCACCGGCTGCTGTCAATGAAACACAAGGTTTCATCGTTCAGAGGTGAAACTCTAGAGAACAGCGTAACCCAGATGACGATCCGGCTGCGTTCTCAGAAACCGAATCCTCTGAAGTGTGCTGACCGCGTCAGTCCGTCAGAGAGCGAGAGCTCAGCTTCCAGACGGACGCTCGTGTTACAGGATGAGCAGTCAGGGCATCTCGTCTGCACGTGGAGTAAAAACAAGAAGCTAATGACGGCCGCCGATCAGACTGATTTCATTTGGATGGACTCGTCCACAAAAATACACATTAAAATCAAGTACAGACAAAGCTGAAGTAATGATAATATCAATATGAAAGCACCAACAGTGGATTTGTTGCGTTGAAAAGCTTTGGTGGGGTCAAATCAACACATCTGCAGCCAAACGCAGCGTCCAGATGTCGTCGTGTCCCTGAAGTCAAAGGTTACAAAACGTAGACAAACTTTCAACATACAAAAGCTTCAGTGACTCTTTTTTTTTTTTTTGACTCAGTCATATGATCAATGCCAGAAGGTCGTTGGTTTCGTAAGAGCGTGGACTGACGGATCATGTGATCATCACCGATCAATGAGTCGGGTTATTACAGGACAGGGTTCCCTTCAAACCTCCTCACGTTAAGCTCTGAGACTGCTGATGCTGTTTGTTCGGCGTTAAGTCGTGAATATGAAGGTGAAATTCAAGTAAATCCAAAAGGCAAACAAAGCAATCAAGATACAAACAAGTAAACAACAGAGCAGAAACAAGCAAACATGCACAACATGAATAACTGATTTCAGGCGACTGACGTTGAGCAGTTAGTCATCAAACCGTTTTGATCATCGATTGATCCGTTTGATTCCAGCTTGTTGAATGTCTGTGACAGTAAACTGAATATCTGACAAAACAAGACGCCATCTTGGCCTTTGGGGAACTGATCAACAATGAAAATAATCTTTTTTTTAGTTTTTTGTTTACTTATTTAGAAAAAACAAAGCTAATCATGCTCTTTTTTGCAGGTTTTCTTCCGCGGAGCGTCAGTCAACGCCATCCGCGGCTTCCCGATGAGTGCCACCATGTTCCTGACCTATGAGCTGTCCCTGCAGTTCCTCAGGAGTCTCTAGGACAACACAGACGTTTTAAAAGGAATCACACTCAGTTTTTTGGCAAATGAGCGGACGGGAGTCTTTGAGTCGGCTGCTTTTCAGCTGATGCGAACTTGCACTGAACACTTTGCTGTGACGTGTTTTAGCCCCGAGACGTCGTCTTCAGCGACCTTCAAGCCTCACAGAGATTGATAGAATGTTTTAAACTGGCTCTTGTTGGAAGGTTGTGCTGTTACAAGAATCAGGCCTCCAGTCATCCATGTGTTCCTGGGCAGAGCCTCGTCTCCAGTTCAAAGCGTCCCTTCACAGCTCGCTTATGCTAACATGTTAGCGTTCGCTGAGAGATGGTTGCTAACTAGCATCGTGATAATCTGCAGCACATGTGAAGCTACATTTGCAGGTTATTTAAAACGGCACGTAGCAAAGTCCTGGCTGGAAACTTAACATGTCGCCCAACCTGAATGTCAATCAAGCTCTGAGCCAGTTCCCCGAATCCATCACCACACTTTTGTGGCTTCTGCGGCCTCCTCGGTGGAGCTATGTAGTTCTCTGAACAGAGTCTGTTCACACAAATTAAAGCCAATGAAAATACCTTTCATCTTGCCAGAGAGTGGAAATACTAAACAGTGATCAGCTAAATAAACAACCCTTTTTCCAGCCAGCAGTGTCAGCCTACAAACATTCTGGCCCTTGAACCGTTGTCGCTGATGGCCCTGCTTCAGTCCATAACTTAGGTTTCCTTGGTCATTAAGAGTGATAAGCGTCGCCTGCAGAGACAAATCCTCCTCCTGTGCTTCCTGTGGACATTGAGGCTTATTTTGTTTGACTTGGGCTCTTAAAAAATGGATTATTTATCTGGAAGGTTGAGGTGATTGTTGGCTAAATATATCGTAAAAATTATTTCTGACATAGTAAATGCTAAGATATTAGCATAACAAAGCTAACGGGAGACACGTGGATGATTTCTGGCGTCTGCATTCTCGTTATTTAACGGATTCGTTGATTATTTTTAAGGCTAACTTACCAAAGAACTCTGTGTGTTCCTCTTAAGGCAGTTTGGGATCAGTGTGTCTTTGAGTCTCGTCGTCTGCGTACTTTGATCTGATGGATGTGACGTTTTCAACACGACTGCCAAGTCGAATTTTTATGTTTTCACTCTTTTTCTGCAGATCAGTCGAAACTTTCAGTGTTGGTTTGGTATTTTTAGCTTTTAGTTGCTTTCAGATGTAGTTTTTATGTTTTCATTGTGATCAATAATAAGAGTTTCACATGTCTAAGTCTAAACGAGGCAAGACTGCAGTGAACGTGTTGAAAATGTCACATTCATCCATTCACAACGTGAACTGTTGCCTTCCGATGCACACGGACTGTATGTGCATCCCATGTTACGTCCACCTGTACATATGATGTTTGTGTTTCTTATATTAAGAAAAGTGACTTTTTCAGTTACATTGTTGCCTTAAACATAACGTTTCCAGCATAAATGTAGAGTCACTAACATCAGCAGTTACAGAGCTTTTACAGTTAAAGACGCACAAAAGATGTTTCTCGTTTTGGAGTGAATGTCTTCAAAAGAAACATCTTTGCCAGTCTCATAGTTAGATTTTAAATAGCTTTCTTATCATGTATATACTTGTAAATATGTTTACTACCATTCCAGGTGGTGGAGCCAGAAGTGTCTTATTATAAGAAAAAATAAAGCTTTTAAACTCATCAGCCGTCCTGCTGCTTCTCTGAATTGTGTCATGTGTCAGTCGCTGCTTTAACACTTGTTTTCATGGCGGGTTCACCGAGGCCAGACGTTGGACCTCTGCCTGCAGACTGCTGATAAGAGGCCGCCGTCTTCACTTCAGTTTGGAGCTGAATGCTCCGTTCTTTGTGCACTTACACCTGAACTTACCTGTGATACTACACCGTGTCCACTAGGTGGCAGCGCTGCACAACAAACGCAAAGAGCCGCTCCTCACCTGCTCACTGTTTAGACTTTAGACTGTTTCTTTACTGATCCCAATTTGGGGAATTACTTTGTTGCAGTAGCAATTAAACATGAAGACAAACACAGAATGTGGACAACAATCGTTTAAAAAAGTAACAAAAGTGACAAAATATAAACTGGAAAAACAGCAGTTTGTTAAAAATATATCTAAGTAAAACTAAATATATAGTTATAACATGTATTATAAAGTATAATACATATTATATAATATAATAAAATACAATATAATTAAGTATATAAACAGTATTTACAGAAAAAAATGTGTGCAGTTTCAGATGATAAATAAATGTAAACAGTAGACTGTATGTGCAGTATTGCAGTAGTGCAGATACTATGTAAAGCAGAGTTTGTGAGGTTGGTGGATGAACCGTTTAAGCTGCCGTTGTGATGCTCGAGGCAGGAATGACTGGAGCAGACTGTCGGAGAAGGAGCTCCGCTGGTTTCTCCTCATGGAGGTCCACCAGAGTTCAGTGTCCAAGGAAATCTGCAACTGGATGATGAGTGTAATAAATGTGATTAAAATCTACCTTCATCTGCTGATTACACATGTTCACATGACAGGTTCATGATGTTACTGGTATTCATGAATTCTAACTGGCCGACTGGTCAGATTTGAAGGCTCTCACCGATGACAGCGTAAACTATAAAACAGGCACACACACATCCATTATCAGTTTGTCAGCTGTCACAGATGCCATTTAAATAAAGGTTATTTAAAGGACTTTTTTCCTTTGAGTACTTTGGTTTGTTAAGCAGTTAATTAGCTGAATTAACCCAAAAAATACATTTGTCTGTTTACGTATTTTAACAATGAATATTTCTAAACTCTTCAGAAAATTTACTGCATGTCCAGAAACTTCTGTGCGCTGATACTGCGGAATAAAAGTACACGAGAGGATTTAATGTAGTCACACACTCAATGAAATATTATCATCTTAAAAATAAAAAACTGCAGCCTTAAAAGTGAGTTATCGTCCTTCTGCTGCACATAAAGCCACAATTTTAATTCTCTTATGACACAAGAGTCAACGTTCTGTTGTTGCAGCTCTTGCAGTGAAGACGAGAGCGTGATGAGTGTGAGCTAAACAACAGAAGAAGAGGAGGAGGAGGAGGAGGAGGAGGAGGAGGAGGGAGCACTTAAAATGTAAATGAGACTGATGCAGAGAGCCTCTCTGATGTGGAAGTCAACACATCAGCAGCTGGGATTTGGTCTGAGGCTGGTTCAGGCTAAAGATCAGCCAACCCGCCCGTGTCTGACCTTTGATATGTTAAATGCTCTCACTTTTGATTCTCCAGGATGCTTCACAGCAGCCAGGACCAGAATACACAATGTCAGCGTCATTTCGGGGTTACATTGGGCGGCACAGCGCTCCTTCTTTTGGCCGTTACATGGCTCATATTTCAGCCTGGTGAGCAGATGTCCACTGTCCTCGTTCTATCCCGCCTACACCTCCCAGCCGTACCCTCTGTGTCCACTCCAAACCACCGCCTCGCCTCGCCTCGCCTCACCTTCCCTCCCTTCCCTCCATCATCAGTCTCTTCCCTCCCCTTCCTTCCTTCCTTCTTTCTGCCTTCATTTCCAGGTCAAATGTCTGTGATCTTCCCTGCTGGCTTTGCCCCAGTGCAGCTGAGGGTCCCACCCCTGCACCAAAACACAGGGACCATGACGGATGCACACACATACATGCACACACTCACTTCTAGAAGCCATCATCGGCCTTCGCCCTTCACTCTGTGGCTCCACGTGCCGACTGACGGCTTCAGTTCAGGACGGATGCAGCAGAATCAGCCTCGTTTTAAAACAGCTCCTAAACAGATAGCAGCTTCCTCTTGGCTGTCTCAATATGATTGGTCAAGAGTAAAACCACAGTCCCCAGAGGACGGTCCCTACTGACCTCCAGCATCATCATCCTCTGGACAAACAGCCGACCCTGAAAATGAGACCCAGCCTCAAGTGTCACCTTCACAATTTAAGCTTTCTTTATTAAGGCAGGAACGATGAGCCGATTCATCAATTAGTCAATCAAAAGAAAATAAATCATCTATATTTTTTATTTATCGAGTAAAAATTCCAAACTGTTGTCGGTTTCAAGACGTCAGCGTGAAAAATCTGATTGGCTTTTTTTTTTTTGCAATTTTAAAACTGAATAATTATTGTAATTAAAATTCCTGAAATAATAAATAATTATTCCAACAATAAGAGGAAGAAAAACAACAACAACGTCCTGTAGATGTTCTGCTTGTACACACATGAAGCAAAAACATCCTGTTGGACTGTGCGTCACTACAGAACCACACTGGGTTTTGGAGGACTCGATAATGTCCAGAATCACTCAGCAGGAAGTAAAGGACGACTTAAACTGCAGTAAAATACTCTCTGCTATCAATCCCACAATGCAATGCAGTTTATAGCATTTACATAGAATTTTATAGATACAGAAAATGACTGTATCTCCACAGGTTAGCACTGATGCTAACTTCTGCTCCTACAGGTGTGTCTATATACTGTATATGTGCATAAGAGTGAACCTGAAACTGAGCCCAGGTCAGCTGACAGACGCAGATAAACTTCTTGGGATTGACGGCCCGCCTTCAGTTTCACTTCACTTCCTTTAAAACTGCAGAGAGCTCACGAACGCCTCGGTGTTACTGTGTTCAGGCTGCGAGGCCAGTGTGAGAAAACTGTTATCACTACGACTGACTTGGCAGTTAATTTGGTGGTTTCGTTCTGTGCTCAGCCGTGTTTCGTCCACGCCAACAGCTTTCCATCAGCTTACCTCACGTTTCACGTTTCATAGAGAAAAACAAGGAAAATACCATTTTCCTGACACAGCTCTGTTTGTTTTGTTATCCTGAGCAGAAACAGTGAACATATAATTACACAGTGTGTATGCCTGCCTTCAGGAAAACACACACACACACACACACACACTGTTATACAACGTGTTCTTGGCATTTACTGCGTCCCTGTTCAGTGTGAGCAGTGGCTGCAGTAAACGGCTAATCTCTAAATGTAAATGCCGCGTGAGGCAGAAATACACTACAGCATTTCTGTCATTCAAAGCCCCTCGACGAGAAAAGAAATTACAAACAGCCCACACACACTAATCTGTCACCGAGTCTTTCATTCAGGATTAACCAGACTGTAAAAGAGCAAATCACCGCTGGTAATTCATCGGTAACAACAGGCGGAGGCAGCGGCGGACGAAGCGGGCGACTGCTCGCACCGAACTGTGTGAATGTTTGCAGACGTGACGTGAAAAAGACAAACAAACGCTCGTGTGAACAATTCACCTTTCAGAAATCTGCAATTAATCAAAAGACGGAGAAGCCGTTCACACCAGAGCTGCAGAGAGGATCAATTAGTGCATCTGCAGGAAAATTCAACTGCTTTCATAATCATTTGTCATTTTTAAGCTAAACTGATCAAAATTCACTCCTTCAGTGTCTTAAAGGCGGATTTGCTCCTTTTCACTGATTTCTGAATGTTTTTGAACAAGACATCAGCTCAGACTCTGGGACACTGTGACGGGATTTTATCAGGATTTATTGACATTTTAGGGCCAAATCAATGAATCAATAACTCAAAACGGGCAGAGGAATGGACGGGAAGTAACTGCAGCTCTGCTCTGAAGGACAAAGCATCTCTGTGACGCGACTTCTACACCCGACGCTTGAAGGGAAAATGTTCAAATGGGCAGATTCTGCTGTTTTTATCTTTGAATGTCATTAAAAGAAACGATGTTCATTATTGTCCACATCTGCAAAACGTCGCTGTAAAATTGTTCATTTCTTCATTTTCTGTGATTGGTAAATAAATAACAGATATTTTCTCAGCTTATTATTATTATTATTATTATTATTATCATCATCATCATTTTATCTACCAAACTATTTTTCAGCTGTAAAAATGAATTTCTTGTTAATGTTAAAAGTCGTCTGAATGCTGCAGGTACAGGTGGTTTACAGATGACGTCACGTCACTCTTCTGTTGTGGCGCGAGCTGCAGATGGAGGGCAGGAAGTGATTTTCTGCACAGGAAGCTCTATGACACACACTGAAAATACAGATGTTTTATGTTGTTTATGGTTGCTCAGATCGATCAAACCGAAAAACCACGAGGAGCTTTTATGAGTATCAAAAGAAGTTCATAGAAAACTCTGGAAAACACGGCTTGTTAACATCTGTGGTGGGTAGACGCCCAGTCAGATAATAGTAGACATGATGTAACATTAGCTGTTGTTTTAAATCTATGGTGACAGATTTAAAGTAACGCTACAAGCAACACGACGAAGACTTGTTGGCGTAAATAACTTGTCCTGTCTTGTTTCGTGACGATCCACGTCTTTAGTGGCATTTCACCGAGCAAACAACCGCAACGTAGAAGTCACCATTCATCACCGCAGCGCTGAATGTTTGCTGCTAGCTTAATCCACAGCTAAATAAATGCTACAAAGCTTAGCAAAAACCACAAACCAACGACAGTCACTTAACACATGCACACACAGTAAACGTTTGTTGGTTGTGCCTATGGTCTTCAATATATTCACAATAGGAGCTTTATTAATACCCTGGAACAAGCAGCAAACTAATTATAGAAGAGATTTCTTTAATTAAAAGGCCAGTCACCGTTTCCCTGATGTGATCCTTTCACTGTTCCTACTGTAGTTATGAATGTACGAGAAACCACTCTATCAACTTTACTTTGAACTTATCTAAATATGAACAAAACTAAAAGAAAAAAGTCAGCCAAGACTGAAATTATCACATGAATATAGCAGAACAGCTGTGGTGGCAGGAAGGCTTTTCACACAGGTGCTAACGGCTAAAGGTACCTGTGCGTCTGTATGAGACAATTAGGACTACAATTTTGAGCTGTGAGCATAAAAGTTAATCACAGAGCCGTTCCGAGTGAGCCCTCTTCATGCTAATAAACCAGCTTTGTTCGAGTCTCACCTCAGTGGGTAACGTTAGCCGCAGTTTAGCTCCTGTGTGACGGAGGCGTTAGTCCACATCGTGTCGGTGATTCAGCTTCGTAGGAAGTCAAATCTACAAGAAGCAAACTTCGCCATGTCACCAGGAGTCCGTAAAGTCGTCCTGTCGTGGATGTGTCCAGCCCCGTCCTCGCAGTTGAATCCGCGCCATCTTGCTTTGAATCAGAGTGGGAGGGGCTATTGCCGACGCAGGAAGAAGGAAGGGGCATGACGTCAATACGTAGTGCGTGCGAAACGTTAGTGCTACTCTTAAAAGTCTGCCTCTGTTATTGGAGAGATGAAGGAGCAGAGCGGGTCCACATCTCTCCTCTGTCAGTTTCACAGGTTGTTAATGTGGGTGATGGAGGCACCACCTTCTGATGCTCGTTACATTCATCTTAACACACTCGTGCTCGGAAGTTAGCTAAACTATGATAAGACCCCAACTTAATTAAGCCTGAGCTCACTAGCTAATGGTATGTAACCTACAGTTTTTGAGTTAGTGTATCACCTGCCAGCGCACAATTAATAACCAGAGGTGTGTTAAACATTTCTACATTAGTTTATTTATTTATTTATTTTAATTTGCCATGGTGAGTATTACAATTTGACTGCCACAAGCCTCATTTGGTCTCTGGATAATATTTGGAAACTGACAGCAAATAACAAATGCCATATTTGGAAAAATCAGGCTGTATTTTCTGAAGTGTTTCATTTGCAGCTTTTTAAAAGTCATTAAGCGTAGTTGGGTTTTAGTGTGCTTTTCAATGCATCTCCCATAGGCACCAACATCTGGCACCAAGCAGAGCATTAAAACGCTATAACATTGTCACGGAAATAAGTCTCCTCCATTTTTCCCATAGACTCACAGTGGGAGCACTTCAACTGCTTGAATGGGCACAAAACTCTCCCAGTTAATGATAAATTATCCCATTTTGCTAAAAAATGTACAAGCTTGTGTTCATTAAGACTTTAAGATAAACACAAACTATGATGTGGGGTATTTTGGCAAAAACTGTGAAGTGAGTGAAGACATTTTAAATCATGTCATAAAAACCACAAAGTGAACTCAGCACACAGAATTAAAAACACAGCTACCTTTTTATAAACTTTTTTATTCGTGTTATGCATTTAGTTTCCAAAAAGAATGATTCATTTCCATCGATGAGACAGTTTTACAGTGATTGGGCTCCACATAGAGTATATGACATGCAGTTAAGGAAAAAATAGCATAAGAACTCATATTTTACATTCTTAACCTCTGCACCCTGAAATTATTTTCACCCTGAATTAAAAAGAAAGACCCTCTTGATTCAACTGTAGTAACGGTAATAAAAATCCATTCTCTCTTTCAGCTGTTTTCCCTTTTTAATCACATTTTGTTGTCACCAGTTTCTACAACCATAGTCAATTCCAGCCCTCCACGCGGGGTCTCCAGCTGTTTCAGCAGACAGGGGAGAGCTAATGCAGCGACCAGGACGAGGTCGCATCATCAGCAAACATCACCAATTGTGTTGGTTGGCACAAATGGCCAAACTAAAGGGACTGCTGCCAGGTACTGAACCCCGGTCACTATGATGGAGGTGATTTTCTACTCGACGGCTTAGAGGGCAAAAATACAGGTAGTTGACTCCTTAGATGCCATAACCGTTGTTAGTGTAACATTTCAACGTATTCTAGTGCAAATGCCAAAAAAGACTGGAATGTATTCAGAGAGTTTCTCTTCACAGTAACACTTGTGCTCACAGCTAACGAGAGCTCACCAAAACCTCGACTTCCACTGGAGGGAACGTAAACGTGGCGATAAGACGAGCTTCTGGACGTGGCATTCAGCGAGCGAGATACGTTAGCTTTCACTGTGGGACTGACTGGCAGGATTCAGCAGGGCAGTTACAACAATATTCGTAAGGGTACGTAAAAATGTTACGAGAAAGACAAATGTTATGACATCGTTACGGTGTTTAAGAAAAGTCCAGCCTTGTTCGGAGTCGGATGCACGCTGACGTTTAAAGGAAAGTTTGTATTGTACGTTGTGATCTCCGTTTAAGTCGCTCAATGCATTTCTTAAAGTCATATCTAAGAAGTAAACATTTATGGAGCGTCGTTTGCACACTGCCAGGATAAACGACTTTGTGTTTATACGTTGTAATATCAAATATCAGCAAACCTCATGGAGAATCTTTGTCTTTTGGGCGGAGGGTGAGCTGTGGTTTTGAATGGCCTGTTTCTTATTCTCTGAATGGTGTTTCTGGGCTCCTGACAACAGAAGATGCTTTGATAATCCAGTTTTTCAGTTGTTCAGTCTTCAGTCTTTAGGCTCCCCTAAAACCATCTCATCAAGCCTTTGAGCTGAGACGTTTTAGAGCAAAACCAGCCAGGATTCGATGCAGTTGTTAAATGTCTTTGAGGCTTTTCATGTTAAAATCTACACTTGTAGTTTTCATCTCTCGCATTCACCCACTTCTACTTCTGTGTTAGGAAAATATACAGTTTATATATTCCATGTAAAATAATACTCAATGTTTCTAACCCCCTTAAAGGGACGACACGTTTCTTTTACACTATTGTCTATCAGCTCAAGCATTTATCTAAACCGAAAAGCCACCGCGGCTCCACGAACACAGTTTTCCACACGTAAGTATCTCATGCAACCAGAATGAATTAAACCAACAACACTTCACACCAGGACAAGCACGGATGCGACAGATGAGTTACCCCTAACCTCACACACAGATGACATGGTAATAGCCCTTTTTAAAGGCAGTTCACATGCTGTGACGCCTCGAGACGAGTCCCGCTGAGAGACTATTTTACATACAGAGGATGTATGGCTGTAGTTTCCATGAATGGCCCATGAATTAAGCCTAGTCCAGGATTTATGCCCCCTTTTCCAATCCTCCCGGGAGATATAAGGCTTGAATAAACTTAATCCACTTGCTGTAGGTGAAACTGGCCTGGCACCCAGCAGGAGGAACCCCTGCGTTAATGGAATAAATCTAATAAATCAAGACGAATCTCCTCAGACAGCTCGCACAAAGCACACGGCACTAAAAACCATCTCAATTTCTGCACTGCAACCATTTCAGCGCATGTGGCTGACGCTCATACATGGGTGTTTAGTTTACGACGGTGAGCAAAGCGACTCTCTGCAGGTCGCTCTCTCACACAGAGACATGACAATTTGCATGATGTTTACATCGAAATCAAGAGTGAGTTTTTAGCACTACACCTAGGTTATCAAAAAAGATCATTTACAGTATTTCAAATTGCACGTCCCCCAATTTTCTTTTTCAAAGCCTTCCTTTAATCTCAGAGTTGATGTCTTAAGGTCGCCATCACATCACGTCAGATCACTTTTGTCCGGCAGATTAGTTTGAAGCAGCGCCATTTTCTTCTTGTTAACCTGACCAACGACCAGACACTGTGTCCCAATTTCACACCATATGCTAAAACTAGAAAAGATGCAATATTTATTTATCTGCATTCAATATTAACTCGGCACCTACGTGTTTTTTGCACCAACAGACATCAACTGAATTTAAATTTGAACACTTAACAAGGAAGCAGAGTGCTTTTCTAGAGACTACCTCACAAAGCTTGGTCTGCACACTCACGTGTTTGAGTACTCATGTCGTTCCTATGAGAACTACTGCCGAAATTACTACAAACTAATACTGTAGAACAAGGACACAGCTTGAGGTTTTTGTTACAGCTTTGTGTGAATAACAAAGCTCCTCTGTGATCACGACCTTAAGCTCCACCAAACCTCAGACAACAAAGAACATCGAACACTCCACAAGCCATCGCACGGCCGATCTTTCTGGATCCAATGCACAGGTTCTGTTGCCTGGAGACTCCTTCAGAAACAGGACTATTTTTTGTCTTTTGACATTTGGTGTATTCTCTCGTCTACCAAACATTTGCATGCTCAACATTTGAAAGGAATGTGTTAAGTATTTTTTTTTTTTTTGACATGGCACAACTAGGGAGCCGCCCCAGCTTCTGCCTGTGCACAAAGTAGTTCAAAGACACATTTACGTAGTATAAACCAGGACTATATGAATCAACAACATGGTCTCACAGCACAGACATGTAGAAAGACACACACATATAAACACACACTTACAGTACACATGTAGTACACTGAGACAGTTCCAACAATGGCTTCTTTTTTCTACGTACATTTTCTTTGCGTATACATTAGTATACATCTTTAAAGATAGAGAATGGTGAGGATTTACAAACAGATATGCAAATATCTTTTTCTAATTTTACAGAAAACAAACATGAGACACTTAACTTTCAATGCTGAAATATTCTCTTTTTATCATTTTAAGTAATTATTGCAATCTAAACAATATGGCTTCGTCTAGTGAAAAGTCCTATCTGAGCAAGAAAATGAAAAAAAGGAAAATGTTTATGACAAATTCACCATTAGTCTTATTAATCCTTAATGTTAAGTTACAAACTCATGGAACAATGTATTAATCATACATCGTTGCATAACTAACCACTGAAAAGCCACCGGATCATTTAGGAATAACCAACATGCTTTGTTTTACTGATAAATGTCCATACAATTAGGTAGTTTCACTAAATAGAGATTTCCATTTACAGAACATCTACTTAAATGCTATTTAACAAATCACTATGATATTTCGTTGGATTAAGAGATGCAGGATGCAGAATATATTCAGCTCTACGTGAGCTTTCAGGCAGTGAGATGCGACAACTCACAAACCAGTTTTCTCAGTCTACAGTTGGATTATCTAGTGTTATTCAGTCATGGAGTACTTTTGGAAAATAGGAGGAAATAGGAGAGTATCATTTTAGTTTAGTGGTGGTCTTTGGGATGCATGCACACGCTGAACAGGCCGCGGTGTTTCTCCTGTGGGACTCGCACGAACAATAAAAACCAGGTTCAGCATGCACGTCTTGGTTTCGGTGGCGACAAAAGAAATAGTAAGGTCTCACCAGCATTTCTTTGGTCTAGATGTTGATGAACGTCCATCATGGCGAACTTACGAACTAAAAGATGAGTGGAAAGGTTAGCTCAGTTAGCTTAGCTTTCGGTTGCATTAAAATAAACTGGCGGCACATTCACAAAAAGTAATAACGTAAGTGAGTAAAAAAACATCGCCTCGGCGTCTGCATTCATGTGTGAAGAAGAAAAAATACAATAAATATCAATAAATAGTTTAAATTAAGAGCCACTTAATAGCAATTGGTTAATCAAGGGCTTCATGTAGAACCCACCTTTAACCAATCATAGATGTTATGACAGGAAATGACAACATGTACAGTACCGGCTACCCCCACTGTTTCCAAGTGGTCAATGCTTTGATTGTCTGTGACCACACGACCGAAAATCATGATGCTTTTGTAAATCTGTCATTTCTGAACAAGACAGCAGTAATTTCATTTGGAAACTGGGATTCGAACAAAGTGACATAAGGATAAATAAAATCTACATCAAGATTTTGATTGAAAAATCATATGTTGACATGAATTTTTGACACTTTCGAGATCTTAAATTTGACTTTTCCAGCAGCTAGCTGACAGGCTTAGAAAGTCTTTTTTGTAAAGGTTGGATTATGTTTTTAAATAGTTTTGTGAACTTTTAGGCCTTTTCATAACTTGGCATTGGATTTCCAGAAGTGAAACCCAAAAATATGCCCATTAGCCTTCTTTATATCAAATATCTGATTCCAGAAGTGCCCGGTGTTGCATCCTTGAACGTGTGCCTACATGCTACCAACAACTGTACACCTGTTTGACTGAAAATGAAACCCTCATTTACAATTCCTCTGCTGGAGGAGATGATATGAAGGCACATGTCCTAAAAACTCAAATGCTGTTTTTTTTTGTCAATATAAAGACCTACACCAGGTTCATAAAAGTAGAAAACACCCACTGAAGTGAACACAACATGCTCCATCTACTGGAAAACATGGTGGCAGTGCCAGTTGAAAAACCACAGAAGCAAAAGGACGGAAACGCCCGCTGCTCTTCTTTAAAGGAATACTGTTCCCCATTGGTCACCACTGTCTGGCAACAGATGATGGTCGACCAATCAAAGTGTCTGATCTTAATCTGTGTAAAAATAACAACAGGAAAAGGACAAAAAGGTACTAATCGTAAGAAATGTGCTAAGTGGGAGTTGAAAGGTCGTACAGCAATTGTGGCAAATAAAAAGGGGGAGAATGACGCAATCGTCGAGGAGTAGAAAAGAACAAAGTAAAAGATTTCTAGAAAGGCAGTGTGTAGCCTCTAACAGTTTGGCAAGAACCCCCCCCCCACCCGCCACCCGAACCCATTTTGCTCCCAACAGCTTCTACATGTCTCGAATCTACACTGAAACCCTGCCTGCAAATACCCGAACCGATCCCCCAGTCGCTCCTGAAGTTCCACCCCGACGCACAGATCCCCGCCTCCCTCCGCCCCGCAGCCTAGCCCAGGCCAGACTGGACCCCGAATTTAGGGTTCGTTTGATTTGTTTTCTTTTTTTTTTACTTCTTGAACATGTCCTGTAGAGGTCCCGGCAGAAACTTGAGGACAGTGTCGAGGATGCTCTCCTCGTCCTCTTCGTCGTCGTCTCCGCACCCCCGCGGGATCGCCTTCTTCGGGCGTGTCAGCGACCCCTCGCAGGCCTGCTCCATGGCCGCTTTCTCCTCCGCCTCTTTCTCCTCCTTCTTCTTCAGCCCATACTGAACAGGGAGAGGACGAGAGGTGAGATGAGGAACTCAATAGAGCTGCAGGGTCATATAATAATCTGAAATCTGTTTCAGAGGCTTTTCACAGGGAAAATAATGAAATTCTTTGGTAAACAGAAGCTTAAATGACGCATAATGACGAAGGTCATGTTGGACACTTTAGGCTGGCAGAATATCACATCATGACAAGAATGACAACAAACACAGCGGCTGGACATCTGGCTCAAATTGGGATGCAACACCCGGCATTGGTCAGACCAGAGGACAGTTTTCTACCTTGTCCCTGATGGTCTGCCGTACTTTTTCCCTCTCCGCCTCCATGCGGGCATGTTTGGCCTTCCTCTCCTCCTCTTGTTGCCTCAGTGCCTCCTGCCGCTCCTCCTCCTTCTTGGCCGCGTCCGGGTCCTTCTCCTCCTCCCCGCCCAGCATCTTACCCATGTCTTTGGTGGCGCCTGGACAGAAAAAAGGCGTAGATATTGGAGGTAAACATGACAATAACTGCAGGGGGAAATATTAAATATCTGCACATCTTTGTCATCAAAACTGTCCCAGTGCTTGAGGAGGAACATCTGCCTCAATGTTCCTCTCAGATTTAGAAACCTGAAGGTAAACATCAACCTCAAAGTCTGCACTGCTGTTTAAAACTAAATTCATAAGATCTATATCACTAAAAACACGACACTATGCTACATGCACGGTGACGCCCACGTCAATCTGTCACATTCAACCCTGCAAACAGCGTGCGTTTGCAGTTCTGAGGATTATGTAGCGACAGGGTTCCCTGAGGATCCTCGAGGCGTCTTGGAAAACAAAGTGGAAGACGAAGAGCCAGCTGGAGGAGCTTCAAAGAACCGCTGAGACAGAGGAAGACATGTTCTTCCATCTGCCGTCAGCCATCTGTCAGCGCCACCTGTACATCTTCATCCAGGTATTCACCCCCACTTTGAAATGATCCTGATTTATTGATCATAGATTAATGGACGTGGGATATTACTATACAGTGTTAACTATGCTGAGTTTAACATTATGACCCTCAAGTTTGGATTTGAAGGAAAATCTGTTGAATCGCTTCATGTCACATGACAGGAAGAGGGCGCTGTTCTTCCACAGTAGACCGAGGTTAGCACACGGCGAATACAAGGAAACGCTGATGGAAAAGTCATTTTCAGTGCAGGGAGGTGATGTGTGTTATCTCGACGAGCGATGAAATAATTGTTTAGTCGCTTCACAGAAAATCAACCAACTGCAGTTTTTGTAATCAATTTAAAGTCGTGAAGGCAAAAGCTCCACAGATTCTCCTGATGCAGCTTTTAAAATAAGAAAATGTTCTACTTTTTATTGAACAAAAAACAAAACAAAACACAAAGCTGATTGAGATTTCACCTTTGAATCTGGAGAATGTGATTTTGTAGATTAGTGGATTGATTAAAAAATAATTGACAGGTTAATTGATGAGTATAGCTCGTGGTCTCATGGTCTTGTGTCACACAGGAAGTTTTTTTAAAAAAAAGTAAATTTTCTTCAAAAATATCAATAACTCTTTCTACTCTCTGTCTAAAACACATGTGTGTTTGTCACATGTCATAGAGCAGGCCGACTGGACGTTTCGGGGTTTAATGCCTTGCACAAAGGCGCCTCTGGCTCCCTCACTTCCATCTGGACTTCTGCTCCTAAAACAGACTCGCCTCTTTATCTGTGACAGAAGCTGCTTTCCAGACGTGAAAGCGACTCCCTCTGGCCTATCGATATTGCTGCTGTTACCTCCGTCTGATCGATAGTAAATACAGGACCACCTTAGCGTGTATGAATTATGGATTCTCCAGCAGAGAGAAAACTTCATCTGGGTATTGATCTGCCTCTGAGGCGCTGGTGGGAGGACAGCCTGGCCGGCGGCCTGGTTTGCCATCTAGCACCTTTCTTTAGCCAGAGCCAGAAAAGGGCTGAATAAGAGTCACCGGTGAGGAGACTATTTGAGGAAAGGCAAGGACATGAACAATGGAAAGCTGTGTATTTTCAGCTCTCTATCCCAAATACAGAAATAAATCTTGGAAAACAGAAGTGTGCCATCGGCTGTGTAGCTTCTTGACAGCGTTTAGATTGAGTCATCAGCTTCAATGAATCACTGAATGTGATCAACCGCCAGTGAGCAGGGATCTATAATGATCTATAATAATCAGGCCAACACTGAAGACAGACTTCTCTTTGGTTTCAGGGTGAAATACCTCAATAGCTTTTGGGTGAATTTGAATAAAATGTGGTGCAGACGTTCATGGTCCCCAGTGGTTAATTCTCAGTTAATTTGATGATCCACTGCGAGCATGTGTCACTGATGTGCTAAATTTTATAAACACATTACAATGCTAACGTTAGCATTCAGTCTGATAATGTGGAGCTGATGTAAAATGTCGTCCTCACAGACAGAAACCTTCAACCTGACAGTTAAACTGTTCAATTCGTCTGATTCAGCCTGTGTTTTTGCTCGGATGGTCAGGTCGTGTTGGGACATGTTGGGACGTGGTCGTGGCTCAGGTCGTGTCTCTGCTGACTTCAGAGTGGAGGCTTCGGTTTGAGACTGAAAGTTACTTTTGGAGGAAGGTCATTAAACATTAATGGTTCCATCATTGCGACTGATTACCAGCCCTATCAACCCTCATAGATATATTGTGGTCATTTAGTATTATGTGGCAATAAAAACCAGAATTACTGCCTCTTTAAGGAGCCATAAGGGGTCATTTCTGAGGGACCTGAGTAAATTACTCAGAAGAAATGTGGCTTTAAGGACTGCGTGGTTCCCTCTTGTGCTGGTGAAGCCAGGGGCGGCGGGCTCTGCTGCTCTGCGGCAGACTCATACAGTGGTCCTAATTGCCCTGCAGCGCTGTGTGGTGGCAGCAAACCTGAGGATGACAAATTAGCACTCAGCTGGTGGGAGGGGGGTGGGCGGTGAAATGTTCCCCAGGACTCGCTGGGGAGTCGGGTTAAGGTCAGACTGTCCGCTGTGTGTGCTTCATTGTGTTAAAACCCTCAAACACACACCATATGTACTGGAGCTGCTGTATGTGTGTGTGTGTGTGCCGGAAAGACTCACATACGGTACATGTGAGCATACACAGTTTGTTAGAATCAATAATGATAATTCATTGTCGGGTTGTTTTTCAGGAGGTCCATGAACTCAGAGTCCTTTTCCCTTTACTGCTCATGTCTTTTAATAGCTTAAAAGAAAATGATAAAATGTTGTAAACCTAAAATGAATCATTAATTAAACAAAGCCGCCTCATTCATTCGAAGCAGTGAGGGTATGAGGGAAGAGTCTCTCAGTCTAAGCTGGAGACTGTATACAGTCAGAGTCCGCCGTGTTTGAGACGTGCGGACCGTGAAGCGATGCTGGTGATCCAGAGGAGGACCAGCTGCAGATGGGCAGTCATTGTTACTCCACTCTCTGGAGAGGAGGAGCGTTTTCTCTTTGACCCCTCAGTGCCTTCACCCTTCACGTGTTCATCCGTCCCCCTCCGCTGTCCTTCTTCTATGTCCTCTACTGTTCCCTCCCCTGTTTTTTTTAATCTTTTCCTTCATTAAAGTGCTATTTCCAGGTGAAGATCAATGAGGTAGTCTTCCTCCTCTTTTCTCCACTCCCCTCCATTCGCTTACTCCTCTTTTCTGTTCCATCACTTCTCTTTTCAAACAGAGTTTCTTTCCACCATTCAATCCTGCAGCGAGAACTCGTCTATCCTTCCTCTCCCCTTTCCTTTGCTTCCTCTCCATCTCCCTCCTCCACCTCCTCCAACAGTCCATTAGAGGCCAGCTCACACATTTCCACTTCAGACAAAGGTGGGCAATTCAAGGAAAAGTGCTCGAACGGCCTCTGTGCTCTTACTGCGCATTCAATTGCTCATTATTTGGCTCAGGCTTTCCGTGGGCCAACGGGGTTTTAATGCACAACGGCTCCAAATTTAAAGAGGCGGATATACAGCTCGGCTCCTTCAGCACTTCACCTGATGCCCAAACAAACAGTCAAACAGTGGGCAGCACAGAGCCCGTGTGGGTAAGACCTGATTACTTCAGTCGATTTGGTTGAAGCTGATAAAGGAATGAAGTGTATAACTGTCTGTGCTGTATGTGGAGGAGTAACAGCAGTGAGTGAAACTCATGATTACACCTGACTGAGAAATTTCAGGCTGAATAGCTTTTGAAAAGAATAGTTAGAGTATATCTGCTGGAACTTGATTAATGTTTATGCTACATTTCCTGCAGTATGTGACCATTAGACCGAGCACGGACTTCTGGTAGTTAAAGCTGGATTTTTCCATTATTAAGGGCTTGGTTTCTATCTTCCTTCTAGCGATATTTCATTCTAGAAACTCTGGATTTTGGATTATAGACATATTCTTGGTAGACATTAGCACTGGTGGAAGACATGTCCAGAGCCTTTCCAAAAACAAAAGTAGTAATCCTACTGTGGAAACATAAATAATGTAAATTTAAGTACAAAATCCAGCATTCAAACAAATCTTTGAGTCATCAGGTATTTTCCAACACCGGAAATGACTTCCATATGATGATATCTGTTCATAGATGAGCCGTTTGCTTGTATTTGGATGAATGTGGCTTTATTGCTTGCGGACAAAAAGAAAAATTTGCTGTCATTGCATTGCTGGAACGAAGCGTGAACACTCAACCTCGAGCACCAAAAGGTTAAACAAACTGCATCGTGTCGAGCTGAGCCCACAGAGTGAAGACGGCGTCTCTTCAACCAGAGGATGTCATGTAGTGTTTATCTGAAAGTGCAAACTGGGCTTTAACATATCTGGTTTTGCAGCCTAGGAGGCTGATTTCTGCTGTCTGGTGAGCCAGAAGAGAAGTGATGGAGAAAGATTCAAAACGAGATAAAGAGTAAGCAAGATATAAACAGAAAGACCTACAGGAAAAGGGTTGCCAGTAAAGGCCTCGATGGAAATTATGATGGATTACACAAAGAACTGAATGGAAATTGCAAATCTGCAACTGCGAAACTATTTTTGTTTGCTTGAGGAAAAGTTTTGGGCAGAAGGAAACCCGAGAGAAACTGTGACAGAAATTCATTTGTCAAATCCATTAAATTATGCTGCAGTCACATTTGCAGCTGAAGTTGATCTGTTGTCCAAAGCCTCCAAGAAATGTCTCCATGTTTAAGATGATGCTAACGTATGAGCATTAGCTCACGCCTCACAAAGCGCAAAGTTCATGTTCTTCTTATAATTTACGTCAGGGCTGGTTTGACCTTTTGTCCACACTGAGAAGAACATTTCAGAAATTATTTCTGGAGTTTGGAAAGTTTGAGTTGTATGATGATTTTTATACTGTGAGCATAACAATTCTGTGCTTTTTTTTTTAATTTAAAGCCACCTGCTGACAGGAGCTGGGTCAACCAATCAGCTTGTTTTATTCTTAAATCCACATGATGCGTTGTTGGGATTTGGAGGTGTTCGAGTAGGCTCCTCTGTGAGCCTCTGCATGCTAAGGTTAGCTTAACTTCCTTAGCGTACACGCACAGAGACAGACTGTATTGTTCATCCATTCATACGTTCATATTTCTGTTTATTATTTGGCAACACCCTCTAGTGGCCATAACAATTATGACAGGAACAAAGGAGGATGTCAGGTATAGAGACAAAGTCTGTGTATAGAGAAGGTCAAACCTAAGTAAACTAAGTAATAGTTACTGGATGTAACTCTATCTCTATGAGTCAGTCAGACCAAAACAGAGAGAAAAAGACGATGTTTCAAACTTATAGAGCAAGTGTAAAGAAAAGTGCAAAGGGAGAGACAGAAAGTTGAAAAATGGCAGCGAACACGAGGACGGGAAGGAGGAGAAAACCAGACAGAGACAAAGCATGGATCATTGAGTCCCCCTCCAGCCGGTCAGATGGATGGCAGTGCTGCTGGGTAATTTGTTAGGGGTGGAGGGGTTTGAAAAATGGAGCTCATTTAAATAATGGATGACCTCCATCGCCAAATTACGCCCTCGTAAGTCACATGATTGTGCGGACTGGTGGAAAAATCTGCCACATCGATCAGATGTTTTGGAGGCAAGCAGGGCGCATTACGTCACTGGGTGGTGTTCTGCTGAAGTGCTCCTGAGCACCATAAACTGTGTTTCTGTGTGGAGTCTGGTCAAATAATCAAGCTGCCTGTCGCTTCCTGTTATTGCACCGTCCTCGCCTGTTCATCCCGCCTGCACAGGAAATGAAACGGCGAGCTCGACCTGCCCGGTCAGGACCGGTTCACACTTATCTTTCACAGATTATCGGAACACTACCTTTTATATGAGCTTCTTTATGAGAAAAGATTCACGTGTTTGATATCCTGGCGAAGGCAGGGAAGGCAGGAAGCAAAATCAGTTTTTATGGCACCTTTTTGGAGACAAGCCATGAGACTCAGCGGCCGCATCTAATCACTTGTGTTATGAATTTCAGATACCTACACGAGAGGCATCTTTCACCGCATGTTTTCTCACTCGTGCAGTGCGGTATAGACGACGAAGGGCCAAAGTAATTGTCTAAAATGAAGCTCTGTGTAATAGTGCACATGCACACATACATGCTCAGTAGTATTTAACATGCTCACTTCTCTCCACAATTTGCTTCTTGTCAACCAGAACTTCCGTCCTGTTGTTCATGATATTTTCATCGTTGCAGCAGGTTTAGGAAGGTGAGAACGATCCGATTTGAACTGTGGTGGCACCAAAAATAAACACAGAAGACAAACACACCAACAACGGATCTGTAACCAGCATTTTAAAGATTCTACAAGAGACTCTGAGCAGAGCTACAAACGACCTTCCACTTACTCGATTTGTTCAGTGATTCTGATTCAGAAACGCCTGATGTCGTGCTCAATCACAGCAGTTTTAGCCGTTCGTAGAGACAGTCGACCAATCAAAGCTCATCGGCAGAATTATGATGGGTTTAACTACCTCTTAAAGGTGTTTACCTGCTGAAACTGCATCAGTCTCAAAGTACGGCTGTGGATGCCAGGATGACCAAATCTGTATCAGAGCTTTTGAGTTATTTGAGATCAACGTGTCGGACCGACAGACAAATAGAGAAATGTTTCCAAAGTCATTTTCTTTGCAACAAACTTTAACACAGCTAAGTTTTGATGCCCTTAAAGACTTCTTACACTAAAATCAGCATCTCCACTGAGAGGTCTGGTCCATGGATTAATCCAACACAACTTGGAAACTCTGATGAATCCGATTTCTAATTAAACAAGCAGTAAATACAATCTGTGGCCTGCAGCTGAAATCTATACCTCAGTCTGGACCAATGAAATGTTTAGGAGGTGTCCAACATCTAATGACATTAGCGAGGCCTGGCCTGAGAGTGTGTGTGAGGCTAAATTAGATAAAAGTTTGAGTGCAGCTAAATTGGACAGAGTGGATGGCTTTGTGCGTTTATGCGTTTTCATCCTGGTTTAGCAGTATGTGTTCGTGTTTGTGTCTGACTGCTGGCGTCTAAATGAAATTAGACTGTGTGTGTTTATTTTTCAAATCCACTGCTGTCAGACCAAATACCTCAAGATATATAAAACAAAATACATCAAGAAATTCCAGTATGAAAATAAGTCGATATAATTCTGTGGTTCTGGTCTATTTGATGAATGTTAAACATGTAATGGCTAAATTTGATTTTCTGCCATGGAAAAGATTATTCGTAACATCATTGTACATGCAGATAAAACTGTTAGAGGACCTCAGTTTTGCCTCTCAGGCTGTGCACAGCCTCTCTTTCTCTTTATCATCAGATTATATTTTTGGAGAGAACTTGAGGTTTCAAAGGGAGCTTTGGTGCAGTTTTACACTTTGCATGAAAAACCATATTGTACATCATCCGAATGCTTTCTGACCTACGCCGATGCCTTTGCATGATGTAAGACCAGGGTAACTCAACAAAAAGACCTTTTGAAGATACAAAAAAAACAGTTCTGTTTATTTTATGGGATCATGATTTCTGGCAAAATTTACTAGAGTAATTTACTAGAAAGAACTACGTACTATTTACTGAACTGGTACACCTCCAGTCAATCCATTTGAATTAATCACTGGTGAACACGGAGCCTTTTGGTCAGTGCACAGCAGGTCAGCTGAATATATGAAAATGTAAAATGTGTTGACAGCAGAACATACAATTATCACAGAAGCGGAATAAAGTTTCTAAAAATTAACAAATAATGACTGAATATATAAACGGCTGGAAAAATGCTCGGGAGCTTTCAAATATTTAGTTGGTTTAAAATGATTCCTCTATTTCCTCTTTAATCAATATTATAGACCTTAAAGAAAATACAGAAAATAAATATAAAATTATTTTTTGGCTGGTGTAAAATCAATTTGGTTGGGCCCCTCAAGTCATTTCTATGCATGAGGAAAGCTGCGGGGTCGTTGTTTGAATGATGTCCTGACACACCCACCGGAGCACAGCACTCCCATTGGCTGGAGTGCACTTCATCTCGAAATGGTCCCGTTCCCCCGGGACAAAAACCAAGACAGAAACCTCATCTGTGTGAGTGTGTTTGTGTGTGGTTGTGCATTCATGGACGTCCAGCTGCGCCCCAATGAAATAAATGCCAGACTGTTCCACGAGAAAAGGTCACGGCACAAGACGGCACCTCTACAGGAGGTAAATTACAACACTTCAGTCTGGGATGGATGGACGGAGGGGGCGGATGGAGGGACGGATGGAGGGTTAAGCTGTTATATGGTAGCCTGTAACATGCAGAGAAGGACGGGTGGAGGAAGAGAAAGAGAGAAAAGTGGTTCAGCTCTGCCGAAAAAATGGATGGAAGCTATGGGATGAAGGGATGGAAGAATAGGGGGATACTTGTGTTAAGAAAAATGCTAACCTAATCTGCAGCGCTCAGGGCAGGAATGACAAAAGGAGGGATGGAAGGAATGGGAATTGAATGGAGAACGATGGAGGAGAGTAAATTGCAAAAAGCCTGTGGGAGAGAATGGATGAGTGAATTTAAAGTTCCAAGTATCTTCATCGTCCCTTGCAGGGAAATTGGTTTGCAGCCAGGCTCCTACAAAAGCACACAAAACAGCTAAAGACTGGTGGACAACCAATAAACAACAGGACAGAGCGGGTCAGTCAAAGGTCGTTCAACGATCACATCAAACTACAAGCACACAGTCTGCAGGCGGCAGTTTAATGCTGTCTGCTGTTTAACGTGAGAGTGGCAGCAGGGACGACGGAAACCTTAAAACGACCTGACGGGGACAGTTCAAACCCCGTCTGAAGGGGGTGATCGAGGCACTCAAGAGGGGAAGTAAACTCTTAAACACCTGCGTGTTTTAAAGATCTGTAGGCTGACACACACACACTCATTCAAGAATCCAGTTTAAAGAGATGAATCAGCTTTTCTGCTAATAAATGTGGATGGATAGCGTTAAGAGCAGGGAAATCGCTCAATCCCAGGCCAGCAGAAAGCTCAGAGGAAGAAAAGAGGAATGAACGGATGAAGATAGAGATGTAAGAAGTGAAGGAGCTTAATGTTCAGGCTGAATGCAACACAATTTTCAGGTCCTTGTATTTGTGCAAATTTGAGAGCTGGAGTCCAGTTTGTCAGCAAACTGGGACCTGCAGACCCAGACAAATCATCAGGACTTGGGTCGGGTTCTGGCCGTATTGTTGCATCAAGCCTCGGGCCAGATTTTCCAGCGTAATTTATTAGTATTGTTGGCATCCCTGTGTGTCGTGTTGCAGATAGAT
The DNA here is from genome assembly GCA_037975065.1 of Chaetodon trifasciatus. Classification (NCBI taxonomy): domain Eukaryota; kingdom Metazoa; phylum Chordata; class Actinopteri; order Chaetodontiformes; family Chaetodontidae; genus Chaetodon; species Chaetodon trifasciatus. The sequence continues at coordinate 1,151,263 of JBBMOE010000036.1, read as the reverse complement.
AACCGGTGCCCTGTGGGAAAAGGCAAAGAGATGCAGCGTAGCTAATCTGCTGGATTATTTTAGCAATCTAGTGGTCAGCAATGGATGAAATGAAGCAAAAAAAGGAGCTTTTGACTTCAGGTCTCACTCTCACGGTTGGCACCTGGTCTTAAAGATGCCGGCTGGGTTCAGGTCTTAGGTTTAAGACCGTGCATAACTCAGTGTTGGAGTGTTTTTGCTGCGTTAGCTATAAGATAACATTACACTGATTGTTGTCGTGCGACAGCTCAGAAATGGACCGATTTCAAGAACTTCTGTGATTTTGTTCTGGAACTTCTCTTGTTTCCGTCTGTTTGTTCACAAAGTATATTTTTGTAGCTCAGAAGAAGCCGAAGATGTCGCTCATGTTCAGACAGTTTCCGCCCGTGCACTGCACAGCAGAGGAATCATGTCTGTTTGAGCCACTTTATTTTGACACATGACTGAAGGAGCAGCACCCCCTATGGCCCAATAGCTATCTAAACCACAAATTCCTAAAGTAAAGGATGAAGTTTAATGCATCGAAGCAGACCTGCGGACAACCCCACATGCATAGATTGAATTTTATAAAACAGGACAAGATCCAAAGGGGATCAAGGGACAGTCAGGCCCAATACAAAACACCCCTGAGGAGAGTTAAACCCCAATGTGAACAGATCCAAATAGAGAGGGAACAGCAACCCCCAAACCCAATTAGTGTGGAAGAAATTTGGCCCCAGTCCAACATGGGTCTGGGTTTTTGACATCACAGTACCACAGTTCCAGAAACAAAGCTATCAAGCAGCAAGATTAGCAAGCTGTCTTGAAGGAAAGGAAGAAGAATTGAGGTAAAGAGACAGAAATCTAAGGGAGAGAGATTTCGGTGAGCAAAGAGAGCACGGGAATAAAGCATGGAAGAATTGATGGAATGAAAACCGAGTGCAAGATGTGAGGGCGGGGGGAGATGGACGAGCGAGGGGAGGAGTGGATGTAAAAGAGTGATGGGATGAGAGAGCGTTGGGAGGAAGCAGGGAGGAAGACGGAGAGAGGGCAGGCTGAGCTGTAAAGGAATAAATCTCATTTCATTCTGGCTGGTGGTCAGTGAGCTGCTGAAAGTAGATGAGAGGGTTGATATAAGGAGGCGTTGACCTCTGGCCCCTGGGGGCCCCTCATTTACAAGAAGATTCACACAGCCGTTTTTATGTCATGTTATCTTAGCAAGGGAGTCCGATCTCAATGCACAAGTCACCTGCAATGAAATGAAAACCAGGGGCAAGGCTATTGTCTGGTCAAATGCATTACATCATCCTGATGAATATTCTCTCTAACAGAGTTAAAACATGAGTACTTCACTAATATAGTTCAACATAGTAAACAATCATAGCATGCCTCATGCACAGTCAAGACTGATATTGTTCTTTCTGTGTGTTCTGTGCGGTCATGTTTTGGTCATTCTGTAGTTTTAGAAATACGTTGTTTGGTAGTGCAGTAGGTGTGGTAGTTCATCAGAAAGTCCATCAACCCTGTCTCACAACATGAGGATGCATGTTTGCATTGTGGGACGCAGTAGGTGAAGTAGACCGGTCCAATGCATACTGGAGATTTTTGCAGAATCAGTGCGACCTCCAGGTATTTTTGTTTGCATAATGCGTGCTTCATTTTGGCCAAATCAGGATGTACTGTTAGTACAGTACGAGATCTGGTCAAGTGACCATTTACAGCTCTCACAGGTGAGGCTGTACTTAACTACAGAAGTAATTTCAGCTAAATGCTAACTATATGGTAGCTTAGCATGTTAGCATGCTAACTGTTGCTAATTAGCACTCAACACAAACTGCAGCTGATATCAGATATTTGAGCATAAACCAAAGCACAGAACATATTCTCATTTTGGCCTGATGAGTGCTTGGATTCATTCTGTGAGGACGATCATTGACTTTGATATCAATTCATCCACAACAGTTAAGCAGCTTAATGGCCGTCGATCTCGCTGGCTCAGCTGCCAACATGAATCTCAGCAGAGAAACTCTGAAATGATGCTTTAGATTTGGTTGCTGATGTTTTCCAGGAGGTTCTGGAGTCTGAGATAAACTCTCAAACCATCTCGTTCCCACATGTTGGCGAAACGATGCCAAAGCGCTGACGGGCACACGGGCAGCAGGTAACAGTTGAGCACTTACCACCTAAAGCTTGTTTCATTACAAAATCCATGTTTCCTGCTGATTCGTCTAGTCGTTCTTCTCAAAACCAAAGACAGCTGAGCATGTAGCCACCAAGCCTGGGATCTCTGGGTGTCTTGATCCGTCTCACTTTCCCCTTCAGTCGTCAGTGACTCTCTTCAGGACCTGAGAGAAGAAGAAGAAGAAATCATTAACAAACAACGCTGGAACCTTAGTTTCGAATACATATCAATGCATAGTAAGTTTACAATTTCATCTCATTGATCAATAAAGACACTAAATACAACAATGGATCTCCAATAAAGAGGTATTGGACAGTGTGAGACAGCAGATCACGTTAATGTTAACACAGCAGACAACTGGATCTTTTTAACACGCTCCAACCGTGTGACAGGAATCCACTCTGGGAAGCACATAAATCAATACTGAGGCCATTTGCTCCAAGTTACTTATCTGTTTGTAACTCAATACCAACGGAACCGTCATCTTCTATGGCTGACTGCTCATGAATATTTAAGAGTAAATTAAACAATGTGGTTATTTTAAATCCATCAAACTCGTGTGTGACACACAACCAGGCTGCAGGTCTGCAGCACAGGCGGACTTTCCAAATGAGGGAGAGAAAAGCAAAATAAATGGCTGAAAAAGCTTAAAGCCTTTGAATTTAAAGTTGGTTTTGACACTGTCTTGAAGGCCGCGGTTGAGTCTGCTGCTCATTGGCTTATACTGAATATGATGTCCTCTATTGTGTCCCTGCACACTCCCACTGTTGCCCCTGTATCTGTTTGATAAACTGCTCTTCTGCACCAGTGTCACCCAAGATGAAATCCTCCACATTTATTGCACCTGGCGAACCAGAACGCCATTTCCATTTCGAAGCAGATCCCTCCCTCCCGCTCCCCTCGCCGAGCGCTCGCTGTCATTTCGCTACGCCAATATTTGCCGGAGCTGAATGGAGCCGGGATGAGATGGGATGGGACGGCAGATTGAGCCGCACAGCTTATTCTGGGAGGCAACGGGGGAGGCGAGGCCGAGCGGGACGGCAGGGACGGCAATCCATTTGTAACTGTGACCGAGCGCTTGAGGGGATGAAGGGCCTCATTTCAATACGCACGCACACACACGAAAGATTTCATTAACGGGGAGCCAAATATCTGCTGGTACACAACACCAGGAACACAAATGCTACACACTTAAGCTTGTGTGACGAGAGCAGGTTGTGTGTTTATGTGTTTGCATACAAAACATTTAAATGTGTGTGTCAGTGTGAGCAGAGTGTCTTTAATTGAGATTATGTACAACTGGACTCATTTTAGAGATAAAATCAATAATTATGAAACATTAACATGAAAATTGTTCATGTTTAGAGCCAGAGATGGATGAAAGAGTGACGCACGGTTTGTCGGATGTGAAGTTAAACAACAAGCAAACATCCTGTTTTTTCTGCTGACAAGAAAGCAAAACAGATGTTCAGCCTTGTTCGCAGTTCACTAAATTCATTAAAATATAGACTTTGTGAGGTGAAGCCACATTTTTGGAAACTAGATAAAATCAGACGTGAGCTTTTCCTCGGCGAGGTCAAAGGTCACATCCAGCCACAGTTCAGCTGTTAGCTTCCTTTTTTTAACACTTCACGCAGCTGAATGAGGGACACAGTGTGAGACTGACTTTCTTCTTCTTCTTCATTCTCATCGTGATGTTGGGTTCCTGTTTGGTTTTTCTTATTTTGCATTAAGAGACGTGGTTTTATTTTACGTTATTTGACTTCACTGTGTTTGTTGGTGCATCCTGTTTTGCAGCCGCGGCTCCGTTTGAAGTCAACATTTTAATTTTGTTCAGTCGTACATTCATACATCACAGCACTGTAGAGGGAGGCAGGCAGCATATATTATACTGTGTGTGTGTGTGTGTGTGTGTGTGTGTGTGTGTGTGTGTGTGTGTGTGTGTGGCCTCTGGTGTTTGTGGTCTGGCAGCAGAACATTTCTCTTATCGTTACAGAGGCAGACTCAAGGACACACTAATGGAATAAAGGAAAGATGCTGCTGTCAGACAAGGACATCTAGAAGAAAAGGACACACACACGGCACACGGACACACACACACACACACACACACACACACACACACACACACACACTTCCTAACCTTGACATTAAAGTCATGATCTGTGAAAATAAAGGATCAGTGATGCGGCCTGTGTGAAAGCTTTCTGTCGCTGTGACGTGTTTTCTGTTTCCGTTCTGTTTGAGATGATCTGAAGAAGAACTTTTTCAAAATGCTGAAGATTTCATTGATTTCTGTCATTTTTCTCAGCATCTCTTCGCTTTCCTCTGACCTCAGTTTCTTTCTCCTTATCACTGCTTTCTGTTTTTGTCTCTCTCAATGGCTCCTGTTATCTCTCTATCGTCTCTCTCTTGTTTGTCTCCTTCCTCTCTCCTTTTATTGCCGTTTTCTCTCCCTCTCAGTCTCCCTCTCTAACAACACACACAGTAAACACCCCCCCGTTTCAGAGGGAACGGGTGTGACTGAGGCCTCTCCAACACAACACAACCAGGGCCACACAGTCTTAGGAAAGCCTTCATCGCGGTGTTATCGTGTGAAGAGGAGCGGCGTCACTCTACCTGCCTCTGTTTACGTTCTCGTCAGAAACCAGAGGCCTGAACGGCAGCTCGTTATGTAAGAGCTTATCGGTGGGCGTCGGGCTGGAAGCTGAAGCGTCTCTCCAGCAGGCTGAACTTCTCCATTCTGGTGATAGTGGAGGGGCTTTAAAACCTTACATAACCCTCCCTTTCACACAGGGCCAAATGTACCATACAGTCACTGACGACAGCACCCAGGGGCATCCCCCCCCACCTCCCCCATGTCCCATCCCCCAGCACCCAACCATTTCCCTCCATCCTCCATCAGCCTTTCTTCTTCTTCTGCTCCTTCTTTTAATTTCATAATCCAGGCGCTGGCAGCGGTGCGTGACGTGGGATAATGTTATCAGGGCCGGGCAGAATGGCGCACTGATCCTATCCAGTTAATTGGAAGTTGTTTCCGAGTTTCACGGCCGGAGACGGGGATGGGAGCGGCTCGGGAAGGCGAGCATGAGTTTGTGAACGTGGCGTGTTTATGACAGGCGAAGGAAATGTGTTAAAGGGAGAAGAGAAAGGAGAGAAAAGCTTTAAATGTGTGTGATTTCAGTTCAAAGATGACAGGTCCATTACAGGAGACACACGCTGGATCCTCATGGCCTTTTTAATGATGGAAAAAACAACATGTTGCTGTTGTCACGCAAAAACTCATTATTCCAGTTCTGCTGATTCTCATTTTTAGCTTTGAAGAGCTAAAACTAAAACCAAAACGTGTCTCTGAACACTTTCTGATGAAGCATTCAGCTGCAGATTTACTGAAGCTGAAAACCTTTAAACACGTCTCACAGATAGGCTTTTTAAAAACGAACCAGTAATCCACGAAAACAGATGTTCACTGCAGTTCATAACAAAGAAACAGGAGGAAATAGTGCTTTTGTGGGGGACTACTTTCAGGGGCGGATTAATCCATGTTTGGTGCTGTAGCGAGTGTTTGTGGCAGCAGGACAGTGTGTGTGTGTGTGTGTGTGTGTGTGTTCATGGTAATGAAGGAACAGCCAGCGCAACAGTGAGGCTCACTGATGAGTTTTTAATAGTTTTTGGACAACAATGGAGCTCTCCGGCTCAGAGGAAGAGGATCCATCAGGCTCAGTGAGACACACAGCGCTTGTTAGTCGATAGACTCAATGTTGGTTTGGGATTTTTAACAAGAAGACAATATTCAAGTAAAACAGATCTGTCCTTTAAAGAAACAATTCATTGATATCACTTTCACGTCTGCCCAGTAAATATAAGGCCAGCAGCCTGGTAGCTTAGCTTAGCATAAAGGCAGGAAACAGCTAGCCTAGCTCAGTCCAAAGGCAACAAAATCCACCAACGGCATCTTTTCATGCTCTCTAATGGACTCTAATGGTTTATTTAGCAGGTGATTTTCCAGCTATGCAGGAATCTAAAACTACAAACATTCAAAAATGGTCAGCTAAAATGAAATTTACTGCAAAACGTCAGTCTGGTTCATTAAGAAGATTCAGTGTCCTTATTGAAGTCTGTCAGGAGCTCATAACTGCAGATACCATCCACGTTTCATTCATCGCGTCCAAAACCACTGTGGAGATATGAGGTTTTTAACCGCAAGTGTTCATTCATCTTGCATTAACAGCCGTCCCCACATCCTGCATCCTGGCTGCATCAGCGGTGGAAAACATCGTTGTTTAACCGCCCAAATGTATGTATGTCTACAGTGAGGAACACAGAGTCCAGCACGGATCTGACAAAGCATACAGCTCCAGTCTGAATTCTACCTGACTGATATTTCACTTCTTCACAACAAAAACTTTTCAGAGAAGTTTTACCTCCATTTCAACCTCAGAAAGCTGGTCCAGGCTCTGCTTCCTGCCCCCCACAGAGATCACATGACGCTTTACAAAAGAGACAGTGAACATCTAACGAGCGCTCGGAGAGTGGAGAGAAGGTCTTTCCACAGAATACATCACAGGTGAAATGTCCTGTCCCCTGAAACCAGTTTCAAGGACGGATGTTCAAAAGCAAAAGTCATTTGTAGTGGACACACACACACACACACACACACACACACACACACACACACACACACACACACACACACACTACCCGCAGCTAGCCTTTCACCCTGTGTTTGATGAGCTGAGCCTTGGGACACTTGACTGGACCTGAATGGGAAAATCAATACAGAGATCTGGACGAATGGGCCGTGATGGATCCCTGACAGCAGCTGCTTTCACACCAGGGTAGACCGACTCCACCAACCAGGACTCTCCACCCTCATCCGTCAGCAGGCTGTGAATGCACGACCGTGCTTCATGAGACTATATGAGACCACAGAAATGACAATATCTTTGCCATATTCGTACCTGAATGCATCCTGGTTTACTGTTAGACTTTAAAAAATCATGACAGAAGTCCAACAAAGTCAAATTTTCACTTTGATTCTTGACTGTGACTGAAGTACCTACGTTACACTCCACAGCTGCTTCACTCAGGTCAGTCAATACGACACACAGTAAACAAAGTGGACAAACAAGTGTTTCCTTTTGTTTATCCTGAAGAAAAGACCGCGCTTCACTGCAGAAAACAACCTTCACGTTGCAGAAAATCACCATTTTGGAGACGTTGGTGAATGAATTAATGATGAGCTGCTAACGCCGGGGACCCGCTCTCAGACCTGCCGGGCGGCGACTTCACCGCCAGAGACATCATTTATTCATGCGACTTCGTGGTGATAAATTATTCCCTCAGCACTGACTGGAAGGCAGAGGAGGGAAACATGACTCCATTTCATTTTTCTTCTTTAAAAGTGACTGACCCGCCTCGGATGTTAGAGGAGCTTCTGCGAGCGTCTGTTACACTGACGAAGTTAATTTTAACTTGCATATTTTATATTTTAATAATGCTTAATGTGGTTAATTAGAGCACTGACTTCCTGCAGGTCAGACATTGAAATATTACAGCATTTCTTCACATGCCGTTCTTTTTCTGCTTTGGGTCTATATGATTGAGGGTTTGGTCGAGACAGCCGTCCTGAGGATGAAGAATTGTTATGAACAGCAGTTTGTGGCTAAACTGAATAGTTGATTATATAACAAACTCATTTATGAAGTGATAATGTGGCCACACAAAGGTCCTTTTTCTTTTTCTTTGTGTTCGTGTTCTTTCTCCGTCTGTCTGCTTGTTTGCTGGCTCGTTTGTTTATTTCTCGCACTTTTCGTTGTGCCTTTTGGCGCTTGGTTCGTTCGGTCGTACATCTCAGCGCTCAGGATCGGCGGAGGACTCTTGGGGGTATGCAGGGGGTGGATGCTTGCGTTCACTTAGCTTTCTAATGTTTCTGTGCTTCTGTTTGGCTTTGTGCTTCAGACAGAAAAGGCAAAGCTAAGAAAATAATTATGCAAACTAATTTTAATTTAAGCAAACGTTCGGAGACTGGCGTTGGTGTGATCGCCGCTTTAACAAGCCAACTGCTACTGAGACAGGCTGCGCCACTCCTCCACCCACCCACTACGGCTGGTTTTCAAATGTGTGCACGGTTGGAGGCGAGAACAAATAAGTAGTATTTCATTAGTCTGTTGTTTAAAGCTGCATTTAGGTGTCGCGATAAAGGCAGGAAATTCAAACCTCCTAAAATTTTTAAGGTTGATACAAACATCAGTATTTGAGAGTTTAAACTAAATGGTTTAATGTCTTCATCAACCAATCAAGTAGCAGTTTACATGCATGTCTGTCCAGAGTGGTAAAATCTATTATATACTGCATTTAATGAAGACTCTGAAGTTTAATAAAAGGTATTCAGTGTATTTTTATGACTACATTGACGTCTGATTCAAGTGAGTAACGCCCGGTGAGAAACGTGCTGTCTCCACTCAGAGACTATCCTCAAACTCTTCAGCTGCAGGTTCGGTGTTCGATTCCCGTCACGTCCGCGTGTGGTGTGTGATCGTTCTGCAGGTTTACGCTCGCCGCTGGCACGACGACGAGAGAAAGAGACTGAATGAAACAGTGTTGGTGTTTATTCGCGCTCTCTGTTGTATTCCTCTCTCCATCTGTTTCTGCCTCTCTTCCTCCGCTTTGTTTCACGCTGCCAACATCTTTTCCTCGTCTTTTGTCTCTGACTCTCTTTCTGTGTCGAGTCTCTGCCTCCTTGTTTCAGGTTCACTTCCTTTAGACAAATCATTGCCCTGAACGGTGCTAGAATGAGGTTAAAATGTGTTGTTTTTTGCTTGTTTTTAGAAAATAATACTTTCAGGAGTCACTAATGAAGTTGATTTGATGGTAGATGATGCTGATTCTGCAGCAGAGGGTTTATCACATAAAGGGAGGCAGACAGTGAGGCAGACATGCAGAGGCAGGTTTTCTGGTTGCAGCTGAAGCTCACTGGAAGCAGTGTGTTGGATATTATGTAATTAATGGAGCAATTAGCCGCTACAGTACGGCGCGCTCGCTCAGCCATCTGTTCAGATGACAAACAACGAAATCGATACGGCGCCGAGTCCCAACGCTCAGCCGCTGTTCAGCCTGTCAACCATTAAACAAACCATTCAGAGTCAATCTGAGGAGCTCCTGAAAAACAACCGAGGGATTCATTTATGTAAGCTGAGCCGTTTTTTAACCTTTACCTGTTTTTATCTCCTTCACCTGAGCCTGCCTCACACTGCCTGTGTTTACCTCGGTGGCTTATAACGTCTTTTTGACAGATTAACCAGGTTTTCACAGTGAAATTGAGGCTCAGGTTGCAGTAAATGTAACCAGATTAACAGACGTGGTTATCTGCATTTTAAATGACTGAGGCATGTTTCTGACTCTGACTGACGTGATGTGATAAACAGGTTTGAAACACATTTTCGGGCCAAAGCAGCTTTCATGTCACATTTAAAACTGCAAATAACTGCAGATAATGTCTTACTTTCTCATTCCAAGACTCAAAAACACAACAATACAACGACCAAACACATCATGCTAAGGCCGGTTTAGCCGCTCGCTGTTGGTGGCATCCTTTCTCTGAGCATTACGAACTGTTGTGCAGTGGTTTGACATCTGAGAAGCTCTTAAACTGGACTTCCTGGATCACATTTCATGTTTCATGTTTTGTGTGAACGCCTCGTAGGACGGACGGTGGGTCAAACACAGCATGCAGCTTCAGCTCAGTTTACATCCTGTCTTCTACCAACAGTCCACACCGGTTTATTTTAACGATGAAGCTTATCTTTCCGTAACTTTCAATAGTTACTTGTGGACTATAGATCATTCTGGGAGACACTGACTAATGAGCTATTTTGCTGCTTTTGAAAAATCTGCAGATGGAGGGAGCCACAGTGACGACCGTGGAGCCAGCATGGCAGAAAGATGATGTATGTGTTTGACATTTTTGCAGTGTAATGTGGAGGCGGCGCCTTCACTCATAAATCAGACCTTAATCTCTGTAGCATTCAGCAGGAAAATAAATCAAATATTCCTACAAACAAGACGCGTAACTTCATCTTCATCATTCAGCTGATTTGAACACAATCATCCTGGATGATGGAGGCGATGCATGAGGTGCAAGGTGGTCCCAGCAGGTACAGCTGAGGTATGTACAATCAACCTAAACAACAGCTTTTAGAGTCCGTCCTGCAAAATCACACGGTGAGCTGCCATTTGGCTGAAGCTCAATAATTACAAACACCACAGAACAACAAAGCTACATCAGAGCAGGCAGAAACATCTTGAAGCACGTACGCTCTTTGGCAGTTCACAAAAGGCATTTTTGAAGTCGACGAGGCACATTCAGAGGAAGTAAAACTAACAGCACTTCATCCCAAAATGACTAATGGAGTGTTTCTGAACAGATGAGTGAGCGTCCTCAGCCCTTAGCAGGGGTGTGATTTGCATGAAATATGTAAAAGCAGAAGAGACGAACAAATAAACAAACAAACAGACGTTCGGGGAACAAAAACAACCAGAGAAAAGGCGAGTGCTGATGAAGTGGAATCAAACAGCTGGTGACATTTTCAGAGTGAACTCATTCAGCCCGAAGACAAAAGAACCAAAAAGACAAAAGATCCTCCGACGTTGCCGACACGTTCGCCTCTGACAGACACTCAGAGGCTGCTCATTTGCTGACATTTAATTATCTGCTGATATTTTACTACTTGCATTGATCCAGAATGTCATTCATCCATCCATCCATCCGCTCATCCATGCAGTTTTCACCCGTTCACTCACCAATCACTGTTGATTTCTTTAGCCCTTTTATGTTGCCCTTGTTCATCTGCCACTCAATAAATGTATGGATCCATCAATTCTCCCAATGAGGAGGAAGTATTCTGGACCTTTACTGCAGTAAAAGTACTAACACCACACTGGAAGATTACTCTCTTACAAATAAAAGTCTTGCATTGAAAATGTCACTAAAGTAAAATTATGTAAGTATATTTCAGAAAATCTACTTCTAGTATTCAAAGTAAGAGTACCGGATGCAGTAAAGTGTCCCTGTGACTGCTGGAGTTGGTTGAGGTGGAGTTAGAGGTGAAATAGTGGTAAAAACGCACAATAATGATAAAGCTGATATCAGAATATGCGCACAAATGTACAACAGAGACAGAATGAGACCTGTGAGATCAATTTCTAAAAAAAATACATGATTATAAAATAAAAAATACGAACAGGCTGTCGGCATTGGCATGAAGGTTCAGCATCATTGGCCCCAAGCGGCTCGCTGTACTCCCTGCAGTGTTGGTGTGACCGAAAACAATCACTTAGGTCTTGTTATCGCTTGACTGGAGGCAGTTTTTAGCCACCCAGCATTTCACATCCAGGAGGCAATTAAGGATGGATGTGACAGAGTTGGAATTCCCCAGATTCGACGGAAGATATATTTACATGTCAGCAAAAGAGACATAACGTTAGTGAAGATGGAGCCTAAAGGGAGCCAATAAAATGGACTCTAAAACAGAACCTTGAGGTACTCCACGAGTCAGAGAGGCAGCAGGAGGAGAGGCTGCCAGTCCTAAGAGACGGTCCTGTAGGTTAAGTAGGAGGCAGCGTCCTATCTTATCTATCCGCCATCTATCAATCATCCACGTGTATATTTTCAGCACCTGTTATGCTGGTCGATTATCCACCAGATCATTTCATCTATCACCCACTTTACTTCCTTTTTATTCGTTTTGGAGCTGCTTTGTTAGTCACTTAATCATCCAATCCCTCCATCTATCATCGATTCTTCTGCTCATTTATCCATCAATCCCTTCATCCATCAATTCGTGATTTTTCCCTGACTTCTCCGACCACCGCTAACTTTATTTATCCCTCATCCATCACTTCAGCTCTACAACCCACAGTATCTTTGCACCCATTCAGCCGCCCTTCAGTTCACCACTTCATTCATTAATTCTTAATTAATTCAAGCATTCATCATTTCTCCACTTCTCTCCATCCATCCATCTACGCTGGCATCTGATATACTTATCCACCTACTCCTTCATCTACCAACCCTCTGCCAATTTATCAGCTCATTAATTTATCCAGCACTTGTCTGTTTTTAGTCAATCAGCGTTTCTAATGGAGTTTGAAGCTATCAGTCATTGTTGGGAAGAGCGACCGACCGCCTTCAGGCGTGTGTAGCTTTTCTCCATATGCTTTAACACTGTGTGTGCGTGTAACTCTGCTGTATTAAGAGTGATGCTTTGTGCACAAACACTTCAGAATGTGTCTTTATTCTCAACAGTGTGTTTGTCTGCTCTCACACATGCTACAAACGTTAGCATGTCCGCGTCAGATCCACGACGTTTATGACGGAGCTGATCGATGCCTAGATGCCTTCTAGACAATGCCTGCAATGTCACCGCATGCGTAGCGTTTCTACGTTTCAGAAGCGTCCAAGAAGTGTGGGAGACAGGACGTCAGACACGGGAACGGTGCACAGAATCTGGTAAATTTTCAAAATAAAACACCCTGTGCATCGTGCACCAACAATAAACACAATTAAAACAGACAAAAAAGAAAAGATTTGCTGAGCTAACTGAGCCATGGTAGAAGCACAAACATCAAGGAAATATGCAAAATCTGAGCAAGTTAACAAACTTAAACTCATCTAAAACTGACACTAATGTGTGTGTGTGTGTGTGTGTGTGTGTGTGTGTGTGTGGGTGGGTGTGTAAATAACAAACTAGGACTTAAATATCTATGATGATGTAATGATTGACTTGTTCTAGGACAACGAGTCCAGAGTCAACAGCAACAACAGTAGAATCTGTTGTCACTGAAAATCACAACAGTAATGCTTAGAAATGGAGCCAATGATGCCACCCATCCATACTCCACTGACTCTGGCTACTTCTCAAGCCACATATATGGAGCTGCATACATCCCCCCTCCTCCCCTCAGGCAGTGGAGGATGGAGGGGGAGGAAGCAGGCTATATATCACCAAGGAGGCATTGGTCCATTTGTCTTGCGGTTGGGTGGCTGAAGGAAGAGAAAGAGGAAAAGAACGAAAGGATGGGAGGGGGTGCAGGGGTGGAAATAAAGAGAGAGGGAGGGTAACGCAGAGAAATGAGGACAGAGGAAGGCAGAGGAAAGGGGGAAGGTATGGAGAAAGGATAGAGGGAGAGAGGGGGAAGATGATTGGTTAGAAAAAAAATGAAGGACAAAAATATCGAGGCTGCAATAAATGTGGAGAGGGATTAGACAGAAGAGGAAGGTGGAGGAAGGGAACGAATTACGTAAAAGTGAAGGTGGTGGAGGAAAAGAGAAGTTGTGAGCAAAAGTGTGGTGGATGGGAGGAATGTGTCGCAATAGAAAAGAGTGGGAGGAGAAGGAAATGGAAGAAGACAATGACAGAGTGAGGGAGAGGACGTGATGGATGGAGAGGAAGTGACAGAGGGTGGAAGAGGAAGAGGAGGACACAAAGGAGATCTTGGAGGTGGAGAAGCGACAAAGAGGCAAAAAGAAGGTGGAAGGATGGCAGGGAGAGGACGCAGAATGAAGGACGTGAGACGGTTCAGCAGAAAGACGTGACAGAGGTGAAGACAGGAGAATGCCCATCACTTGCCGTGACTCCATCGCGTCTGCTTCAGGCTCAAACGATATGACACCAATCTGACTCCAACATGGACCAACAGGGACGTCACTGAACACTGCTTCCAAATTTCACACGTTTGCAAAGACGTTTTTCCAGCTCATTTTCTGTGAACACAAACTCATCAGCACAACAAATGAGCAGCCGTGGTCGAAAACATCTGGTCCGCTCATGAAAAGTCAAAAATAAAACCTGTGGATACTAAAACTGGAGACACGTCGAGTCCAAAGGAGCGTTTCTGTGGCAAACATCCAATCACAGAGCTTTACACTTAGTACAAACCTGATAAATCATTCAGCAGCTTGTCCCACTTTGCAGCCGTTAGACTGGCCCGCTAACCCGCCATGTTCGGCGGCTCGATGAGCGCACAGGCTGATCCACGCCAGGACACAACTTTAACGTCCATCAGCTCAAAGACAAATGTTCAGAATACAACCAAAAACCCCAAAAACTGAAGCAGACCATTGCTCCCTGGTGCGGCTGAATGACAGGTAACTTTCCTGTAAATCTTTCAACATCAATTCAAGAAAACTTTCAAGCAGCACATTCAAAAGAGAGTCACCAGAGATGAAGGACGGTGGCGCCGTATTTTCGTTTCACATCGGGGTGTGGTCACTCGCTCGAGGGCCTTTCGACAGTTTGATGGTCCTGCAGGTGCTAATTCAAGCTGTAGCCACAAGTCACCTGCTAACAGCTGCAAAAAGCACCTCCGCTCTCCTGGTCAGCGAGCGAAACACCCCGAGGTGGAACATCTGTTCCCAAGCCTGAGGACTGTCAGGCGGCTCGCTGTCAGATGCTGCTGGAGGAGTTCAGGCAGTAAATGTTCAACGAACGGAAAGCTGATTGATGCGTCACGGCTGAAATACCAATAAAGGTGCTAAAGGTGGCGTGCTTAAAGCTGCACTTGTCAATATGCCACATTAACACTGACTCAAGGGACAGTGTGTAAGTACAAAGAGCCGTGCTGCAGCGAGACAGTTTTCTTTTTCTAATACAAACACGCCTGTAAATAATTGCATTTGTTTGACGAAGTGGTGTAAAATAAAGCAAAAACAAAGCCGCAGCAATGCTCTGAAATGTCCTCATGGTTTAAAAAACGAGTCTGACTTCACCCTGATTCATCAGCATGTCGTCATTTTTAACGATCCAGTCTCTGTGGGTCACCTGTGAGCCAGTAGTTTGAGTTTTATTCTTTAGGCTGATGAACTGACAGAAGCTCAGGCCATTAAAATGCCTTTTACCCTGTTATCTGTCAGATATTACGTATGATTGTGAGGTATTCTTGTCACCAGAGAAATCTGGTTTGTAATAGAGAACAGCTAAATTTCAAGTCTAAAGTCAGAAAAATAAAGACAAAACACTGCAGCAATAATGAAGACAGAACCGTGATCAGGAGGTAAAAATCAGCCGCTCGAGGACAGAAAGCAGCGCCGGCCTCTTCCACCAGTGAGAAGCAGGTTTCTGCTGTGTTTTTTTCACAAAAGGATAAATGTGTCCACCAACTGCAGAAAGACGATACTCTGAATTAGTGATTTCAAGCTGTGGAGCTCAGTGTTTGTTCTTCTTCCCCTATTTGCAGAGGACAGAAGTCCTCAGAGAGACAAACACTGCATAATGCATGGAGAGCTGAGTGGTTTGTCTTCAGTCGGAGCGTCTGCTGCTCCGTGTCGGACAGATCTGGGTTAAAGGGACTTCACAGAGTCACGGCAGACATGTCGGGTCTCTGCAGCGGCGCCGAGGTCACGACACTTTCAGTCCACACGAGTCACACCGAAGGATTTCTGTCATCTATTGAAATTTCTCTAACTTTATCCAATGGATACACTTTCACTGAAATTTAGGGATCAGTATCACAAACGCAAATGATGGTTTTCTTCATTTGAAAAGTTCTCATCTCCTGGTGTGAGGAACTACTTCACACTGCTCACGTATCCTGTGGCTGCGGGTGCTTCGCCTGGCGGAGCGACACAGTGACTCCATGCAGTCACATTACGGCTGCTGTCAGAGTTCAGTTCACCACTGCTGCAGTCGGTAAAAGCGGCGGCGGCGGCGGCTCTGTTGAGCTCTGTGGTTCATTATAAAGAAAAAATTTGCCCTGATGATGGCGCTGTGAAAAGTCGGTAAATTGACAACCACAACGATCCTGAATGATTCTTCAGCCATAGATGCCACAATAACATAAAGGATCAATGCTAAATCATCACATCATAAATTGGCATGAACCATCAGTTTTCTGCACAACTAAACAGAGTTACAAAAGCTTCACTTGTCTTGGCAGAGCTGGAACATTTCCTACTTGGATTTTCTGTCTGTACTGTGATTTTATGTGGGCGGTGCTCCTTTCTTTGTCGGTTCAGCTTCGGCTTTTCTGTCTATTCCAACTGGAATAAATAAAACTCTGCATGTGTAAAGGATCTGTGTAGCCCGCTTCCCATAAAATAGACAAAACAGCTTGAACACTGCTTTTCCCTTTCTGTTGCCTGTGTCCTCTCTGCTGTCAGCGAGTGATGATGTGTTCAAGACGCAGGTTGTTTTACACCTTTAACCATCGGCAGCTGCTTTTTGGAGCACCAAGCTTCACCCACAAGTACTCATTGCAACATGGGTAAAAAAAATGAACATTAGGAAAATATGATGGAGAACTTTCAGCCATGCAGAAATGACCTCATTTTAAAGGAGCCCTGCACCAGAACGCAGTGTCAGTGCCACGAAGATAAGCAGAGACCGACAGCGGTAACATTCACTGGTATGTAAATTGTTGAATATAAATGCTGTTTGTTTCTTCCCTCAGCTATTTTTTCCTGTCGATAAGCGCTCACTGAGCCTCCCCTTCACTCCATCAGGGTTAAGAGGGCTGTGGTAAGTGGCCAGCAGCATGCTGGGAGGGTGGGCGGCGATGCTGTGTGGGCGGGAGGTTTGCTACGCCTGCCAACTGCTCGAGTACAGTGATGAATGCTGCCGGGAGACGGAGAGCAGCACTGCAACAACAAAACAAAAAAAAAAAACAGCTCAAACCAGAAAAACAAAAGAGGAGCCTGCTTCCATTTTTATGTCTCGTTGTGACTGTTTTCACAAACATCTCATCTGTCACAGATTTCTTTAGCTATGCTAACAGCGTGAGTCTGCAGCGATGCAGCGATGGTCTGTCGGTCAGTTCGTCACGCTGGTCTGGACTGAACCTCAACGACTCCTGGATGGACAATCCTGACTTTAGACTTTTCCTCCAGCGCCACCATGAGGTTGATCTTTGTGGTTTTGAGTGAAATACGTTCAGGCTTTAGGCTGGAATATTTGGTATTCAGGTATTGGTATTCTTTTGGGCATTTTGGTTTGATAAATGACTCAATTAAGCAAATATCTTAATGATTATTGAGTTTTTCAGCTAATTGATTAATTGCTTGAGCAGAGAATCACGTTTCTTCTTTGCATGTGATTAAAAAACAGCCGCTTGTACAGTTTGATGGGGGCTGACGCTCATTCAACTCTTGTAAAACACTAAAAACGAGAGCATTATCTGAACACTGAAAATTTAACTGTCAAGTCATCGACATCACGCTGGAATAATAAAAAGTGTGCGTTTGAGCATCGGGGCGGAGGGGCAGGGGGTTTCTGTGGGTGGGCCCATAATGAAGTTACGCTCAATATAGCTCTTCCCCCTGGACAAAGTGGATGTGACAGCAGGAACAATGGATGATTAGCATGAAACACAGAGCTGTGCAGCTCACAGTGGGTCGCTCACTGCCCCACACCAACAAGAAGATCTGCAGAGAGGTTCAAAACACTGCGAGATCTGAGAAAGACTTTATTTAAAGAGTGTATTAGCTTAGTGTACACTGCAGGAGGTCTTTGGTGGATCTGATTCTGGAATATTTTGCACAATTCTTGCATATTTCTGTATTCATATCAAGGCAGCAGTGAATTTTTACACTTGTTAATGGCGGCAAATAAATGGGATTAACACCTAATGCCTAAAAATGCATCTCTGTCATTCATTGGAATGACACTGATCTGTGCAGCGTGCAAACGTAGACGGCTCCGACAAAACAACGCAGCAGCATCGTCCAGCAAAAAAGCCGAAGCAGGCTCAACACCACACAATGTCGCAGCAGTCAAAACGTTGATGCTGCCTACACAAAATCCTGTCTGTTAGTACTACGACCCATTGAGCAGCATTTTGGCATCTGATAGCCATTGAACAGATTAATCTGTTCCTCAGACTGGACTTCCTGGATCAGGTTTCATTGTCTCACCAGTATCTTAAACACCAATCCCACACTAACGCAGCCCGTGTTGCTGTTTACGCCACCATAGCTACGCCGCAGGCCTTCTCTAAAACTCGATCTACATGTCAGGACCACAAGTGTGACTGGTCAGACTGGACTGCTTGCACTTTCTCCAACAAATTGTGGACATCTCACTGGAAACCCTCTGCCTCCCTTCAGCTCCATCAGAGCGAATGAATGAACACAAACGCAGCGACTGTGGAGTATTTCATGCAAGACACAACCTGATAATGTATGAAAAACATGGCCGAATGTACCTGTCGGGGGGGCCCCTCCACTGACCGCCCATGCTGCCCACACACTGCATGGTGTATGTGCAGTGACAGCTTCACTATATGAAAACACCCTGAAACTAAGCATCACTCCTGCGCTGAAAACATCTCCTGGCCCTCGGCTTCTCTGCATTCAATTAGCATGAGGTGATTTCAGGGGCCCTGCAGCAGTTGCCTGCTTTGCCCAGTTGGTAATGAAGCATTGACCGATACATCCATGTACGCAGACTGCAGAGGCGTCATATTATCACAGGGAGCGCACAGCACAAGGCAGGAGCAGCGCAAAGCGTTCAGTAAAAACGGTGACTTGTCTTCATCGTCTCGTCCACACAGCTTCTGTCCAACACTGATTCATGACCCGCTTCTGTTTCAGGCCTCGCACAGTGTAACGAGACACCGCTGTCACGCTGCCAACATTGTGTTGAACAGAGCAACAGGGCAAAGATTTGCCCCATTTCCTGTCACCGTCTGACAGCGTGAGGAGCTCCATGATGAGCGCAGTGACAGCCGGGTGTTTAACAGGACACCAGAGGCCTCGCTGCAGTGGCAGCTCGCCAAGCCGGCGTAAAGTCCTGATATACGACGACTTGTGTTCTGCACAACATCCAAAAAACACAGCGTCAAATCAAAAACGCTAAATGGAAAACTGAGCATACTGCTTCAGCAGGGGGTCTCTTTGGTTTCTTCTGAATATACTGAAGGTATTTAGTTTGAATTAAGTGAATTGGCTCTGCTTCAAGGCGGCCACTGTGTGGGCCAGCCAAGTTATTTAACTTAGCGGTGGAACCTGCTGTGCGGTTAATTAGCTGGGGATTCTGGATGGTGGGATTCATTACATGGCTGATTGAACAATAAATCTGTGTGTTTTCTGAGGGGTGGCAATGAGGGGCTCAGTGAAGCCAAGGTCAAAGCACAGAGACGGAGCTTTGTCCGAGAGGACCTGGAAACCAAAAACGGTGAATCAAAGGCAAAAAAACTGAGAACATTTGCAAACAGGATCATAGTTTCACCCTCTGTGGACAGACGGAAGGGCCACAACCCTCAGCTGTCTCTGGTCCAGCACAAGCATCGTTTAACTGCAAGTTATTATTTCTTTTGAAGCCACTTTAATGTCAGAATTAAACAGAAACACCTTTTTTTCACAGTGTAGACTATAGGTTCATTAAAAAACAATGAAGAAATCTAATTATTGCTTCTCTTTCCCAGTAATGAAGGATCTTTACTGGTGTAAAAGAAATAACGTGGAATACGTGATAATGAAGGCTAAAGCTGCAGCGTGGCTGTCTGTGGATCCATCAGGCTGTGATACACACACAGTACTGGTTATTAGGACCGATTCATTGTTGGTTTTGGTCTTTTAAATAATCTGTTGACAATAAGAAACAAATACAGCTCGTGTTGTCGCCCTGCACCCAGAGCTGTGAAACCTCCAACAAACTGAGATGCAGCCTCCTCCGTCTCCGCCGGTGCATCTCCCTCCCTGCTGCTGCACAAGCTGCTTTCCCTCCCAAGTCAGCCGGAGCGTCGCCGGTTGGCTAACGCTAACACGGCGATGCACGGCAACAGGTGCCAAAGGGTCGTTGCCGGGGCAACAGTGGCACTTTGCATCAGCTATAGGACGGCTTAAAGAGAGGAAGAGGCCGACGGCACACAGGGTCCTGAGATCAGCCGAGTTCAAGAGGCAGAAACACTGAATCACACTGAGAGCAGGGATGCAAACCTGATGCAGGCTAACAGCTAATGAAGGCACCGCTGCTCCTCACCTACTTCTGCACTGATTTACATTAAAAGAGTGAGCAGCACCACTGTGTTTACATTTAGGTTAACATGAAGCCACGAGGTCGAAGCCATGTCGCCTTATTAAACACCTGAGCGGTCATTAAAAAGCAATAACCGTCAAAATATTTTACCATGAGTCATCGAACGGGAAGCCGAAGAGAGATCTATCACAGGTGTGAGACACACAACGAGCCGGCGAGGCGTCGGTGACTCAGACGGTTTTTAGGATGAGTCATCAGGCTGAAACGCTTCATCAGCTGCACAGTGAAGCAGCGCAGGTGGAGACAGACAGGTAGGCAGACAGATGGACAGGTAGATGTGTGGTTCAACAAACAGGTGAGCAGCAGACAGCCAGTCATACGGAGACAGATGATTATTTTCCAAAACGTTTTTCTTTTAGGCCACGAGAGCCGAGTCACTGGGAAGCTGTTTGTCCTCTGAAACAACTGATCTGGACCAGTTAAACTAACTGGTCCCTGTCCTGCTGTCGACTTTGAACTGTCACGCAGCAGCAGGTCAGTCATCCCCGATTCATCTTCATCGTCCTCCTCCTCCTCTACCTTCAGGCTCCTCATTAGCTTCTGTCATAACTGTGCAGCTTCACCCTGTGTGTGTGTGTGTGTGTGTGTGTGTGTGCGGCCTGTAGCCTGAATGTGAGACGTTGACTCACTCTGCAAACAGTCACTGGGAGTTAAACGTCTCCCCACATGATGTCTGATTGTTTGTGTGCTTGTCCTTCTGTCTTTGTGAGGACAGGTTGGACCTCAGGACATTTTGTTCGATCCTCTTTTCTTCGACAGGCACTTCGACGGTTTCGACTTGGTTTCAGATCTCAGGAGGACGAGGTTTAGGTCAGCGTTCATCAGCCTTTCTTGCACTTCACGTCTCATCTGGAGACGTCACGTTGCAGACAAACCCATTAACTGAGAAGGTAACGAGGCAGAGTTCAGCTGCAGTGCTACAAAACAGCTCACAACAAAAACCATCGCAACAGCAACGAAATGAAGACAGACACTCTGTTTTCAGGCCGTCCCTCGTTTCCAGCAGTTCAGACTGAGAGCAACAGATCACTGCAAACTCAGACCGAGAGGACAACAAGGTCGCCTCCGAAGTGAACTTCTAACCCTGCACGGACGGAGATTTAGACTCAGTATGTTTACAGATCATGTGACCGCGGTCTGGTGTTCAGGCTCGCTCCGGCCGAACTGAGCTGCAGTGGAAAGATAAGGCGGCGGCGGCTGAGCCTCCTCACGCAGCGTGAAGCTCGCTCCACTTTATCTGCGTAACATTTCAGTAAGATTAAACACTCCATCCAGCCGCTATCAGCCCCTCTGACAACACCACCGCTGGATTCAATAACAGCCTGAGCGGCCAGGAGCGATTTGATGCTCGGTGACGGTTTTTGGATCTGTGGCTCCGTGCGTCCGGGTCAAACTGGGGACCAGCTGAGGAGCGCATGGCGGTGACGTCACTTTACTACGATAGGCTCAGAAACGCCACAGAGCTGAAGTGTCTGACACTGTGAACCAATCAGTGTTAACCCTCTCAACCTGAGCTGCTGAACTCTCAGCGTCATTGCAGATAAACCTCTGGGTTGTTTTTTTATTACCAACTGATCGTTTATAAATATGTCAAATATGATCACAGGCTGCTGCTTCAAGATGCTTCATTTTCCTGACAATCAGTCAAAATAAACCAAAGGGTTTCCATTTGTTGATGTGAAAGAGGAAATCATACTTAATCATATTTAGAAGCCTTAGTATCACTGGACAGTCAATCAATAATTTATTGACTTTCAGAAGAATGGCATCATGATGACGTCATTGTGCTGCAAACTGTCCTCCAAATGACTGATTCCTAGCAAACTGTGATCGCCCCAAAATCAAATGACCAGGCATCAAACTATGTTATTCCATTTTGACTTCTAAAACTCTTATTTTATTTTCAGACATGCTGCGCGCTGCATACTTTCCACCATGTCTCAGCAGTGAAACAAGTAAAGTAAAAGTAGAAAAACAAGAGAAATTTGACTTCTTTTGTACTTGAAGAGGAGTTTGTAGTTCCTGTAAATAAGTCTGGACTTTAAAGGATAACCTTGTGCTTTGTCTGTAAACTGAACTTAATGCTTCTAATATTGTAGTTTAGTCTCTGCTGAAGGCTGCACTAGTTTCCTTCACATCTGTCTGAGACCGTGAAGCTTCCTGCATGTCAGCGGCTGTGAAATCGAACGCAGTGACGGCTTCGTCAGCCTCAGCGACCTTCATCAGCGAAAACTAATCAACCAAAAACTAACAGAGAAACGCTCAGAAGCACGTCTTCAGTTCTGAGACTCGTCCTCCCGTTCAGCTTTGCATTTCCTGAGCGACTCCCTCATCCCGGCGTCATAATCTCTGGATAATGGATGAGAGCTTGAATTTTTCATGTCGTCATACTTAGCCTGCAAGCCTGACAATAAAACAGCAAACACAACACACAGTAGACATAATCTTTTTATATTTCCACACTAAACCTTCATAGTAAATCACCTAACTGTATGCAGCTGACAGTGTGGTGAGAGGTCTCACAGCAGGAAAACTGTGAGATTCATTCCACATAAATAACTCCAGGCAACCTAATTGAAGGTATTTCAGCGCACAGTCGGTTATAAATAATGCATCATTATGAATTCTGACGTACAGCCGCTCCTGTAGTGAGGCTCCTGCAGAGTGAAAGCGTGACGAAACTCTCCTCATACATACACACATATGATCAGCATGCAGATATTCAGCTTCAGAGCATTCAGAAACATTTTGCAACCAGTGGGAACCCATTGGCTCACAGAAAAAACAGTAGACAAGAAGCGCCATCCGCTGTGTTGGCTTACTACATATTCTGTATAGTTCTATATTGTGTATTTTTTTACATCCAGATTCACTGGAGGCAGTAAATAAGATTTCTCCTTTAAGCTTCAGTGAAGGCACAGAAAGTCTGCACAACATATCGTGTTTCCATTTCAAGTTATCGAACTTGTCTGCAGCCTAATATGCACCATTGGTGACGCCACACTCCATGAAACGTCTGCGAACAGTCTATGAAACTCCTTTTCACCCACAAAAAGCTGCTTCTGCTCTGGTTCGCAGGAACCAGCTGCAGCCAAACAATACCGGCTTTACTGTTGAGCTGCAGTGTGAACCGTGACGACGTCAGGGTCATATTCTGCAGGACGGAGACAGAAGCAAGAGGAGGACATTCGTCTTGTATTTAATAGTCTTCTGCGTCTTCTTATCAATAGTTGGTTTTGAGCAACTTTGGTGGAAAAGTGGTTTGAGAGTCACTTATTGAAGGAGCGATGCGTTTGATGACACTGTTTCTACAAAGAAGGAAATCTTTTATGTTGGTCCGTTGAAAGCTGCTTTTAAAACTCTGCTGCATTTCACATCTCTTCCTTCTCCTAGTCTAACGGCTGTTTCCAGGGTCAAGAATGAACTTTTCTTTGTTGATAAATTAGCACCGTAAGGACGACACGGAGAAGCTGAGAGCTGAAGGTCTCATCTGTCTCTTCTTCTCTGTATTTAAAGTCTTGAAGTCAGAACTGATGTCTTGAGCTTATGGTCAAAACAAACACTGACTGGGCCTTTAAGGCTATTTTTGGGCTGATTTTGCTTGATTGACAGGTGTCCAAGCCTATTATACTCAGCCCTGGTGGTTGCCACTTTCTTATCCCACCTCACCTCCATCCCCTTTCACCAAATTAGGAGGTTCTGGCTGCAGTAACTGACAAAGATGCCTTCAACACTGAGCCAGAGGAGCGAGGGAGGGTTGCCTCTCAGCGTATAGCTCATACTGTGCAGTGAGTGTGATGGAGCTAATGGCGCATCAGTGCACTGATAGCTCACATGTATAGAAGTCTGTTTATGGCAGCAGCGGGCTGACAGACGGGCCCTGAATGCCAACATGTCGGGCGAATCTTTCTGTGCAGCTGTCACTCAAACCTCTCACTGCTCAGGAGCACAAAGCCACAGATCCAAGCAGCGATACTCCAGCTTCATTCATCTGCTGAGCGCTGCCGAATTTATTGAGAGGAGAGAAATGATGCCGCACCCGTAATGGAAACGCTTCTTTTCCTCACACTCACAGTGAGCCTGAAGTCAGTGCTTTGGCTGCTGATATACAGCAGTGTGATTTGTTATAAAGTGCTTTTTGGCCAAACAGCAGCTGCACAAAAGCAAAAGGCCGTGACAGAAATATTGAGCTAATAATGAGCTGAAATAATGAGCCTTGAGGTGAGTTACTTCCTCACTTTGACTGCTCGCGTCGCTCCGGCTCTCTGACTCTCAGGGCTCACCTGGTGTATCTGAGCCGGCTGGAGGACTGACGGTCCAGATCTGCCACAAATCACAGGAATCCCCTCCACAGGGTTGAAAATGAACAAACTGAAAGCTCCAGGCAAGCGAAGAAAAAAGGCAGAAAAAAAGATCCCTGCAGCCGTGGATCTATAACCAGTCTGCTAAAATATGTCTGTAATCACAGTTAGATTTAGAGTTCGGTGCTCAGGGTTTACAGAGCTTATGCATATGAGCACTTAGCTGCTGGATTTCACACAGATGCATCACACCTGATCAGGCTGTGATGTGCTTTAAATGCAGTTTGTGTTTCTTTGATCCCACAGGAGTGACACCAAAGCGTGAGCTTCACTGAGGCTGCTGGACACACCTGGACGTGATGCACACGGTCGTCCAGCTCTCCAGAGGAAGAGCAAATGAACACCAATTAAATCCAGACCACACACACCCTCATATGAGGGCGTTTTCCTTTAAATGTGCAGGGAAGCTGTTGTAAAGGTTACTATGGTTCAGTCTCTCTCTGCATGTGATTGGCTGGGATCGAAGATGCTTGTATCTCACACCCATTCACTCTCTCTTTCTCTCTCTCACACACACACACAGACACACAACACCTCTCAAACATCATCTGACAAGCGTGTGCACGCACAGGCACGTGCACGGGGACACACACCTTTCTTTTCAAACACTCTTTCTCTGATGCACAAGCACACAAACACCGCCCTCCTCTGTGACAGCCCGTCTCCATAAACACGCGCGCACAGCTGCCGGTGCATTACATAAAGCTAATCAATGCGCTGGCAGCTATAAATAATTCATCCTCTCCACCATCCATCACCAGCCGAGATGCTGCTGCTGGTGCTGCTGGTGGCGGTGGTGGTGACGGCACTGCGGAGGACCGGAGCCGGGCAGGCCCTCCTCATTCAACAGCTCGCGATCTGCCACATCCTCCTCAATGATTTCCAGCCACAGCCTCCTCCTCCTCCTCCTCTTCTTCTTCCTCCCTCCCGCCTCATCACTAGCACCTACAGGCGAGATATGGCGCTGAAGGAGGCAAGACGATCCGCCTTCACCTGGATGGAAAGACAGAGCCTCTAACACCGAGCAGGAGGGGAGGACGTGAGGGAGGGAGAGGGGAGGGAGGTGTCATCCGCCGCACGCCTTCATGTTTAGCACCCAGGTGCCAAAACTCAAGCATTAAACGGTGGTTTTGCACAGACAGCGCGTCTTCCCTCCCGTTTCCATGTGTTGCACGAACGCGTCCGTCCAGGTGAAGCTGCTACCTACGGACCGTCTGCCGCCTCGTGTTTATCCGCACAGCCGCGCGCACGGAGACACACGCCAGCCGCTCACGCCTAAAACCTGTGCGCACCCGCTCACTCCGCATCTCCATCTTCACACCGCTGAAATCACCCGAGCTGCTGCACAAACGCAATTCAGTTCCCCCCCACGTAAACACACAAACAACACAAACAACACCCAAGCACCCCCCGCCGCCCCTTCCCAGCATGCACTCTGTGATATTTTGGCGCACAGCGCGTTTGGTTTCACTGACCTGATGCGTGTGAAGCGACCGAGGCGGCGAAAGGGATCCCGACCAGTCTGCAGCCAAACCTCCGTGTGATGCCCGGCCTATATCCTCTCTCTCTCTCTCTCTCTCTCTCTCTCTCTCTCTCTCTCTCTCTCTCTCTCTACCACCCCCTCCTGCGCACTATTACCTCACAGCCTCAGCTCTGTTCCTTCAAGACAGGAGAGAAAGCAGGAAAGCATATGGCGACAGATTGTCAGACACACAGCAGGTCTGCGCGGATCCTGTCTCACTTCTGAAGCAGCCAGTCTGAAGCAGTGATGCTGTGAAACCACTTCACACCAGCATCAGGTCTGCAGGCACCACCGACTTAGACAACTCGTTCATAGCAAACCAGGGCTAGAGCTGGTCTCAGCCTTTGAGGGGCCAGAGGTATTTATTATTATTATTATTATTATTATTATTATTATTATTATTATTATTATTATTCTCTGTAGTAAACTTGTGGGTTAGAGGAAGCGGCACATAGATGTTTTAAATGTATTGCTCATAAAATCACATTACATTATTATTTACTCTCAAACCGTGTCACTTCTACAAATGGGCTGCTCTGTTTTGTCATTATTAAACACAGAAGAGGCATTAATGCAGATGACACAGAGGCGCTCCAGCTGCAGTGTCTCCCTCAGTGTGCCTCCATTAAAAGTTCAAATAAAAGTGAGTTTCTAACCTTGAAAAAACATGTTTTTATTGAGGAGCTTCTCAAAAATTTATTCTGAAGTTACTCATTGTCTGTTTGCTGCAGGTCACTGAGCATCATCTTAGCATAATATTAAAAAATGTTCCACGCCATCATCAGGGACCATTTCCATCATGGAACTCCAGCCCAAAACCAAACTGTCCATTTCTAAGTTTCTGTTTGTGTACAGATCAGACAAACAGAGCAGGTCCATGCGTTCATGCTAAGCTATGCTAACCACATCCTGACGTCAGCTCTGAACACACAAACATGAAAGTGGTGTCAATGCGCTCATCTCACTCTTGGAAAGAAGGTAAATAAGTATATTAAATAAGCATATTTAACCACTTCTGCATGTAACCATACTGACTAGGGCCATAACAAACATGTGGATCAGGTGACACATGAAACAATTATATGAGCCAGAGCAAAGACCCTAAACGCCTCGTGGGAGCTATTATTGATTAATGACTGTCCAGTGAGGGAATCAGAGGGACAATCCCCTTTATTTATCACACCTACATGCACATGTACGCACACGACATGCATTGGTGAAATTTGTCCTTCGCGTTTAACCCATCCTGGAAATCCTTCCTCCGCGGCAGACCAGGAGCGCCCGGGGACCCAGTTTTCTTTGTTGTCACCACTGGTCAGGTGGTGATCTTCTTGCATGTTTTTAGTGGGTTTTTGAACACGGGGAGAACATGCAAACTCCACACAGAAAGGACCCTTTCCTCCAGCAGCAGGCACCAGAGGCATGGTGGAGGACACGCACCCGGCGCCCACAGCGGGAATCGAACCCGGGACCTTCTAGCTGTGAGGCGACAGTGTTACCACCGTGCCACCTAAAGCAGCAGACACTCAGCCAGGTTAGAATAAAGAAGTAAACATGCGTTTGAGATAAAGTTAGTGCACAGACGTGAGCTCACAGAGAGGCGTGGCTCAGCACTTTACAATAAAGATAATGCCGCTGCTGCGTTCAGGTGTCATCGGCCGGCGGCGCTGGAGGCTGCTGATGTGAGGCCCGGTGTAGCACTAATGCACTCATTGTTAAAGTGTCATTACCAGCCTCATTTATCACAGAGCAAACACACACGGACACAAAACAAACAGACAGGACAGGTGCTGCCTGCTGCTCGCCATCGGGTCACGCCAACAACATGGCCGCTTCAGCTGAATCAAAGCAAACAGAGACACAAAGCAACGGCAGCAACTTGACTTTTATGAGGAGAGCTCCAAAAACTGAGGAGCAGCAGAAATACAGAAAGTTTCTCAGATGTAAATCGACTCGGATGAAGACTTCGAGGTGCGATGACGCCTGCCATGTTTTTCACAACACTGTCTAACGTGTGTGTGTCCTCTGTCTTCTCTATGTGCAGCACTCGCTTGTGTGTGATTTCTTTGTTGTGAAGCACTTTGAGCTGCAGTTCCTGTATGAAAGGTGCAACACAAATAAAGTTTATTCAGTCTGTGGTCTGTATACACTAACATTAGTTACTGAACGTGGTGAGACACCAACAGAGACATCTTATTAGTCCAGAGACACATCAGGACGGTTGAAGGCTCTGTTTGCCTGACAGACTGACAGCTTGCATGTGATAAAACACAGCACACAGATCTCAGTGTGCACAAGCTTTAAAGGCACATGGAAGCCCCCAAAAGACCCCAAAACTACAGAATGCATCATCACAAACAACTTCTCAATCAACAGCCTGTAATAGCACAAAGTGTGTTTTACAGTCAGCGCAAAGGGAGACATCAGCGAGCTTCTCCTGGGACCAGCGGACATTTTTGCCCTCTGAGGACACAAATCTTTGTTATGGCGCTCACGTCACCGCTCTCGCCTCGCCACAAAATCCATCCTGTGGGGTCGGGGAGAGGTTATTTACACAGAATTGCACGCCCACTTCCACTGTGGAGGAACCTCTCCACTAATGAAACATGCAGGCAGGTCTGATTATTGGCGGGATTAAAAGGCTTAACGTTGCCGTAGTGTGAGATCGGTGTAAATGTGATGATGAAGCTGCTAACGGCCTTCACGTCGGCTCGCGGCGCTTTTAGCTGCCGCCGCCTCGTTCTTCGTTCACTCACAAGTTTCACTTTCTGGAGCCGACTTGAGGAATTTCTCACTATTTCCCATTTTCTGCTTATTGAAAAGTTAATATTTTATCACTCTCTCATTACTGCTGTGAGGCTTTAAGTCCACATTTTTGTGATTTAAGTCTCCAGTTGGTCTCGCCAGAAGAAAGCTGCTCTGATGAGTTACTGTGTTCAGGTCAGCTGATTTGAAGTATTTGACACGCAGGCTGCTTCACTGTTGATGCTACGTTTCGTTCACTTTTCATTTCATCTCACCAAAACACACCGTCTGTGTTTTTACGTGACACAAGACGACCTCACTGTAGATCGAATTCATCCGGGTCTTTACGAGGAGGCTGCTGATGAGCGACAGCGGGAAAGCTGGCCTTCTCTCATTACTCACAGGAGCATAATGCAGAACGATGGATCGTTTTTAGTGGTTATTTGAGTGAGGCCGGTCCAGTGACAGAGCTCACATACCGTTCAGCGGAAAAGTTGAACCAGGCTGAACTTTAAGGCAGCGTGACGTCATGTGACGTCATACATGCAACACATTTCCTGGTAGATGATAGTGGTATTTGTAACATGAATGCAGCATTCAGTTTACCTCAATGCTGAAAAGTCTGTGACGACTACAAACCATCCTTCAGTGTTTTGGTATCTGAGAAGCTTTCAGATTCAAGGATGTGTTTCTCAAGCTGGACTTCCTGGATTCTTCTTCATATCTCCCCGGTAACTGACACAGAAACGCCCTCCAGCACTGCCGCCTGCATTGATTTAGCTGATTTCGGTGTGAACGGATGCTAACTCACTCGCTAAGTCACTCACTCGCATCATCAGGCAGCAGATTCTCCTGCAGGGACCTGATTGTTTGGACCTGAGCAGGCAAAGAAAGCGACAGCTGCTGCATGTTGAACGACCACGAGATGAACGCGAAAATTATCGTTTCTGTTCACAGCATCTTTCTTGTTTTTCTCTGATGGCTCGAGATGAGCTAAACCAGCAAACATGCATGTGTTCTAGTTGTACCAGAAACCAGAAGCGAGAACTGTTGTCAGACTCAAACTGAGAGGCTGTGGCTACTTACTGGGATCAGTCCCACCGCAGACTCTGTGCGAGCTAAACTGGAACATGAATGAGTACAAAATAATCTGTTTTTGGCCTTTTTCAGCCCGTAAAACACGAACAGTCTGATGTTTTCTGACGAGTCTGAAGAAACGAGCGGCCTCAGAGCTCTGCCTCCCAAAATCCACTCATCAACAGAACGCAGCGAGATGAGCTCCCTGTCACTCAATGAATCAGCGTGCTTGTATAATGCTGTCGGGTGCAGGAAGGCCATCACGCCACAGCTGCTGCTGACGAGAGTTTCAGCCTCACAGCCGACGAGAAGAGTTTGAACTTCAGAGTGAAGATCAAACTCGACTTCATCTGCTCGACCAGAAAACAGAAGAGACGCTACAAGACATTTAAGAGGCGAACATCAGATTATTTCTCTTTACTTCCAGATGCTGAAAATATTTTTTTTGGTATGTTCTTTACGTGTTATAGACATGATGTAGGCTTCATTATAACAGACTGAATGTTAGACATGGATGAAGATTATCTGAACATCTCTCAAACAAATTATTCCAAGAAGAGAAGAAACTGCTTCATTTCATCTCCACTCGCAAATAATGTGACACGGACCGTCCAAACACACACACACACACACACACACACACACACACACACACACACACACACACAAACTCAGTGGGCTGAGGAAAGCAGCAGAAGAACACTGAAGTGAACACTGTGCTGTATGTTTTCTCTGTGACACGCATGAGGCGGCTGGAGGCTGTTCCATGACAAACACAGGCATGGGGATGTAATTGCATTAAGCCGTGATGTCTTTGAACAGCAGTATCCTGCCAGACAAAATGCTAATTAATGTGATTTGGGTCTGTCAGTGTCCAGAGTGAGTTTGCTCTTCAGGTCTGAAGAGTCCGCAGGCTGAGCCTTCATCTCAGGAAGTTACCAAGAAGATGCTCCACATGTTGTTTTCACTGATGGAAAGAAACAGAAACAGATTTCTGAAGTTTCATGTCGACCTGAACACATCTGCGGTGGACTGTTTTCACAATGTGGTATTAGTACTTTTACTAAAGGATGTGAATACTTCAGACCACGAACAGTGTTGCTCTCTTTTAATGATTAAGCAGCTGTAAATACATGACAGTCCTTTCATTAATGATCAAAATTAGATCTTAGTCTGAATAAAAAATAAAAATGTCAGTGAAATTAAAAAAAAATCTTCATTTGTGTTGTATGAAAGGGCTGTTTTTTAATTTCTTAATTCCATAAATGTGAATTTCACTTTGTTTTGTCACAATATCAACAGCACTGGGTTCAAAGATCCTGTTGTGGGAAGATGCCCCACTCTCCCTTAAACTGTCATTTACAGGTGTTCTTGTCAAGCAGCGCATCTCATCCCGGGAACATCTTTGAACAGATGATCTTTTTATTTTCAGGAAGACAAACAGAAACCTGCAGTGAATCTGAACGCTCTCAGTAAAGAAAACTCGAGCACAAACATGGCCGTGCATTCCTGGTGGGACCGTTTTCCTCTAAAATGTGTTGACAGAAGAGTCAGGACACCTCAACCCTTTGATTTAATGCTCACGTAAACACATTTGTGAGAGTCGACAACCGGATTGAAAACATTCAGGGGAGATATTGGCTCATGTAACTGCAGCCACTGTTTGCTATAAATAAAATTACTGCTGAGGAAAATGTGATCATGTCTGCGAGGGTGAGAAACAGAATCAGCAGCAGCGACGACCAGATGTCGCTCCGACACACATCAAGTTGGCTCACGGTGAATAATTCATACGCAGATAATACTGTGTGTGTTTTCATGTGTCCGTGCTCCATCTGTTCACATGCAGCTCAAACACACTTCATCGTGCTCTCACACTGCACATCCACTGTTTACATCAGCAGCGTTTCAGAGCACAGTTCGCATTGAACGTTTCGCTCATGTACAAGTACTCAAGTATGAGCATAAAACACACTTAAAGTGGTAAAAGTACCACCACCCGCAGCACCACTGCATAAGGCAGAGACTGGAGCCGTGACCGTGGATCTGCTGGTGCGTGAGCTCAGTATTCACAGCTCTTTTAAACTTAAAGTCTAAAAGTAAAATTTCCTCCTGGTCTTCCTTCCTTTGCTTCCTTCCTACAGTACCTTCCTTTCCTCGCCTCTCATTGTTGTTTTCCTTCTCTCTCCACCTTCTTCTCCTCCCTCCCGCTGCAGTAAAAGCATTAAAAATGAAAGCTACAACAGGGTGAAGCTGTCTGATGGACTCAGTCTCAGTCTGAGCTTCTCCTCTCTGCTGTTTACAGACTTCACTGACTCACATTCTGCCTAACGCTGGAAATCAGTGGCAAGGAGGGAAAAGGAGCTCACGAGACGGTAATTACAGCCCTTCATCACAAAATAATCAAGACAAAGATGAGGATTTTAAACACCCAGAATGCATCACAGTCTGCATCAGCTTGACTTTTCTGTGAGCAGCTGCTCCTGGACAGGTTCGCTCAAGCTGCTTCTATATTTGCCTTCACTATTTCTGCTCTGCTCCCTCCTCTTCCTCCTTTGCTGTGCTGTGTAACAGCTCCGGTTAGTCCATTAGTCACAGAGAGGAGTCCCGTTTATCATCGGTGAACAAGCCATCGCTCCTGCCTCGCTAAACGATCCATCACTGTTGTTAGTAGCTTTATTTTGGGGAAATAGTTCAGAGGAAAAAAAGAAAAGATGAATTGCTGCAGTGAAAGAAGAGGATGATGAAGGACAGCGGTCGCAGGAAGCAACTCGTAAAATCTGGTGAGTATGAAAGAAAACGATGAGGTGAAAGAAAAAACACAGAACTGTGTCACCGCAGGCTGAACGAGGGGAGCAAACATCACGTCAACACCTGGGATGAACACGATCCCAAAGGTGTCGCCACCTGGAGGCGCTAGAGGAAAAGTCAGGAGATGACCCAAGATTTTAGGATTCATCCTCTGGAGACCATGAATGTCACATTTTGAAATGTTGCAATAAATAAACAAGTAAGTAAAAAAGAAGGAAACTAAAGAAAATGTGGATAAACTTGGTAGCTTCATCAGAAGTTGTTTGTTTAGGCATCGTTGGCTGTAATAAACAGGGTAGAAGAAGTAGAGGACAGGAAGTGGAAACAAAAACAGCAACAACACCAATGAAACTCAAAGATGAAGATGGTGAAGAAGAAGAAATAAAACCAGTCATTCTGTCCTTCTACGAGGGAACAACTGAGCTCTGAAACAGCTGAAACTTCTTCTTCTTCTTCTTCTTCTTCTTCTGTAGCTGAAGCAGCTGATCAGCCATGGGTCAACTGTTCACTGCGTCGTTACCTCTTCAGAAAGGTGTTTCTAGAGCTCGGTGCAGAGTGTTTTTGTGTTTCAGCTCTTCAGTTCGTGCTCGGCAGCGTTTTCTGGATCTGTGACTGAACGAGTGAATGACACGACCTCTCTATCTGTTTTAATCAGCTGGGTGGGAGGAAGGAATGAAAACGTCTGCTGTCCATTAGACAGATGCTGCTGTCCTCGCTTTCCTCCCTCCCTCCACTCGTGTGTGTGTGTGTGTGTGTGTGTGTGCTTCTTGTCTTTATCCGGACTGTTCGGCTCATCCGGCCGAGCGTCGCCGCTGTCAGCACTTCACTGCCTCTCCACAAAGAAAAGCCCTGACTCCTGCACTTCCAGTTGAAGCAGTAATCTGTGTCCTCGCTGCTTATTCCCCCGAGGTGAAAACCTCCAATTACAAACCTGAACGTCTTGTATTGTTGTCCGTGATAAACTCTCAGAGTCCAGGCCTTTATGTGTCCAGGGAGGGTTTGCTGAGCACGCACATGCTGCTTCTTTACCTCCATTTATTCAGGAAAACCAGACTGAGCCACAAGCTCCATATCAGCCCTTCGTCCATCACATTCACACAGTTCAGGACATTTACATCAGGAGGCTGCACAGGACAAGCACAGGTGTGTGCCACCGTCCACGACGTGCAGGTAATCCTGCCTTTAAAGCAGCGCTCAAACAAAGCCTGAGTTTACAGGACGGAGTTAAACGTTTCACCATCGGTTAGTCAGATTTATGCTTCACACAAGGTGTTGACGGCATAAATAACTACAGCATACAACCAGACTTCACTGCTGATGGCACCACAGTGCTAAACGTCCCGCCCATAAGGAGGCTGAGGAGGCGCGCTGCAGCCACGGCGAAGCTTTGGGTCGCACATACTTAGACCGAGCTTCCTGTGAGTCAGTCGCAGCTCTGAAACACAGAAGAACGTCACAGAACAACCTGCGGCTTGTCTTTTGTATTACTGGTTTTCTGGGTTTAAACGACACAAAGAAAAATGTTTTAACGTATTCTTCCTTTTGGTTCAGCATTTTATGAAACACTGCTTCACTGCAAATTTCAGACATTTTTTACAGTGTGCAGCTATAAATCAAGTGGTACATGTATCTATATGACTGTCATTTTGCATTATTTTGTATGCATTTTATATATTTACGCTAAAAGATGTTAATAATTGGATTAAAATGGATTACTATGATATGCATATGAAAGCTCTGCAAGTTACTGACATCACAAATGAACTTCCACGCTCAAAGGGTCAAAAACGGCCTTTCTCGTGCCACAGGGAAACATGATGCCGCAGATGTCACTGTAAAGAAAAGCAGTCAAAGAAACAAGGTTGTAGCGCCTGAAAACACCACGCGAGCACGTCCTCGACTCGCCACAGATCCCATTTCAACAAATCAATCTTTTTCATCTGGAGACAGCAATTAAGTCTCCGACCAATAAGTGCATTACGAGGCCGCCTGGATCCGGCTTCAGCTTCATGAGCTCTGCAGTAATGAATGAGGTCATCAATTATCTTGGTGGCTATTTGTTAATACAAAGATGAAACTTAACAGCCGGTTTGGTCTCGTATGAAGTAACGATGCACGCACACACACACACACACACAAATAATGAGACACTTCAGAGCTGGAAGACTGAGCTCTGAGTGTTTCTTTATGTCCTGATGATTCAGGCAGCTTTCATTGTACTTTGGAGCAGTTCTGTAGCTCTGAACCACCAGAGGTTCAGGAAAAGATTCACTTTTAAACAGCATTTTGGATGTGTTGGTTTTCTCCACTCAAGCTGAAATAAAGTGTTTTTTAGTCACCTGAGAGAGAGAGAGAGAGAGAGAGTGAGAGTGAGTGAGCATCAAAGATCTTCATCTCACCAAAACTCCCAAAATCAATCAGGAAGCGTCCGCTCAATGCAGCGCAGCAATTATCCCGAATGTGCCCTTTAACAGATCCAGAGACTAATTCATTTTGACTGAAACAAATGGACGTGTGGGTCTGATTATCTCTCTGCACGCAGCTGGCCTTCCTTAACACACTGTGAACACACACACACACACACACACACACACACACACACACACACACACACGCAGAGGAACAACACACGTCGCTAGTACGCTCATGCAAACGTGCAGCCGCACACACACCTTGTCTGAAAGCATTAGTATCTGAATGGACTGATCAGCATGCCGGAGCACATCTGAGCTCCTCAGAGGAAACAGGAGGCGATCACCTCCACAAAA
Source organism: Chaetodon trifasciatus (assembly GCA_037975065.1). Lineage (NCBI taxonomy): Eukaryota > Metazoa > Chordata > Actinopteri > Chaetodontiformes > Chaetodontidae > Chaetodon > Chaetodon trifasciatus. Next base: position 1,115,768 of record JBBMOE010000036.1, on the reverse strand, counting down.
ACTGATACTCACTCAAAGAGAGTATTGATCAGAGTGGAACCTGATCGGGCTGCGGGCTCGTGACATTGTCTCACTTTCCCTGTGTTTGAAATGTTAAAAGCATTAAGAAATTAATATGAAAAGGCTGTTGGACTGCAGCAGTATTCAGATCCCTGAAGAGAAGTACTAATACCACACTGTGAAAATACTCTACAGGCTGCATTCAAAACCTCACTTTAGTGAAAGAAGTGAAAGTACTCCAGCTGCAGTAAAAAGTTCCCTGTCTGCCTTTTATTACTAATATTCATGTTCCTGCTGCATTTTACTGCTGCAGATCTTTCAGCTAATTTGAGCTACTTTATATCCTGTTAATCTACAGCCGTGCATCACGTTCTGTAAGATCATCACATGTTTGCAGTGTGGCCGTCCTGAGAGAACCACGAATCTCCAAAAAGCTTGACGATCTCAAAAAAACAGGCTGTTTTCAGCTTTGTGACGGTGCATTTTCAGGTGATCCAAGAGGCTTTTTAAAGAGTTTATTGAGCTGAGGGAGGAGGAGGAGAATTTTCTCAACACACTTCAGTTTACCGCAAACATCTGGAGATACGTGGTTTTCACTGGACAGGAAGGAAAAACTGTGATCTGAGAGGTAACTAGTAACTAAAGCTGTCAGACAAATGTAATGCAGTAAAAAGTAGAACATTTGCCTCTGAGGTGGAGTAGAAGTATAAAGGTACATAAAATTGAAATACTCAAGTAAAGTACTTCAAGTGCAGTACTTGAGTAAACATTGAGTTGAGCTGCTGTGTTGTTACAGAGAGAAGACGAGCATCGGTCAGCAGACAAACATAAGCTGATCACAGATCTGTCCCGCTCAATCTTCACCGTGTACCAACATGACAATGTTTCAAAAGCTCGGCCAGGCTGAATTTATCACTCTGACTTTGCAGACGCCACCGGCGGTCTTTAATGCTGCTCTCCATCCGCTGAGCTTCAGAGCCTCATCAAAGTGCCAGAGCAGCAGTGATTTATGGGCCAGCGGTGAGTGGAGCGGTGAGGCTGCTCCATGTAGATCAGACCATTAAGAGTCACATCAGGCAGACCTTCCTGTTGACACAATGAGACGGGCAGATGAAGGAGACCCTGCGGGCAGCTATGGCTGCTTTATTATCCCAAGATGCTCGCTGGCAATCACATCCATGGATATTGACCGAGCTCTTCTCAATGTCTCGGCTTCAATAAATAACAGCTGGGATCAGCGGGGAGACTGATGGGACGACACGCTCAAGGGCCATCCAGCTGCATCAGGCCCAGATGCTAAACTCAATGGCAGGTGCTTGACTCAGCTCATTTGCATGTTGGCTCTGAAACACAAACACACACTGTATATCTTTAAGACTGGCCCCCACAGGGCCCCCACAGGGCCCCCACAGAGCCCCCACAGGGCCCCACCGCGTCCTGCGCACTGCTTCCACAGCTCCTCTCAGTTTCTCACTCTTTGAAAACACGAACAGCCGACGGTTCGCCGCAGACACTCACACATATTTTCAACTAATTAATCATTTCATGCAGTGACTAATAAAGGTGAGTCAGCGCCTTCACCCCGCAGGACGGCGCTGAGCACCTTTGTTTTCTTGGACAGCACAGCTCTCATGTGGGGTGGAACCAAATTAAAATTAATTAAAGCAGGGACTGAGGAGTGCCTTGTGATAGCCCTCCTAAGATTACAGGAAGCTGCGAGGCGAAGCATCCTGCAGCCTGCTGGTCTGAGGCGCCGGGAAAGGGAGCGATCCACCTGTCCGCGGCCCAGGCCGAGGGCCTCGAGCGTGGGCTCACGCTGCGTGCATCTGTCACGACAAACCAAGATGAAGCGGTCAAGAGAAAACGGCTTCGACACGCAGACGTCAGCTGATGCCTGTTTTAGGTATTTATGTGCTGGTGAGGATCAGTGCTGCTCTGAGGTGAAGGAAAGACAGAAGAACAAAATGAGGAGTTACCGTGTCTGATATTGAAAAGCTGTCAGATAACTGCAGCAGAGGAAAGAAGAACAAAGTTTCCATCTGAAATGGAGTGAAAGAAGAAGCACCGGCCTCCAATGATGAAAACACAGAAAGAGAAAACTGCTGAATCTGGCTGCAACAAACCTTCAGATCCTTTGTTTCTGCTCATGAGCAGAGAAACAGCATCGAGTTTTCCTAAAAATCAAAACTACACAAGAGTTAAAACCTGAAAGAAATGATGGACAGCTGCAGGAAGGGAGGAAACCCCCAGAGCAGAACTGTGTTTGATACTCTGCACTGTGTATACTAATACACGTTTGGCTCACGTGCAGGGGCAGAAGTGGGAGCGTTTCTGGTTGCACACTGGTGGCTTATGGGCTTTCTGCTCATTTCACCTCCCTTTATTACCTGATGCACACATTCAGGCTGCAGGCAGGAGTGATCGAGGTCCAGAGCGATGAAACGACGGGTTTCCTGCTCAGACTCTGCAGATAAGCTTCATTCTGCAGCTCTGCTTCAAGGCAGCAGAGTGAAACACCAACAATATGAACGTACACACTCCTTAAATATGTAAACTGACGGCTGAATACTGTTTGAATTTAAGGCTCAGTTTTATTCCTATAGTCCAGAATCAGAGTCTCAACCTGCCTGAAGGGCTTTACAGTCTGTCCTCAGACCCTCCACTCAGTAAACATACGTGATTGATATCATGTACACATAATGTTTCATCTTCTACATGACCAACCTCAGGGATTCAGTGATTGACCAATCAGGGCTCAAGACACACAAGATGTATAAAGAGACTGATTTTAATATCAAAAAACAAGGAATATTTTACATAAAAACAATATATTACAGCACTAGGAGGGAAACTTAGGAGAGCTGCGCCATCTGCTGGTAGCAAAAGGTTACTGCTACTTCACCACTTGCAGCCAAAATTCAGAGCAGCAGCATCTGAGCTGAGTGAGACGCTCAGATTTTATTTTTTCTCTGATGCTTCCCTCACTCCGCTCTCACCTCGGGTCTGACTCGTCATGAGAATCTGAGCAAAGAGTAAAAACAAAGCTCGTCTGTCTCAGGAGTCGTTGGGGAGGCCGAACAGCTTGACGGTGCCCGCCTCCCGGTTGTTGTCGTATTTGCCCTCCTTGTCGTCGCAGGCGTAGGCCAGCAGCGGCCTCTTGGGGTGCCAGGCGACGGTGAAGGTCGGAGAATCGCACTGAACCTCCCACAGCTTCTCTCCTGCACAGCGGACAGTGAGAAGGATGCATCAGATCCACAGACAGGTCTGTGCTGCAGGCCGAGCAGACGCAGATCCACAGTCTGTCGTACTGACCTGTTTCCACCTCTGCGATGTCGATGAAGTGATCCTCAGAGGCCGAAGCCAACATCTTTCCATCGTGGCTGAAGCTCAGTGTCCTCACAGGCCAGTCCAGCCTACAACATCAGCAGCAATGACAAGAGAGCCACGATCGAGAACAAGCATAGACTCATGAGTCACATTATCACGTCAGGAAACGCACGCATTAATCAACATAAAGCACACACACTGACCTGGAGAAGCAGCGGACACACACCAGTTCCTCCACGTCCCACAGGCTGACGAGGGCGTCGGCACTTCCTGTGGCGAAGTATTTCCCCGTGGGGTCAAACTTGATGCAGATGCAGTTGGACGGGTGGGCGTTGATGGACTGGATGGGCTTCAGCTCCGGATAGCTGCAAACAAACACGCTGCTCGTTTCAGGTCTGAACCTCACGACCACAGAACAGACACAGAGACTCTGAAGACGTTACAAAAATCTGACTCAGAAAACTTTATTGATCCGCACGAGGAAACAGCTAATCTTACAGGAGCCTGACACCAGGTGCATTTCTAACTTTATTAACTATAACTTTACTTACATGACAAAGAGCAAAGCGGTGAGGAAGAGTAACAGTGAGGATCATAAACTGTGGATTTCCCAACAACCTCAAGAGAAAAGCTCCATTTACCTGGGCGGGTTTTTCCTTCAGGAACCACGGTGCTGCGTCGAGACGGGTCCGAAATTAAAATGTGTTTCTGATGTTGTTTGTTTAGTTTGGTTTTATTTCACGGAACGAATGTCTTTAGTGTTTCTTTTGGGGGATCAAAGAAACGAGCCCACAGCGAACGCACTGACGGGTGAGAGGCGACTGGAGATTTGTGGTTACACCGACATGAAGCTGAAATAAGGACTGTTGTCCTAAAACATCCGAGTGGATGTAAAATTCTTGAGCACACGTGACGTTGTATGTTGCATTAATGGAACCATGATTTTCTTTCTGTGGACTCTTACAGAGAGCACAGTCCACTGTTGTCTTTTATTTTTGTGGAACATCTGCACCATGCTGGAATGACACAGAGCGCAGAACACATTCAGCGTCTCGACTGAGCAGGACGACATGTCATCAAAACCTCTGTCCAATAAATGAGCCATCTGAGAGTCATGTGGCTTCAGTTTACCCTGAGCTGGTAAACTGAGGCCTCTCAGTTTTAAGGTTTGAAGAAACGGCATCTTAGACTCTGTTTGTGTTATGAACTTGAAGCGTTTCCTGCAGGAAAATCAAAGACCAGAAAGTAGAATCTAACATGACGTTCAGCGCAGAGCGGCTTCACTCGGCAGCTGGCAGGTGTGAAAACTGACTGAGAGCACAGAACTCAGACAGCTTCTCATGAATATGTAGAAGTTTGGGGTAGAGAAACTCTGCCGGCCGCCTGCTGCTGTCCTGCTTTCACTGAGTTTGGCTCTTACCTCAGAATGTTGATGCAGCCGTTGCCGTTCGTGAGGAAGAACATGTCGTTGTCGTTGTTCCAGGAGATCTCGTTCACCTCGAACTTGAACTGCTCCTCGGCCCTGGAGCGATGCGTCTTGGCGTCGATGAAGGTCACCACGTCATCTTTGTTCCCGACAGCGATGGTCTGACCGTCAGGGCTCCAGCAGATGTTGATGTTCTCTCCTAAAAAACAGGCTTTTTAAAAACCTCTCTCTCAAGGACAGTGACTGCTTTCATGGTAATGATGACTCACATCTTGCTCCACTTTTATCATCCAATTTCTAAAGAGCATCAGGTAGAAAACAGACTTATGATTTCTTGCCTCATGTTGCCGCTTACTAGTTAACTCTGTTTTGTCATTTCATGTCAATTAAGCTCTGATTTCCATTTTATTTTTAATAACTGCTTTTAGTATGTACTTCTGAAAGCCCCCGTGGATCAAACCCCAGTCCCACCTTTCGTATTGACGGTGGCGATGCATTTGGTGGTGCGGACGTCCCAGATGCGAATGGTCTTGTCTCCAGATGCGGTGACAAACAGATCAGGGTTGGTTGGATGCCAGCAGAGCTGATCCACGCTGTCACCATGACCTCTGTAGTTGTTTTCCTTCACCTGGCGGAACAGACATGATCACATTTAACGGGTCTTCATTCATTAATCAGCCCACTTCCAGCCTGTTAGCGTGTTATCTGACGAACCACTCGCTTCGGTTAGTTATATGTTTCGACGCCATGGCTAATTAATTTCTTAGCTGACGAGCTTTTGGTGTGATATAGAGAACTATTTACACGGCGATGACATATTATAACAGTTATATTTGTTTGAGTTCATTATTCAGCTAACGTTAGGAGTTTAACTGAGGACAAAACCCTGCTGACAACATCCATTCAATGAAACGAGGCTAACGTTAGCATGCTAGCCGAGCACTTCACAGTGACTCACCAAACGGTCCTTTTCGAGGACAAAAACGCTGGCTGTTTTGTCAAAAGAGCCGGAGGCGAGCCTCCTGCCGTCACAGCTCCAAGCCACCGAGTGAACTTTGGCTGTATGAGCCGGGAATTCCCGACTTTTGTTGTTATTTCTGAAGCTCTCTTGCATCTCCTGGTAGTACTGCGACGCCATCTTGAAACCTACGTAATATCTTCGCGGCGGTTGGTAAAGAGCTGTCCACGAGCATTAGCGCCCCCTGCTGCTTCGGAGGAGAGAGCGACCTCCACACTTAAACTCTGTCAGCTGATAGAACAGCTCATTGTCGTCTTTATAGTAAAAGCCAATGTCTCAGGCATAATTATCTTTTTCTATAATTGAATACTGTTTATCTGCTGTATTTCTGCAGTCTTCAGAACGACTTTTTTTCCCATGTGATGGAGTATTTTTCAGTGTAGTATTGCTACTCCTCCTTAAGTAAAGAATCTGAATCCTCCAAAACTCCTTCATTCTGGACCGCTGTGGAAACAACGTGAACTTTTAATGTTTTTAGTCTGTTTCATGCTTGAATGTTATGCAAAGGCCTTATTCTTCATCAAATTAAGACAAACTCTCATTTTAGTTTGAATTGCAGTTTATTTCAAGTGATGCTAAAATGAAAATCCATGTTTTAAAAAACTTTTGAACACTCCATTTATATCCCAAACACACACAATATCTATAGTCAGCCAAACTCAGGTACAGTCAGATACAGTAAATCCCTTTATTAAGTAGCCACTTGGTTAACAACTACGCAATCAGTAAAAGGACCACAGACACAAACCCACTGCAGGCCAACTGCAGCCGTCTGTTGGCCTGTGCAAGGCCTCGATATGCATAATATTCAGGCCTGTGGCAGCCGAACGGCTCGGACGGGTCGTTTCACGTGCAGCCTAACAGTTCTTAGCATCTGGTCCTTTGCATTGGAATAAAATGCACCTAATGGACAGAACGAAATGCACTTTTAAATGTGTTTCTGTGTTTTAAGAAAGAATGACAAGGTGTGAAAGCATCGTACAAATGTGCCTTATGTAATTGCATACTCTTCAAAATTGTTCTTAATGTTGCATCACGTGTCAGGAAAGCTATATATAGACAGTAGGCCCTACAAAGTAAAAGTCAAGGAATGCACAGTGCATGATTTGATGGTGAGCGTGTTGACCGAGCGCAGAAACAAAGAGGACATGTGCGTACAGGACTCTGGACTCAGTGCTGATTCAGCGGAGGAAGGCGTGTGGAAGACATCTCATGTCCGGTGGAGGGACAGCGACAGTATCTCATCAGTTTTCACACCACAAAATGTAAATCAGGACGTGTCGGTTTGGAGGCAGGTGTCTGTGGAGAGGTAGACAGAGTACACAAGCACCTCGTCCCCCCAAAGCTCGCCTGATCCTTAACCACAAGTTTTAAAAAAATGGCTTTCTGTTTGGTTCTGGTTGGGTGAAATCTTGTCCCGTTGGGCCCTGAGAACACTTGTTTGATGTGATTTAGTTGGAGCTGTGCTACTGTCTCTGCTGTTGTTGGAGAAACTTCTGGTTCTGTTCCCCTAAACCTGAAATATGAGTCACGTTTCTATTGTCAAACCCTCACAGGCCTTACGACACACTGATAGTCGACACGCTGAAACCTGGACACGAGCCTCGGCAGCGAAAGAGGAGAAACGGCAAAGAGCTTTTCCACCTTCGGTGCTTTCTGGGCGTTTTTTTTTTTTTTTACCCTGGTTGTAAAAGTCGTTCTTGGGTGTTTTCACTCAGCCTCCCTCCATTTACACTAAACAGAGGAAGTTCATGAATGACACAGTCTAATCCCTGGATTCTACAGTCAGGGGTGCACAATTATGGCTGCAGACGTCAGTCGATCAGAGCTTGAATTCATTCTTATTCTTGGAAAAAGGACAAAAAAAAGAAATCTGGGGCTCTCAGCACATCTCTTGGTCTTCACAGAGCTCTTATTGATGCATCAAATATTACTGATCATACTGAGGAACACTTTGATCTGCAGCACAGTGACGGAAAAACTGTGAGCAGACTGGTGTGAAATGTGAAATTTGATTCTGTTGACCCTCTGACCTTTCCTCTAGCGCCACCATCGGGCCAAAACATCCACTTTTTTCCACTCATTGCCTTGAAATTCACCAGTTAAATGAACCCAGAATGAACTTTACATTTTAAGGCTGAAAGAAAAGCTCGCTCATCACGTTTGTACCATCCAGTAGTTTTGCTGGAACATTGTGGATTTAGTTTTTTGTGCATTAACATATTTCTACACTGACTTCTAATCCAAATACTGCAATGAAAAGGTGGAAACCACAGACGCTTTAAAATTAACCTTTCAGTTTAGCGGTTTCTCCTGACTCTAATCATGAACATCTGCCTCAGTGGTTGAAGGAAAAGTGTTTGCACTCAGTTCTGCAGCATATAAACAAACTGTGTTTCAGCCAAGATCAACTTATGATTATAAAGGAATCAGCTGTGCACCCCCAACTCCAACTGGGAGTAAAGAAGAGGGAGGTCGGAGGAGAAGCAGAGGGATTCTAAACAGTGCAGTGCATTCCTTTTGATGGCACGAAGGGATATTGAACGCATCCTTTGTGCATCAAACAGAGAAAAACATCGAGCTAAAGCTTTGCAGTCGTCGTACAAGTTGAAGTGTTTGAAGAAAACTGAGGTTCTGTGCAAAAAAAGTGCAGCTTCCCTCGTACAGTTCAGTCCTGCAGGATCCACAGGTTTGTCTCCAGAAGCCCTCAGAGAGAAGGACGTACAGCAGAGCGACGAAAGCTCCGTTACCGAGTAACAACTGAGAGCATCGGCCATTGTAGAAAGCCCCACACTGACTCCACTGCGGCCATGTTTGTGTCTATGTGATCGATGAGTCGGGATAGTGAAAGCACTCAGTTCACTGCATTCTGCCGTCTTCACTGTAGGTTTTCAGCATGCACTGTAAATACCTGCAGGGGGACTGGAGAAAAAAACCAAAGGAAAACTGGCACCAGGAAAGGTAAAGTTTGACAAAGTGACGTTCAAGCATTCAAAAGGTGAATTCTGGACATGTTGCACTAAATCAGAAAAACATCACACGTCATTGAGGTGTGAGAGTTCAATTAAAGAGTGATACAAACATGATTTTTAATATTTGTGCAAGTTTTCCTTCAGTTTTTCAAGACATAATATCCCGACAATGGACTGCGTGTACTTTGAGCTGACCACAGTCTCTTTATCGACCAACGAATCATCTAATCTGAGACATGAAGGAAAGTCCTCACAGCCACAGGAACACTGGAGAACTCTTAACGGTTAGTGTCGCTTGTCTCCTCCTTATTTTTAACTTTACCAGCAAATTCACGAAATAAAGCTGGTTCAGGCCGACGAGAACAATCGTTTGAGTGACAGACAGTTTGAGGCGGTCGGGCTTCTACAATGACAGATCAGGGTGCGTTCACAACAAGCACTTCTGAACAGTTTATCTGCAGCACGTTCAACCTCAGCTCCTCGTTCACGTGGAAACACCTAAACTCTTTCTCAGCTTCTTAAACGTGTTGAAGCCTGGGCCAAAACTGAGCTACATGTTAGTCATGTGACTTCTCCCCAAAGACTCCTGTTAGTTTTTAAACGTGTAAATCAGAAAAAAAAACACAAATACAAAAGTACAACAACACCAACGTCTCCGTTCTGACCCAGTGGACAAAAGGCAAACGTGTGATCGCACCCTCAACCTCCTGATGTGAGGGTGGACGTCGATGACATCACCCGCACAGCAGCCAATAAATGCATGGATCAGATTACAGGAACAAGGCCGGGACCCTCAGAGTGCAACCTAGCACTCGGCGTCGGCGCTGCCGTTGACCGGGCCGGCGCAGACGCCGCCGTCCTCGCCGGGTTGGACTCCGTTTGACTGGACGCACTTCTCATTTGCGTCTGGATCGTCCTCCCCGGCACTGTGGAGCAGGGACAGAAAGACAGAGGAGGTCAAACAGTGATCCTGAGCCAGCTCGGCCCCCCGCCCTGCTGCCGTTCAGGTTTCTGTGCTCCACCTGTTGAAGCAGCCGTTGCTGACCGGAGACGCCGCGGTTTCTTTCTCAGACAGGGAGCTGCAGGACCTCCTCTCCTGCCAGGAGCCCGCTCGGGGCCCTTTGCCCGTGTCGGAGCTCTTCCTCCTGGCCACCACGGGCCCCGGTCCCGACCCCCGTCTCTCTGGGCTGACCCTGGGACCCGCGGAGTCGGAGGGGACGCTCAGCCCCCCCGGCCCCTCCGGGTCCTTGCCCGAGTCGCTGCTGGTGCGCCTCCCGTTCAGGCTGTCTGAGGAGGAGACGTGGCTCATCTGACCCTCCCGCTCATCTGGAGAGGAGAAGCAAACACGTCCAGAATGAGAATGCACAAACTGAGACTAAACCTTTCATCCTCTCAGACCACATTTACTGGTTCAACTGGAAACCTGTCTGACTCCTGACAGTATTTTTAGATCCGACCAATCAGCTTCAATCAGCTTCATCGTGTGATGAATCTAAATTTTGCTGATTTGAAATCAAGCAGCTGCGCTTCATTCTGCCACATGAGGTCAATCAATGACGGAAAAGCAGATAAATCCATGTCAGCAGCGATGTGACCTCGTTGAAGGGTGTGTGTTCATGCTGAGGTGCACTGCGCCCTCTTGTGGACGCACACAGTCACAGCAGCTCTTCATGTGTGCCTTCACCTTTCATTCCTAATGTACATGTTCTAGCTAATATATAACTGTAAAAGGTATCTCATACAAGTAAATCTTATGTACTGTGAAGGTTTATATGAGTATTAATTACAGAATGAGTCTCAGACAAAGCACCTCCTCCTCAGGTGTGCTTACCTCCGGAGCCAGCTTCTCCCGCCTTGTTGCGTCGGCGTCTCAGGATGACCTCCAGCTCGCTGTCCTTCTTCCCGGGCGGCGACGGCCCTGACTCCTGAGAGCCGCGGCTGGGGCTCCGCTTCACCGTCTCCTGGAGGCAAAAACAACCGTCACCAGTTCTAATAAAATCTGCATTTTATATTTATGTCATGTCTGAACTGAAATGAATCTGCACGGTCACAAACGCAGTAAAAATGTAGATTTTTATGTTAAAATCTGGAGTTGTGGTGCTTTGAGAGAGCATTTTCCTTTCCTCCTAACAGAGCCGATAAAAGCCATTTTTACCAGGATGCCTTTCAGTTCTTCCATCGCGCTCTCCTGCTGTTTCTCCTCACAGATTGGAGGCGGCTGAAAACATAAAATAAAGTAAATAATAAGAAGAATTTCACTTCATGTCTTTCCTGTAAAGTTAAATTGTGGCACAAATGCTGCATTTCATCATCAAGGAACAACGAGCACACAGTGTCGGCCATGCAGACAGGTGAAATGCAAGTTAAAGTGGTGTGTGTTTAACTGATTAAAACTGCAGGGTCTGCACTGTGTGTGTGTGTGTGTGTGTGTGTGTGTGTGTGTGTGTGTTGGGGGGGGTTACTGGGGTCAGTGGGAGGGAAACATCTTTTTCCCCAGAGAGCAACAGCGACGTCACTTCACAAGATTGATGCAAACATCAATATACTCACTTTTACTGCCGCTCTCTGTGGCAGCACACCGGAGACACATGAGGAGGAAAGAGAGGAGAGCAATCAGCCAGAGTGCATTCACACCTCCTCAGACGAGGAGCCCAACATGGAGCCAGTTTACTGACCTCCTCCTGCTCTCTACAGCAGGAGGAGCAAAGAGCGCAAAGAGGAGGAGAAGGGCGGTAAAGCCTGTTTATTCCATGATGAAGCAGGAGTACTGTCTCACCTGCTTTGACGTGTTTTGAAGTCTGTATTGATTTTCTGATCATTTTAAGGTCACAGGAATATTTAAGTGCAGCTGCTGTCATGGAGCTGTGACCTTTGACCTCCTTCCTATTGTTGGATGTAGGGTGAAAGGACTGAAGGCAAAGGGCTTCGTGTTAGAAGGTCAGAAACAGGTTTTATTTCTGCCTGGTTTGATTTGTTTTCAGCTTGGTTTGTCTGACTTTCAGCAGGATTATAGTTAAACTGCACTGGTCGCACTTGCAGATCTGCACATTAAAGAAGAGCGGACTCTTCTCTGTTGATAAGAATCCTTTAAAGTTGCTTATTAAAGGTCCAGAGTGTCGTTTTTAGTGGCCTCTAATGGTGAGGTTGCAGATTACAACCAGCTGAACACCCCTCGCCTCAATCTGGCTGCTAAAAACACAACGAAAACACGCGAGGCGCGTTCGGTTTGTCCGCTCTGGGCTACTGTAGAAACATGGCAGCGCAACATGGCGGCTCTCGTCATCCGTAATGACGACTTCAGCACTGTGACAATAAAGTTGATTCAATGTTCTTTCCTGAAGGTCGCTGCAGATGAACTCTTCCTGTTTGAGACTTCTGGATTCTTTTCAACGGAAAGACGTTTTCATGAGCAGAAAAGATTTAAATATAACCACAAAGTAGAAAAGCAAGTACTAGACAACCAACAACAACAACAACTGTCTGTCTGTCTGTCTGTCTGTCTGTCTGTCTGTCCACGCTGTCCTCACCTTGCTCTCCTGACTCTTGACTGGCCGCAAGACGACGCCATGTTTGATCCTTTCCATCATTTCATTCACCGCCTTCACCTTCACGTCGTCCACACCTTCAGCAGCTAGAGGGACAGAGGGAGAGAGACAGAGAGAGAGACAGAGGAAGAGAGGGAGAGAGAGAGACAGAGGGAGAGAAGGAGAGAGAGACAGAGGGAGAGAGGGAGAGAGAGAGACAGAGGAAGAGAAGGAGAGAGAGAGAGACAGAGGAAGAGAGGAAACGACTAAATCACATGAATGCATCAGTGATTATATTCCGATATTATGAAAGACATTATTCTGAATCAGAACATTCGACAAGATGAGTACTTTTAGTACTTCAAGTATATTTTGATGTTCGTACTCTTGTACTTCTTCCACTGCTGCATATGAATATGATACTAAGAGGTGTAGAGAGACTCACCTGGAGGCTGCTCTGCCTTCACGGAGGCCTTCGAGCCTTTTGAAGACTTCCTCATGATGGCTATCAGCGAGCTGCGAGACGGACAGACGAGAACATTGACATTCTGTGGGACCAATCAGGAGCTGATCAGCTGATCAGAGACGCAGAGCACAAACGGCCGGACGTGTTTTTCATATCAGTTCTGATGATGATTCGTTACTGATTAAATGCACTTTATTTACTATTGGCTGCTCCCAGTGTAACAAACGCTCAGTGGTTTATTGCACAGAGAGCCGAATGTTCAGCTCTCAGAAGCTCAGGAATCAGCGCCGCAGTGCGTCGTCGCTGACAGCTTTACTGTCATTCAGATTTTCACAGCTGTAAAATGAGAATCGGGATTGTTCGGGAAGTAATTCACTTGCCACAGACACATTTTCTGTGCCACTGGTCGAAGCTTTGAGGACACTTCACACAGGAAACGCTTCAAAATGAGAATTCAGAGTGAAGCTGCGGACAGTAAATCAGGCTTTGAGGGACATCTCGTTACTCTGGGGGACATCACTTTGGTGTGACGGAGCGTTTTGTAGACGTGTGTTTGCTTTGTTGTTCCTCACCTGAGGGGGTTGCATCTCGAGGGGGGAGGTGGGGG
>JBBMOE010000036.1:919999-1102028 GCA_037975065.1 Chaetodon trifasciatus | reverse complement strand
GGGGCGGCTGTGGGGGAGGGGCCGGAGGTGGGGCAACCCCAGGTTCGGGGGGAGGGGGTCCTGTGCTGGTCGTCATGGCGGCCTTCTTCTGGGTCTCCTCCTGCAGCTCGAGGACTGTGGAGGAAGGAAAACAGTTAGTACTACTGACGTGTACTACAGTACTACTGCTACTGCTGATACTGCGGATGCTTTCGGTGCACAGCCTCCTGGTTTCCCTCCAGAGTGAAGCCTCTCGCCTCGCACACTATCTGTGCACACGGTGCAGCAGAGTGAAAGAGGCTTCTGTGTTTGTTGTCCTTTTCATGGTTTCTGAATGAAGTCGTTGGTGGTTTTGGCCTCGACTGCATGTGACCCATTTAAAACACACACAGACGCCATGTTGCACGCAGGGAGAGATTCTGCCAGCTTTCCTGCAGCAGATGGGTCAGTGAGTCTGTGCTGGAGTCAGCAGCCAATTTCTGCTCATCGCTGAGGTTTTATCGTTTCGATGTCACACAAAAACATCAAAACAATGAACCTGAAATCCGACTGTGAGAGTCTGTAGAACAACAAAGATTTCATTGTGAAAGGGGGGACAGCACAAAAACATTCAGTTTCATCACGTCACTAAACGTTTTCGGGCTTTGTAGATAAAATCCTGTGGACGAGCGCCAACGTTTGACTGTAAAAGAGGATTTTAAATGTAAATGTTCTTTGTTTTTTCATTAAATACGTTAAACCATTTTAAATGCAGACCTCAGATCAGAGAAGCTGACGGTGAACCTCAGAGGTGACATCAGACTTTGTGGAGTTCAGTCTGATTTGGTGCAAACTGGGTCAAACACATTAGTCCCAGAACTCCCAACACCCCCGTTTATTGTTTCTTCTGTAATGTGTAATTTCTGATGACTGATAAATATGATTATCAGCTATCAGCTTCTAGTTTAGGATCAATAACAATCATCAGTCCATTCTGTTATGTCTAAGTGTTTAAATCCTTCTCCCTGGTTTCAAGTGTGTTTGTTCAGGTAGATACTTGTCAGCCAATCAGAAACAAGTATTTTCTGTTGCTATGCTGTGTATGTACAGGATATCGCTTCGTGTGTGTGTGTGTGTGTGTGTGTGTGTGTGTGTGCATGCGTGCGTCTCCAGCACCACCACCCACCTCTGCTCTCCAGCTCCTCGTTCTTCTTCTCTGCCTTCTCCAGTCGTCCCTCCACCTCCTTCTTCTCCACCTCCAGCAGCTCCAGCTGCCTCTGCAGAGCCTCCAGCTGCTTCTTCACAGAGCTCTGCTCCAGCTGGGCCTCCAGGCTCTCCACCTACACACACACACGCACACACACACACGCACACACACACACACACCATATGTATTAGCTCATGGTTACACAACTGAGGGGAGTCTATTATCAGAGATTAGATCATGTGACATTAATGTGTGAACGACTCAAAAAGCCTGAAACGAAAAGAGTCTCCACCAATCAGCAAACAGATGCAGCCTAATGAGAGAAAGACTAAAAAACAATTAGCCAATGAGCTGCTTTTTACTTATTATAAACGCCATCATTGATAACTGAGGCTCTTCATAGACATTATCTGCTGCACCTCGTCTGTTCACCTTTAGAGATCAACATTATTTAAGCAGAGAGCAAACAAGGCTTACATGAACTATTATTTTGGTGGTTTGCTGGTAGAGACCAAAGCAGAGCTAAAAGAGTGAATATTGGACCTTCATCAGGTGACACACACACGACTCCACACGACTCATCATGATGCTCCATAACTGCTGCTAAAGTTCAACGCATCAGCTCAAAAGGCGATAATGTGTTCACAGCTTGTTTCTGCTGCCCCCCAGTGGACAAAAGTCAGTCTGCAGGTATTCCCTTCAAGAGCACCTTCAGCTGGCTAAACCAAACTGATGATGACTCTCTGTCATCAGCTCTGCCAGAGTGAGCGCCACCCTCACCAATCAGAAACTGAGGCTGCAGGTTTTCGGGTTTACCTTCTGCTGATGCTGCAGACGCTCCTCCTCCAGGGTTTTAGTGACGGCAGCGACGTCCTCCAGAGCTTTCAGAAGCTGAATGCTGGGCTCAGCACTCTGCAGCAGGAGCATACTCTGCCTGTTGGCCTCCTTCTGCTTCACCAGCATCTGCAGGAGGGAGCAGAGGATGAAGAGGAGGAGGAGGAGGAAGGCAACAGAAAGAGGGAGAAGGTAGGGAAGAAGAAGATGGCCAAAGCAAGGGAGGGGGAGATAAAAGGAGAGGAGGGAGGTGAAGATTCCACATTTCAACTACCACCACATCATCCCAGTGTGTCCCTCTCACACAGTCTGTTTCAATCCTGCAGGCTTTTCACTTTCAGGTCAGTAAACATCAGATTCAGGACATTTCATTAATCAGGCACAAGGTTATTAGCTCACACATCAATTACCAACACAGCAATGCAGGTCAGGCTATCACTGCGGCAGCATCACACACAGCTTTAAAAACATGGAAATCAGTTATATCATCCGACTGGACCCCTCCAGAGAGCTGAAGCACAAAACTGGAAAATATTAGGAGAAACTCTGAAATTATGAATAATGTGAAGATTATGTTCCTCTGATGTGACCTGGATATTTTCACAAATCAGATATTCACACCCACATGTGAAGATTAGTCAAAGCTGAGCTGCATAAAAACTTTAGCTTCGACCCAAAGCTGCAGGACAAAGCAGACTTTATTCTCTTAGCTGCACCCAAAACTGTCCAAGAAACTAATAAGATGGAAGATTTTCCTCCATCTGACTGACTGACATTAAAGAAATGACGCACAGAGAAAAATCAGCATTGCCTTTGAACCTGCATTAATGTTAAGTTAAGTTAATGTTATAGTAGCGTAAGTAGCGTAATGCTCAAACTAGGCTACGTTTAAAGCTAAGTGCAGCTGGTGCAACCCACTGGAGATGTTTCTCAGAGGAGCTGGTGGAGGCCAAATGTTGGACATAAACATAACTGGAATGAGATGTTTGTGTCCGCTGGGAAAAAAATGTGTTCATGCAGCTTTAAGGTTCAAACACGTTTGTTTTCCAAGCTAACACGAACACTTCTGCCGCCTCTCTCGCGCTGTGCGTCGCTGTGCGTCGTTTTCACCTCGACGGCATCGTGTGTCTGTCCGTTTCTTTACCTCGTGTGCGAAAGTCTCAGCTTTGACCCTTAAGCTCTGCTCCAAGTCCAGCTGCTCCTTCATCCCATCGTACTCCTGAGCCGCCATCGTGGAGACTGCAGAGACAAACGGAGACCATCAGGCTAAACGTTTGTTAGCTTTTTAACATTTGCCACGACTAAATGCAAAGCAAACTGTCCATTTTCACTCGCGAGCTTCACGAACTTCTCCTTCAGTCGTTCGAAGCCTCGCTGTGTTTCTGCTGCTGTGACTCACCTCTGTTGAATCTCTTGATGGTTTTGCTTTGCTGTGCAACAGTTTCACGGAGCTCCTTCATCTCGGTCTGATCTTTCTCTGACTGCACAGAGTGAAAGAAAAGTCAAAGCGGGCACAGTAAAGAGTCAAAGAAATGTTTTGGTCTGCATCATCTTTTAACATATTCTATCATATGTTTACAACGTGGCTGTCCTGTGAGAGCCACGTATGATCCGAGTTTGTTCAGCTGAAGAAATCTGGAGATCTCCGTCTCCTCACCTGTGAAGTCAGCTCCTCTATCCGCCGCTGCTGCTCATGAATCTGACAGACGAAATTCTTCTTCTCCTCCAATAAGCTGTTGACGGTCTCCCTCAGCTCTGAGGTGAACAGTGCAGGTTTATTTCATCAATATCATATACTACACAAGCAGTATCAGTACAGAGTGTACACCTTTTACTATTCAAGTGCAAGTGTGAATGTGAAGTATTTGTACCTTTAACCTGTTGTTGGTACTGCATGAAGGTGTCAGGACTTCCGTCTGCGGCGTCGGCGTCCGAGTCCGCCTCCAGCGCGATGCAGTCGGAGATGCTGGGAAGCAGCTCGTCCAAACAGGGACGAGACGACAGGCTCAGGTACTTCAACTTCCTGTTCTCACAGTTGAGCTGGAGGTCAAAGTTCACAGGGTTCAACCTGATTAAAGCTACACACAGTACAAATACTCTTCTCCTTTAAGAAACAGCAACACGGCTGGGAAAGTGTTTTTCTATTAATATTCATAAATTATTATCTCCATTTCATATTCATTGATATTGTGACAAATATTATATGTTATATATATTTAAGAGTAAAAATAAGTGATGTGCCTTCATCTAAACTTTATCAGATCTGGACATGAGGACAGTTTTTGCTGTTGAGGCAGAAACAGACAGATCACGTGGTCACATCTTCACTGTGCAGCGTCATCCTGACTCAGCCCTTCACTGTTCTCCTGCTAATGCCAGCTGGACCCTGATAACGCTAATCTTATAGTCCTGATTATTGAGTGTGTGTGTGTGTGTGTGTGTGTGTGCGTGTGCGTGTGTGTGTGAGACCTTTGTGGCCAGGGCCTCTGCATTCTCTCGGCACGACTTCTCGATCTCCAGCTGAGTCTGCAAGACGCTCACCTCCTCAATCACCATCTGAGACACTGAGGGAGGACACACACACACACACACACACACACACACACACACACACACACACACACACACACACAGAGTTTTAGTTGTCTTGTCAGCACAGAGCATCATTTCTGTTGTTAACAGTGGAACAAGTCATTGAAAATTCTGCCACATAGATCATTTCATCATCAGGTACTGAAATGATGCAGATTGAATGTCTTTAAATGTGACATAATCATCCAGTTTTGACAGGATTAACTTAATATTCACCTTAATGTGCATTCCTGAAAACATCTGTGATGATAGCTGAGGGTCCACTCGACTCTACTGCTGCCCCACTTTGGAAATAAAACCTCCTTAAGTCACTAACATGTGCTGGTTGACTATAGATGGACCATTCATTACCAGGATTTTCATATATTTAGAAAAGAATATGAAGCTAAATCTGTAAAATTAGATCATATCAGCAAAGCAGAAGCGAGAGACCCAAAAATCCTGGAATAAAGACAGACTGTGTGACGCTGTTTGATCATCGGAGGAAGCAAACTGCTGCTTTTCATTAACTAAAACAAAGTGCAAGAAGGAGATTGTGCTCGTTTTAGATTTAACATGAAGGTAGTGAGTCGAGCTCATTCCTGTTTTCAAGGAATGAATTTCCTTAACCCAGATTTAAAATGATGTAAAAACATTCAGCTCTTTGAAAAGAGAGCAGGTGTGTTGTTAGCTGTGGAACTCGTGTTCCTCCGTCTGAACGGAAGGCGTGTTCAGGTTCCCGTGCTGAAAACACAAAGCCGCAGCTTCCTTTAAAGGCAGAGCTGGATTTGCATGAAACCAGGATGCTTGTTCTTTCCTGATGTTTTGTCGAGACGACGATCAGCGAGCAAACAGCTAAAAAAAACAGCGAGCCTGAGGTTGTTCGACGCTCGCAGCTGTCGAACGTGTCACCACGGCTCGGCTGGTCCTCAGTTATTTTAAAATGACCCAGTTATGAGACTTTGGTAAAATCTAGACTGAGAGAAGAAAGTCGGCGGGACTGAGCATAAACGTCCAGTCATTTCTCTCCTCTTCGCCTCCTTCATCGTCTTCAATTTGCGTGTGAGCAGATCAGATTCCAGCAGATATTTCTGATGTTTTAAACTTTTTACATCAGAGACATGAGACTTTTCTTCTCCGCACAAACACCAAGCAAAACTGAACCGCGACCACGTGGATCTAAATAAATCTGGTCATTAAACACAATCTCAGCCAGATTTAACTACACTTTGCTCCCTCTCCGCAGACCTGGACTCCTTCAGGCCGCGGTGGCTGATTGTGTTACAGCCAGCAGGAAGCAGCCGCTAACATCCCCGACCCATTAACAGACTCCTTCCTGGTCGATGTACAAGCCCCAAATGTGATTATCCTGCTCACACACACGACTGAGGGCAGGAGGAAGGTGTTCCTGCCTTCAACCACTGCCAGGCAGCCTCTTAGATAAATGTCATCTTTGTTTTCAGAATATTTTTCAAGCTGTTGCAGCCAGAAAGGCAGATTAACATGAACCGTGTTGTTGCAGCAGTGATTTGCATCCAGCGCCTTCCCTCGTTTGGAAATACGTCATCTCTGCAGAGAACCGGACACCTCCTCCTTTGATGACGTCACGCTGAGGTTTCGGCGCTCTGACCTCGTTGCATGTCGTCCCTCACACTAAAAGAGAAATCCTGTACTGTCGACAGTGCAGTTTACAGAGTACTCTCTACTCTTTGCTGTGTTTTCT
The DNA here is from genome assembly GCA_037975065.1 of Chaetodon trifasciatus. Lineage (NCBI taxonomy): Eukaryota > Metazoa > Chordata > Actinopteri > Chaetodontiformes > Chaetodontidae > Chaetodon > Chaetodon trifasciatus. The sequence continues at coordinate 1,095,735 of JBBMOE010000036.1, read as the reverse complement.
CTGTCTCAAGTCTCAATCACACACAGGAATAGAAATACAGCAAACAAAAAGCTGAACAAATAAAGGTAAAGAATGGAAAGAATAAAGACCGATCAGGACCGAGACGTCTGGGACAAAATAACTGTACACATGTAGTGGTGGAGTGTCAGTAAATACATTTACTCAAGTACTCTGGGTATTTTTAGGCTCTTGCACTTTAAGTAATTCAATTTTATGTTCATAAACATAGAAATACTTCATAAATATAACAAATATGATTATATATCAAGCTAACCAGCAGCATGTGATTATAAAACAATGACATAATAACGAGTACTTTTACTTGAAGTGTATTTTGAGTCACACTTTCATACTTTCTCTTAAGTAAAATTTGGAGTACAGGACTTTTACCTGTGACAGTATTCATGTGTTTTCATTGCGCACAGTGTTCTTCACACTCACAGCTCTGACAGTGAGTGTGTGTCGGGAGCGTTCAAACTCAGTAATCAGGCCTCAGCGTCCAGCGCGGTGCAGCGTTTGCTAACACTGGCTCAGTGCGTGCCGCCGTCACAAACATCAATTCAGCAGTTAATGACAGCCTGTCGGCCGTTTTCCGCTCGCAGGCCGCTTGTTAGGCCGCTGTAAGAGAAGCCCTGCTGCCTGCTCAGCACTCGCTCAGGTTTCATCCAGATAACAGAGGAGTCTGAAAACCTGTCACCGTAACCTGGAACGCTGCCATCGATCCAGCAGGAAACACTGAGGTATTATATCCTGACATGCTGAAGAGTGACTGACGGTATCAAAGAAAACCGCTGCTTCATGTTTCAGCATCCTCTCTGGTCAGCTGCTGCTGAGCCAGGACACAGGACGGCTTCTGGAAAGCACCATGACAAACACCACAACCACCGGTACCTGTATGTGTGTCAGTGAGGCCTTCAGGCGCACTGAGCCCATCACACGGATTCTGCCTCTCAGGTGAACTCAGGAGTCTGCTCGCAGGCTGCATGACTAATGCTTCTCTGTCTGCTTGTGTGGCCTGAATGCAACACAATTAGTCCTACACACACACACACACACACACACACACACACACACACACACACACACACACGCACACGGCCAGCTGCCTTTCACCCAGCTCTGTGTGTGTTGTGGCTCATCAGTACAGCAGCAGTCAGCTCGTATATTGACTTCATTCAAAGCATTTAAAGCTTCAACACTGAACTGATCCAAATCCATCATTTCTCAGGCCTCTCAGGTGAAAACCACACAACAATCCCGCTTCATCTTTTAGAGTCACGGCACAAAATGACAGTATGAGTGCACAGAGGACCTGGTGACCGTGTGCAAATAATTTGGGGTCATTATTTTTAAAAGATAATTAGGCCTTTGAGCAACTTTCATATATATTCCAACTAACTAAAAAAAATGTTCTTTTTAACCTGCTGGACTGAAACCATGACTCACACTTTGACCCCAAACTGCATCACAGCTCAAACTGTGAGTTATGAAACAATTATAGATGAGCTAAAGCCCGGTCAGCGCTCTGCTATCACCGGCCACACACGTTAGTGCTCAGCTGACGTGTCGCTCATGTGACTGCAGCAGCTCTCTGCATAATATCATCAAATCAGACATCTGACATCAGAGTAACAATTTAAAAATCCCCTCATCTAATATTTAAAGGAGGTGCACGGACTGACTCAGGGGTTGTCAAAGCGTGGCCGGCGGGCCAATAGCAGCCCTCAGAAACATTTTGTGCGGCCCCTGAAGGCGACATCAAATACATGCGTTCAATTTGAATCATTTCATTTCACTACATTCACTTTAAGTATCCTCCAGCAGGCCGCTGCTGCATCAGGCGGCGCCCTGTAACGAGCATGTCAGGTCAACGCCAGCGCTTGATTTAGGCGAACGTCTCTGCACTTTAACGTGAGGTGAGATGGAAAAGCCGCCACGGAGAAAACGCTGCACGGTTTAAAGAAAAGTGGATCGAGCCTTACTTCGTCAGACCTCAGAGGACATAAATTGATCTGCCTCGTCCACAAACAGGTGAGACAGTTTGGCGAGACCACAGATCTTATGACAGATTCATGGATTTTCCTGACTTAAAGGAAATATCAGCTAAAAGAAATATCTCCAGAGAACGCAGAAGAAGAGAGAGCAGCTTTACTGTAACAGACGTTCAGCCAGGTGACCTTTGACCTTTGGGTGATATTTATCTGTCCGCGCAGTGCCAGTCAGGCTCTTGGTTTGGGTGAGGAAAGCGAGGATGATATGAGAGAGAAGGAGGGCAGGGAAGGCTTCGAGATCTATTTTTAATCCCTCAGTCAATGTTTAATGCTCCTGGATGGGCTTTGGTGGTGCGATTCCCTCCCAGCCAGAGACTCGTTTAAACCCTCGCCTCTCTGCGGGCCGCGCTCGGTGGCTTTAACCGCCGATTCAACCCGCACGCCACGGCGCATCGTCCTCTGCTCGGCTGCACCGCCGTTCAGCCGCAGCTCTGCGGGTCAGACGCGACGCAGGAGGCGGAGGCGTGCAGAGCGGGTCAGACTCGGCTATTTATAGTCCCGTTTTGATTCCACTGGTTTTACGAGAGGAGCCACCAGCTGGTGCCATCGCGGGGGAATACTGGAGAGCCGTCTGTTAGCTAATGATGTGCAGCGCGAAGCGACAGGCGCGCTCTCTTGATTTCACTCCATTTCCGCTCTTTAGCGGGACAACAACTAGCACAAGCAGCTTCCTGCTTTATGCTGCCAATCGGTGCATATTTAAGAATTTAGGTTCTGATTGATTTAACGAACTCATCAGCTAATCACTCTGATCCAGACGTCTGAATTACTGCAACTGCTGCTTTCCCCAAACGGAAAAGCAACCAACCAATCAGAGCTTTGCAGGTAGACTAAAGAATGAGGAGGTCCATTAAAAATGAGGACAGAAAAATGGAAACAGGAAATGAAATGCAGCGACAACAACAACATGACGATTTCACTGCTTCGAGATGTCTTTAGCAAGTCGACCGTGTCAACTGGAAATGATGTCATGTTTAAGTATTTAAGGAAAAACCCTTAAATACTTAAACTGATTGCCTGATTTTGGTTAATTTTCAGTCGTGCCTCATGTGACTTCTGTCTGTGACGAATAAACCTCTGAATCCTCAGCAGGAGATGAACTCTCCCTGCTTCCACTTCACAAACTGAGCTTTTCTGGAGGCACAGGAACATAACAGAGAGCTGAAAGCCTCAAACTGACAGCAGGCTTTCCTCTCATTCAGGCAGAGTTTGTCCTACAGGCTCTGCCTCCTGTCAGAAACTGTTCTGGGTCAGTAACTCCTCTGAGTTCAGGCTTCACCAGAGAAATGATGTGCCCTTAAAACCTGTAATGATCCGACAGACTAAAAACAGAACGCCGCTTTTGTTCTCCGTCAATGAGCCGAAGCCGGGGAAAGCCTCCTTAATGACGGTGCGTGTTATTAACAGATGATTTGGAGGATTAGTCAACAGTAAGCACGTTCATCCAGTAATGGTGAAATCCCACCGCAGAGCGTCAAAACAGTGAAAAAGCTGGATGGGGAATTAACACACACCAACACGCAGGACGCTGCTTCCAGTCCAAACCAGGACCAGGACCTTCATGTAGGCTCATGTTCAAGAGTTAATAAGAAAAACTGTGATTTTCGGGAGTGAGATCAGCGGCTGAAAGAGTCACTTTCCTGCACGGAAAGGATTTACAACAAAAAGAACGGCTTTAATGCCGGTGCTGTTTAAGCTGTAACACTGAGGCCGAGCTGAGCCGGGAACAATAGACGGACTAATCCTGCCTTCAAGAGCTTCTCTTAAGCTCCTGCTTCACAGATTCACAGTTGTAAATATGATTTGTTGCGCATTTGAGGGTTTTTGGAGGGAAAAACTAAAGTCAGCGCCAGAGCAGTCACAGAAACGTTCGTCCAATTTCACGTTACACTGTCAAAGCAAAAAAGTAAAAACATTATTTACACATGATTATTCTTATTGTAATTCAACAATTACAACAGTCAATTAGTCCCTCATCACTGATCAGATCACAATATTTAATATGTATTTCCTGGTACTGAATGTAATGTTGAAACCATTAGTCAATCATTTCATTGACTATTGACATAAATTAATATGCAACAATTCTTTTAATATAAATTAATGATTTGAGTTTAGTTGTCAACCAAAAACACCAAATTAGCTGCTTTTTTCAGCTGTCCTTTGTCTTTGTTTGGACTTGAAAAGACAGAAGATTTGGAGTTTTGTAAAACTTTAACATCGCAGCTTCTTCACATTTCACGGATTAAACGATCGATCAGTTAATTCAAAGACAATGACAATAATCATCATCATACAGCAACATGAATCATTAACGTGGGACCTAAAACAATAAATAATATAAAAGTGTTTATTATAATTAGTCACACGTCCTCGTGCCCTGTGAAAAAGCTGCATCATGTCTTCGTTCCAGCTGTCAGAGTAAATAAGACTCTCTGGTCACCAGTTTGTTGGTCCTTCATGTGTTCTCAGCCTGTAATTACTGTATTTCTGAGAGCTCTTGAATGCAGGGAAAGTGCAGCCACAGGCTTTTATCTAAGTACAGTGCACTGAATAACTGGGCTGCTGAAGCTAACAGCGCTACAGGCCGTCCGCTCTGTAAAGTGGAAGCACAGTTAGCTTCCAGCTACATGTTGGGGAACAGGAGCGTTAGATGGCGTAAGACACTTTTAGAAGATGTGGTCGGTTTGCTCTGGGTAACAAGAAATACTCAGTTTTTTACTTTTTTTAATCCCTCCCCTCTGTTATCTGTTGTGTCACATTAATTTTTTAGGTCTGTTTTGTCATCTGTTCTATTTGGAGGCAAAACATTTCCACGACTTCCTCTTGGGGGTTTCTTTGCGTCGCCTTTCCTTTTGTAGGAGAGTTAATCGCCTTTACTCGTTTTTCTCTGCATCTGATTTGAAACTCCGACAGATTTTGGCTGCTATTAAAAGCCCATCCTGTGAGGCACGTTTGACACTCAGCTCCCTCTCAAACCACTTGTTCTGCTGCTCTGGCTTAATACAAAGCATAAATTACTGACTGCGAGACATCGGCTCCTCCTGTTTCCTACCAGCTGAAAGTCTGAGGAACATGCAGCCACAGCTGTGGGCGAGAGGCAGCTTCGACTTTAACACGGAGGAACCACCAAGATCAAGAAGTACTGAAGATGCTTGAGTTTCTCCCAGGCGGACTCTGATCCAACGTCTACTTCTGCCACAAGCCAAGAAAGCTTCTGACAGACGTCTTCATTGCAGGATGCCATTGGAAACTCTCCCTGTTGCTCCAGGATTTTTACCCATATTTAAACTTTACTCTCTTTTAGCGGTCGCTTGTACTTCCTGTTGTGTTTATCGGCTACGTAGGCTAATTATACATAGCTAAAAATGGCGGCTGTCTAAGAAATACTCTTACAAATCTTGCTCTAAGGCTGAAACAGAAGAAAAAGGTGAGGTAATGTAGCTGGGATGTGATGTTCTGGGTAGCAAACGTGATAAAACTGCTGTTTTTCTGGTTGACACGGCTTATCACAGCACTGAAAGCACAGTTATAAATGATAACACTGAGATCGACTGCATTGCATTCAGCTGAGCTAGTTTCAGGGCTCTACTTTGTGTGCATCGTGGGTCTCTTCACCAGCATTGTGTGGGCTCGTTTTCCCATTTTTACCAACATTTTCAGTCCTTCAAACTCCATCACAATGTGGCCCATCAGGAAGAACTGCACCTCTCACTGGATGTTTGTGGTGCAGAGTCCAAACGTTAATGCAGTAAAGAAAAGGGAAACTAAAGCATCAACTATGCTCCCACTTCCATCTCTTTCATGGTATCGTACCTGCATGCATGAATCGATAATGCACATGTTGAGTGCTGTTTTGTGGGACAGGCAGAAAAAAGCATTTATAGTAGCGTACAGTAAGCTAGCTATGTTAGCATGAAGCTCAAAGTAGAGCTCAGTTTTAGTGATACTTATACACACAGTATACAAAACAGTCTTGACCTAAAATGTTGGATAAGCCTAAACTTTGAGCTGTCCAGGAATCACCAACAGCACCAGGATTGATCCTCTGGGGACCATGAATCTGTGCCGTTATTTCACTCAGGACTAATCTGCTGGCAGAAAGGAAATAATCCACGAGATCTCATCTGCAGTGCAGTCATGATCATATGAGACGAGTGCGTCATCTCTCCGTGAGTCTCGGGTCGGGTCATGTTTTCACTGTTTTATAGTCACTTAATCTGTGCTGAACTCGCTGCGTCCGGCCTTTGAGATTCAAACGAGCCTGGATTCAAGTACCTGCCGGCGAGCAAAGTCTCCATCATTAATGTCATTAAAACGTGGCCATCAGATATGGAGTAGCAGGTAGAAAGGCCTTCTGAAGGGCCACAATGGATAAACAGTCAGGCAGGAGTGCCCCCTCCCACACACACTCATCCTTCCCCCATTTTCTGCTGCTGAATAATTCATGACAGGAGGTTTCAATTATTCATGGGAATAACATGACAAGAGCGACTGCTGTCCTCTCTGGGGAGAGGCAGTGAATGAATAAATGAGTGAATGAATGAGAGACTGAACGTATGAAGTGACGGGAAACAGGAGGATCAGCGCTGAACTGCTGAGTCTGAAGACTGCAGGTCCAGTTCTGCTGTTGCAGACAAGTTTTTGACATGTTTCTGACAACAAATTCTGGGTTTGAGACCAGATGAAGGACTCGTCATCCACAGCTTTTCATCTTTGTCCATCACAGCAGCCTGTGAGACATCCAGATGTTCAGGTGCACCTGCAAAACATCCCAACAATTCAAACGCGGACAAATCTGAAAAATTCACAACCCAGAGGTCCACGTCTCCGCTGCGTCTGTAACTCTCGGCCCACGCTGAACATTGCTGACAGAAGTGGCCCTTAGCCAAGCCTAATTGCATCCTGCACACTGGCCAGAGCAGCGTTGTCTAACATGATCAATCAATAACTGGCAGGTGATACATAATGCCTAATGACGGCTATGAGAAAACATCAGCTGGACATTTTATGTGTCTTCCCTAATGTCCACAGTCATTCAGCTGTGAGATGCAAACACAATGTAAACTACGTAAAGCCAACATCAGTCACTGTGCGACACGCAGTGACCAGCTTGGTTCATGGTAATCTGTGTCGGTTGTCAGGTTGTGGTGATCTCCAGAGAAGTTTCCTCGAGAACTGAGTGTTTCAGAACATTATTCAGCCAGAAAAGGCTCAGACAAACCTCCACCCTCACCCATTCGCTACGCACTCCATCAACTTCCTGTCTTAATGAACCGTTCAGGAACAGATGTAAGCTGAAATATTACACTGAGGTGAGCTCCAGGTGTCTGGCTCTCCTGTTACCTGCCGAACAATCATCAGACAGACAGGTGACTGAACTTTGACCCCTTTTCTGTGACTAAATTAGGAAAACCTCATTATCTCCTGCAGCAGCACTGTCGCCAGAATAAAATGAAGGCATTGTGGGATTCTGCAAACTGTAAATACGTTAAATTTGTACATTTCATATGCATCATGTCAACATTTCTACTATAGCTGTCAAAGTGACGTAGTTCAGATTAGCTGTATGTGTATGTGAGGTGAGTTTATTCACCAGGTGGAGGGGACGATGGTGGCGTGACAGCTCAGCGAGACCACTGCCCAGCAGACAACCCATAACCCCTAACCACGTGGCCTCTGTGCCTAAACCTAACCACACATGAACCACAGCACCAAATTAAAATCCAAATGTAAAGAAACGTAAAGTTTCAGCGGATTTATGGTGCGCAGAAATGTATGATGTCGACATTTATTCTGGCAAAAACATCGAGCCCTTGAACTTCTTTGCTGTGAATGTCATTAATTGATCAGACATTGATCTTTTTCACGGCTGTAAGGTCTGAATTATGATCCTATAACAGTTTGAAAGAGCCTTCACTGATATTCAGCAGAATAATTTACCCATGCAAGCTTGTATTTCCTCTGTAAAACAAAGCCTCACATTAGCTGGAGGATGTCACCCTGAACGCCTGACAATGACGCCCATTAACTCTGACATCTTGTTCCTGCTCATAGAAGCTGTGAAACATCCTCTCTTACCTCTGTGAATAGTCATGACGGAAGCTGCAGCGTCATCGGCCGACTTCCTAACAGCTAATGACTGAGGTTCAGCTCCTCGCTCGGCACAGTCGGAGGTTAAACTCCCCAAAACACAAAAGCTCTCCCGCCGTTGGCTAGCTAACCTGACAGTCGTCATGGAAACGGGGCTATCCTCCCCTCCTCTCTTTAAGCACATCCATTCAGAGGAGGAGGTGTTGGTGATGTCACGTCGACAGAGGTGAGGAGAGAAGGTGTGAAAGGGGAGGAGAGAGGGGGGAAGTGAAGGTGTCACCTGTCTGACTGGAGGCGGGATGAAGCGTCAGTGGCTCCAGCTCACGACAGCAACTCATACAGATCATCTACATGATTTTATCTGGAGGTAAAAATGAACCTGAGCACACCTGAAATGTTGGTAATTATTAAGTCTGTAGACTGTGATGGGCTTTAAGAACGGACCGTTTGGTCCATAATTTAACAAACCGCTGCCCTTTTTCTGCCATTTTATTGAGCTGACTTCTTTTTAGTGATGTCAAGATCTCAGCAATTAACTGACAAAGTAAAACCCAGGTTTTAGTAAATCCTTTAAGTACAAGCCCTCATTAATTCAAGCCAACTTCGTATCACATCCATCGTCGATCATTTCATTCCAGTCTCTACGAATGAGCACGTGCTCAGCTTCATGAGCAGACCCTGAACAGCAGGTTTCAGAGGATAAGGAGGCTCTGTGTCCATACTTATGTGCTTTGAGCTAAATGCTAACATCAGCATGCTAACGCGGTCACAATGATAATGATGTGCTGCAGGTTTCATGTTAACAATGTTCACCTTAGTCTTAGCTTAGTGAGTTAGCATGCTAACATGTGCTAATTACCTGATCATCGTGCTCATCAAATTTATTACAATTCATCTTTGAGGGAACAAAAATGTCAGAATGCAGTCAATAGCTGTTCAGACATTTCACCCTGAACCAAAAACATCAACCTTATGAACCAGCCGATCAATGAAAGCTCCAGAGATGCACCACAGGTGTGTCTAAAAATGTTTGTACTTTGATTTCTTGATGAAAATATTTCACATAAAGACCTAAAATGCTGTAACTGATCTTTAAAACATCTTTATTTCATTCTTATTACTTAGTGAAGGGGTCTGGTGGTTGTCTGTCTGTCCGTTTCTGCATCTTGTGCGCTTAAAATAAAGTTGTGTGAGTTTGACTTTGGTGTCTGTGATGAGGAGGAGGCTGAGGAGGAAGCTGGACTCACCTCTCTTGATGTGTTTGAGTTGTCGCTCCGCCTCGTCTCTCTCCTCCGTCAGTCTGTTGCACTGCAGGACGAGACAGCAGGGTCAACACATCAGATCATGTTCCACAACAGACTGAGAGTACAGGCCACGGCTTCACACACACACACACACACACACACACACACACACACACACACACGCACACACACGCACGCGGTCAGCCAGTCACACACAGGCTGCACGCTAAGCTGCTACAACTTCATCTCAAAGCACTTAAAAAGACAAAATGGTGCCTGAATCAATAAGTCAGCTGGTCAACCTCCAGACGACGGTGTGCTTTGGAGCTTCTTACGAGATAAAAACACATGTTTGTAGTTTGTGCTGTTATCAAAAACACTAATGGCTCATTTCCTCAAATTAAAAACCTTTGTTTGTCCCACTCACACACTCCTTCTGTCAAGTCATTGCAGAAACAGATGTTACAGGTGTTTGCAGCCTCTGCAGAGGTGGATTAATAACATAGAGGCCATATTTTCCCAGCTCACTGCTCCTGCACGTCTGTGTTCACTGAGTCTGTCCTGCATCTACAGACAGACAGACAGCTACAGACAGACAGACAGCTACAGACAGACAGACAGCTACAGACGGCTGTGGCTGCAGCTGCGATGGTACAACCTCAAAGCTGCTTCTGGATCTTTGACCCGAGGTTCTCTGGTGACACCGATGAGATCAGTGATGGAAGAAGTGTTGGTAAGAATACCACAGCATGAAAATACTCCACTACAAGAAAAGTCCTGCATTTAAAGTCTTACTCTAGTAAAAATACAGAAGTTTAAATGCTTAATATACTATCATGTGGCTTGATTTATAAGAATGAATCTAATGTTTTAAACTGATCAAATGTTTTACATGTAAACAGACATGAAGATAAATGTCGTGAAGTAACAAGTGCATCATTTCCCTCTGAGATGTACTGAAGTGGAAGTAAACAGTACCTCAAAATAACTGCAGTACTTGAGTAAAACTGCATTAGATATCATCCAGTCAACTAACATAAATCACAAAAGTCTGCTCAGGTCAGAGAAGGCACCGCAGAGTCCAGATCAGGACTTTGGCAGTACGGCTCTACTGTACTTCCTGTACTTCAGCTCTACTTGCTCCACTTTCTTCCCCACCAGACAGGTGAAACTCCAGGTCCCAGGTGTCAGTCACAGCTGACCTTGGGTGAATTATTAATTTGAAGATATAAATGAATAATTTGCAGGAATGAGCTACCAGAACTTGCCGGCCTCCATAATCTACACAAAGAGAGCGTTTAGTTATCAGAACTATAAACGAGGGAGTGCTGAAACACATTTTTCTGAGCATACACGACTTTCATGATGATGTTTCCCCTTTTAGCCTGATGACGATCATGACGGGAGGCTGTAAACATGTCTGACATGATAAAGAACTAAGCACGACGTCTGACAGCTGCCACTGAGTCTCCACAGTTCGTTTTTCTGAGCTTGTCTTTTTGTGATATAATTCAGTGTTTGCAGTGTTGTTCTTTGGTAAACGAAACTGATCTGTGAGCAGAACTGAAGGAGGACGACTGCTGTTATTCTGAGATCCACGAACACAAACGCTCATTGTGGAATGTCACACTGTGCTTCTGTGCAGTATTTTTAATAATTAACACTTCAACTGATGAAGGCACTGACAAATGAAGGCAGCAGAACATGAAGTTTGGTAAACACTGACAAAGCAGAAGATGTTGTGTAGATAATAATGAGCAGCAGCAAACACTTCTGTCTCAGGAGACCAGGAAAGTGCAGCACTGCACCATCCCCCCCCCCCCACCCTGCACTGCCCTTCTCCATCATCTCAAAATGTTGCCTGGCCTTCATGTGAACACCGACAGCCCATCGCTTCTGATAACAGACCGACTCTTTCTGCCCCTGCTGACTTGACGGCTGCCCTACAAAAGGCAGAAAGGCCGTAACGACTCATTTTCACATCCACAGGAGCTGATGTAAGGATCCCATGTTGTGCTATATTTAGGAGGAGCAGCTGTGGAGGAGCCTGCTTTGGATGTTAGAGGGATGAAACTTGGGCGACAGCAGCAGCAGCTGCAGACGTCACTGAGGCTAACAGAGGCCGTCGACGCTCAAGGACAACCTGGAGGTTCATTCTAGACTTGGGAACAGCAGCTTGACATGAGAAACAAAGAAAACTCAAAGGTGGAGTACTAATCAGAGGAATCATACAACAGCAGACGAGCACAAAATGAACCCAGCGACATCTTTTCATCCTCTTCTCCTCTCCCGTCTGCTCTCAGGTTAACGAGGGAAGGGCACTGTCAGAGCTGAAGCTCCTGCCTGTTTGCCTCCTGAGCGACCGCAGTCATCGGTGCGGTATCTGCAGTGCCGCTGAGCTCTGCGCACGCTTCCTTTAAAATGGTAATTGGAAGTCGTAAAGCATTCAGTGACCTCTTGATCAGCAAATGTAACAGTAAACAAAGAAAAAAGTCCCTTTGGGTTCAAACAACCCCGAGAAGAAAGAACTGAATGCGTGTTCAATCATCTACTACAAACTGGATATCTCCACACTGATCTTAAACCATCTGAGTTATTCAGTGTAATGACAAAAAAAAAAAAGATAATGGCCTGCATGCAGGATGCAGACTGACCACGGTCCAGTTAGTAACAAGAGGCTTCAACTCCCGAAGGTTCATCAGATTTAGACCAATAATATCGCAGTCATGGTTTCTTAATGCTTAACTTTTTCTTTTTTTACCTTTGATTGAACCTCTTCCTTCGCTCAGTGCTGACAAACGGCATCACCACTCATCACACAGCTGGTCTTTCAGTGATGGCGTCAGGCCGGTCAGGTCAGAGGTGTTTCATGTGTCACAGTCCAGCTCACGGTTGGACAAAGAGGACAGACCACACATGAGCTGTAATGCAACTTCTGTCTTTTATCTTTAACTTATTTTAAGTAACAAGAGCGATGATACTCTGAGCAAACCCACCAACTGAGTTTGAGAGGAGCAGAATTGCTTTGCTGGACACCACCAGTGTGTCCTTTGTGGCCTTTCGTATGCCCAGTGCAGGCTCACCAGCTGTTTAGTGATGCGTCTGTGTCCACTTAAAAAGCCAGGAAAAATCCCAGAGTGACCAAACTGTATTTAGCAGGTGTTAGCATCCAGGTGGTCATCAGTCACAGGTAAACAGACCAAGCCGACCAATGAAGAGGTCACTGCTGTTTGTTCTTGTCAGCAGTCGGGACGTGTTATTCATCCCAGGCTGATGCAGTCTAATCAGTGCAACTCAGTATGGACAGAATTTAAGTTCATCTTTGCATGTCTGTGGTCTGCACAGTATCTGGATGCATCATCACGTGCATTTCCACCTGCCATTAAAAAGGTCTTTGCATTCTGATCAGATCTCATTTTGGAAATTAGTTGGTGATTGTGGCGGACATGACACTTCCCCGGTCAAAGGAAGCAATGGACGGCATCAGTGGTTCCCACATCACGAGTCAGGTGACCTTTCGGCTTGCTGGTGGTCTCACTGCATGGATCGCACCTGGTTGAGATCTGATCCTCAGGGACACAGATCGCATGTTAACGTCAGATGTAAACGGAGCATCTGATCCACTTAAGAGCAGCACTTCCTGGGATGCATCTCGTGGACGTATCATCACCCTCAACCTTTCTTAAAACCAGACGAACGTCGTCTGATTCAACCTTCTTAATGTTAAAAGCACACTTTAGTCAAAATGTCCTCAGACCTCACACACCCTGGTTTGAGTAAAGACAGATGTTTCAAAGGTGCTACCACCGGAGTCTCCGAATGGGCGTAACTGCGTCAAATCCAAGCTGATACACGCAGACGAAAAGGACAAAAAGGACGCTCGGCATCCCGCTCTCTCTCTCCTCCAGCAGCAGGAAGCACTTGGCCCACTTTCTCCCAGCTCTACCTGCAGTCTCACACACTGTCAGCTCACATTTCCCTGAGGAGCCCGGCGAGGGCTGCGGCGCACAGCAAGGCACTGCCGCTGCCAGGGTGAGCGGTTCGATTCCCTGCGCTGCTCAGCGCGTACGGGCAAGCATGACCACATTTTTTCTTTTTACATGTAAACTCCATTCATGACCTACGTTAAGCTACGTTAGCTGTGCTGCTCCTGTTTAATGTGCGCGACATGTTTTACTCTGCTTCACTTTCTACAGTTAAATGTTTCAACTCTTTTGTCTAAATTCTACTATAAACGCTGCAGAACTGAAGAGTCACATTTCAACATCTTTTCAGTGGAGCCCAAATAAAACTATGACTAAGTTGTTTAACAAACTCATCAAAGCTCAAAGGTCCACTTACAAGCTTTCAGCTGCATTTCATGGGCTTCACTGGGTGAACGGTGCAGGCTCAGGTCAGTCATCACGTGAACTGTGGAGCTTCGATCATGTGGTAACTAAAGAGCGTGCTGGTTCAGGTGTCACGTGACGACACACCTGAGGAAGCTGCATTCACTGACTGAAGACCATGAAATGCAGCTGAGAGCTCTGGAAGCCGGTCAGTGAACCTTTGACTTCAGATTCAAGTGTTTCCCCAAAAAGCTCAAGAATAAACTTGCTCAAGATGATTTTTTCTTTAGAAATGAACAAAAAATTTATCTCATGTACCTTTCTTAGCCGCAGATGAGCTGGCAAAGCATTATGGGTGTTGTAGTTGTTGAATGCTAACAGAATAATTCACCTTTTGTCTCTTATTATGATACGCAGTGACTGGAGCAAGGCACTAAGAGGGTGGTGCTTACGTTCCCATTGAAATGCAGTGAGGGCCATCAGGTGAAGCAAGGCACTAACACACCCTCACGGTTGGGGGTTCAATTCCCAGTATCTCAGTGGCTAGAGTAGCACTGACACTTACATGGATTAGGAGGCAAATTTACTTTGTAACACTACAGCTGGAGCAAGGCAGAGTTGCTGGTTTCATTCCCTCCTTGCAGGACAATGGAAGGTGCAAGGCACTAAGACTGACTGGAGGAAGGCAGGAAGAGGTTAGCGGTTCCATTCCCAATGCACTGAAAAGAGTTTCTCTTTATGTAGGTCAATGGACGAGCAGGGCATTAGCACTTCTCTGGTTAAATTGGTTAGATTTGTAGAAATCTAACCAATTTAGAGCACGGCAGGGTTGTTGGCTCTATTCCCTCTTTGTAGGTCAGTTGGGAGAGCAAGGCACTAAAAAGCACTGTGAAGGCGGAGGGTTCAGCTCCATGTTTAACTCATGGAATGGAGCAAGGCACTGTTTATCCTGCAGGTTTAGGGATTTGATTTTATCCTTGCACGTCAGAGGGTGGAGCTAACAAACGCTACCAGGGTTGTGTGTTCAATTCCTGAGTGTGTAAAGCAAGGCATTACTGGCGGAGATGTGGGCTGACTCCCCACTGTATTCAAGCCTTATACTGAGGTGTTCTGGGTAAAATCCTCCACCAAGCAGCAGATTAGAGGCATGTGAGGGACGAATGGAGGAAATCTACTGAGGTGGACGCATGTATGAACTAAATATCACATCACACCTGAGGCGAGGCTTTTTCTCTATTTTAGGGGAATGAAATCAGACATGCAGCCCAGAACAAGACTGTCAGCACATTTCTTTGTAAAAAATATTAAAATCCATTCAGAAATCATGTAACTTCCCCATGAAACCACCAAGATCTGCCTCTCGTACACAGAATAATTTCTTCTCTCCGCTTAAATGGCGAGAAGAGGGCAGATTTAGGGAGGGGTCCGGCGCTTTGATGCTACAATAACCTCCAGGAGAAGCCGGCCGGCGAATCAAGCCGGCTGGAATTAGCCACCTGAGCCGGGACATACACGGGTCTCCTCACACACCTTTAAAACGCTTCACATGCAGGATAAATTGGATTAGAGGCAAACGTTGGAGCTCTTTTGTGCTTTTTCTCGCTTTACCTCTGTTTGCATGTGCGCGTCCCTCTCCTCCCCGCATCCCTCCATCTGCGCGGATGATGAGCAGGGAAGCATTTCAGGAAAAGAGTGATAAAATAATCCCACCGCAGACTTTTTCTGAGCAGACTCGGTTATTTCAAAGAGGCTGAAGACACACAGAGGTCTGTTCTAGCAGCACATGTCTGGATACGAGCCCATTTTTTTTCTTCCGAACACATGTGATGGAGAGGAGCTCGGTGCGCTGCTGCTGCTGCTGCTGCTGCCGGCGGACAGGATCCTCCTCCTCCTCCTCCCTCCACTGCCAGCATCATCTGGCTCCCCTGAACCCCTCCTCCCGCCTCTTCCTCCTTCCTCCTCTTCCTCTTGTCTCAGTGCAGCGGGCAGGCGGACTGAACCATTTGTGCGCAGCGACATGAGATAAATGTTCTGTCAGACATCGTGAACTCCCTTTCGAGTTTAGCTTTCCTTCAAGCTGAGCCCTAAAATCATTAAAATTTGACACTTGGCCCTCATTAAAGGAGTCGGGGTGCGTTCAAGTGCTCATGGGAGAGTCTGACGTGCGAGGAATCAATCAGCTGAGAGACCGGCGTTGCATTCATGGTCCGTTTTGCAGCAATTAAAATAAAGAATGAAAAGATAATGACAGTCACTCATTAATTTTTAAATAGGTTTAATGTAGTTTTAATTGTCTTTTTTCATATTGTTTCTTTTAATTTGCAAGAAATCCTTTTTGAAATCTCCACTGTGTGATAGTGGCCATGTTGTTCCCTAAAGGCTTTAATATCCTGCCTATGAGTGGGCTCAGTGACACAGTCTAGCTATTACATTAATTATTAACCTCTCATCATCATCATCATCATCATCATCATCATCATCATCTGAATTATAAATTAGGTTACAAACAGCCTGCTGTATCGGTGGCCTCCAGCCTGATTTAAACCACAGATCACAGATGTCACAAAGCCAACATCGTACCATGTTTAACCCTCAGTGTGATGTATTTACATGCAGATTCAGTAAAACCATTTCGTTCCCTCGTTTCCTCCACAGACCTCAGATCAGCTGCAAAGGTCAGCCTCTGACACTGAGCTCCGCGGACACATTTCTACACAGTGATGCGTTTGCGTGTTTGTGTATCAGATAATAGCTGTACTACACCGACATCTAGAGGCGCTAATATGCAACTACAGGTGATTCTCAACCATTTCACCATCACGTAGCCATTTTTATTGCAGCCATAACGATAATAATTCATCAGAAATGACTAAGTGAATCGATTACTACATAACTTTAACAATAACAACAACTGGCGCCAGCTGCTGGTGGACTTCCGCAGGTGCAAACATTTCCCTCCTCTACCAATGAACATCCAGGAAACGGACATCTTCCAGTCTTAAAGTACCCGGATGTTCACCTGAACAACAAACTGGAACCATCAGATCATTCTTCTCAGACAGACAGTCCAGAAACTCTCAGCTTTAACAGCTCAGCGCAACAACAGCGAACACAAAGTGCAGGCGCAGGTCACATGACCCTGCGGTCACGTGACAGACTGTCTCTGCGGAAGTAAACACGGAAGTAACAACAGGAGCGAAGAAAAACGGCTGTAGCTTCAGTTCTTCTTTATTTCGGGCTCGCTAACGGTTCCTCCCGGCTCGTGGTCGCCTCAGCAGCTCGTTCCTCTCCCGGTTTGTGTCGGAATCTCCGCTCAGAGACAGCAGCATGGAGAAAATGTCCATTTTGACGGTAACTCTGAGCCTGGTTGTAGTTCTAACTCAGGCAAACTGCAGCTCCTCCACGCGGAAGAGGGTCACCACGGCACAGGTGAGACCACCAGACCTGACGTGTTAATATGTCAGCTCCCATAATATTCTGTTCAATAACGTACTTTTTATTATCACAGCATTACATATATGTGCACCACACACATTACATGCGCACGCCATGCTTTTCAGGCTGTTGTTTGTCCTTTAAAAGGTGACTGATTGTCAATGTAAACATCAGTTATCTTCACAGATAATCTGTCGACATGATAAAGAGGAAGACCTCTAACGTCCGGTCAAAGTCCTTCAGTGAGCTCAGAAGAAAGACAAATAAGTCAACCTCTTTGATTCAGTCTGTTTTGTCTTGAATTTGGGGCAATTCAAGACCCACTGACTAACTTTTTATGATGCTTTCCACAGCATCTGGCTAGCCTCCATTATGTCTGTTATCATTTTACTATTAATCAAACATCTGACCGTGAAGAAGGCAGAGAGGTGCGGCTGAAAGCTCCAGAAAAAACTAGTTAGTGGATATTCACGGTTTTAGTTCATTAAGAAAAACTGTGAAATGGATATTTGAACATTTTGGACTCTCCTAAAGATAACTGATAAACCACAAAATATGACCCATCACAGTATAATAATACCAATGACCTTTATTTATACAGCTATTTAAAAATATGTTTTTTTACAGACGTGAGAACAAATAAAAACAGAAGACACGTCAGCACATAAAATACAGGATAAATCACGTAGGAGATAAAAACAGGAGGTGGATTACTTCACTCTGGTTTCATGTCTGGGCGCGTTGATTCTCAGAGGGCATGCAAATGAAGTCAAACTTGTCTGCAAGGTCGTAAAAACGTGGTAAATGTGAAGCACAACGCTGAGACTCTGACAGGAGTTGGAGGGAAAAGTCTGTGATTTATAAGAAACAGCCAAAAAAACACAGGTTTGTGTCGACTGACTGTGAACGTGTGTCGTGGACAGATTCTGGGTTTCGACTGGAAGAACTGCGGACAGCCGGACGCTCCAGCTGTCCTGAAGACCCTGACTGTGTCTCCAGACCCGATCTCCATCCCGGGAGACCTGACGGCCTCCGCCTCTGGATCCACGTCAGTTGAGCTGAGTGCCCCCCTGTCTGTGAGTTCACTGACACCCTGATCTTCAGCCTCTGAGTAAAGTGAGATGAAAATGCAGAGATCTCAGCCGCCGCTGAGGGAGTCGTTAAGTCACAGGGAGTCCTCTGTGCAGACGAGTCTGTGTGTCTACAGTATTTCTTAACACCAGCTCAAGGGTCTTGTCTCAGTGCAGCTTATTGTTGGTGGCGTGTCTGGATCTGCTGCTGATCCTGTGAGCTTCATGTGAGCAGAAAAAGCTGAAAATAAACTGCTTATGTCTTTAATTCAATTTAGAAGTCTCATTAATTTCTTTTTTTGGCGACATTTTTTCTGGTGAGGACTTCAGTCAGTCAAAAAATGTCCTCTGTGGCATTAAACGGTTTCAGAAAAGCTTGTGAGGTTGGCAGATTCAGGAAATGCTGCCTTCCTCTTTCTCACGGTTGCAGGTCTCGGCTGTTTATCTCAGCAGAAGTAGGTTTGTTGATCAGGTTTGACTGTAAAGTGTCAGTCAGCCGTTTAACAGCTTCTGCTCTGCGTCATAAAACCATCTCATTTCACTCTTCTGTTGTAAAAATGCACATTAGGCCTGAAGTGGAGATTACACCGTGACATCTTCAGCAGCAAAGCAAACAAAGTGTCTGATAGCTGCAGAGTTCGTTTTAGTTCTCTTCGTTGAATCTCCTCCTCTCATTACTTTGTATTTATCGTTGCTGACGGTCGCTCGTTCGTAGAGCAGAAACTGTCCACAGTCACCTCAGACTCTGCTGTCTCCTCTTCCTCTTTCGCTCCTCGTCAGCTGAACGTGACCCTGGAGAAGGAGGTGGCAGGTTTCTGGGTGAAGGTCCCCTGTGTGGAGGAGCTGGGCAGTTGTCACTATCCGGACGTTTGTGATGTTCTGGACCAGCTGATCCCTCCGGGTCAGGACTGTCCTGAACCGCTGCACACCTACGGGCTGCCCTGCCGCTGCCCCTTCAAAGCTGTGAGTCTGACCGATGAGGCCACAAACTGCGTGTATGATGGATGGAGGAGAACGTAGATGATGAAGGATAATATATTAGGATTATGTTAGGGTCGAGGGATGAAGGGTTGAGGGGCGACAGAGTAGGGGAAGGAGGGTGAGGGGTGAGAGGATGAAGAGAGAGATGAGCTTAGTTATAAAACTTGGAGAGATTTCAGCATCGACACATTTTAATTCTGCAGTTTTCGCTCAGCATGAAGCCAAAAGGTGAAAAACAGTCTGTTATCTCCCCACCAAGGTCGGTCAGTCCTTGAAAACTGTAAAGAAGAGGTTTATCTCATCCAGCTCTGCATGAAACTACTGAGCACGCACTCAGAACTGAACACTCAGCACTAACTTCTATTTTTACAGCAGAACTTTTTTTACGGAGCCGTTTCTCCCCAGCCGTTGTTCCCTTAACGGCACATTTTAACAGCCCAACAAGCCCCCATTCAGGTTTACTGTTGGTATTGAAGTCATAAGCTGTAGCAGTCTCACCCTGTAAAAGGAAATATTCGCTCTGAATAAGCGAGAAGCAGCTCCAGCACGGCTGTAAAACAGCCACCATTCGAGCAGAGCCGCCAACTTCCTGTGCTGACTCAGCGTAAGATAATGGAGGATGAATTCTTGATGACTTCTGAAAGAAAAAAAAAATGTCTGTTTATTCCAGGAGCACATCAACTGAGTCGTTAGCTGAGCGTTAGCTTTAGCAGGAGGAGCCTGATTTGTGGTTTAGAGGACAAAACTCCTGCAAATATATTAATGATAAGAAGAAGAATGATGAAACTTTATTTGTGCAGGTTTAAAACAAAGCTGCAAAGTGCTCGTCATGATCGAACCAGGATCAAAACGTTTCAGGATGCTTTGAGCTGCGCTCTTGTATTAAATTTGCTCTTCAAGTAAAGTTTAGTTCCCAGAATGCCTCTGATCTGTGAATGAAGCTGGAGCCTCCTCTCTCTCCTCAGGGCTCGTACTCTCTGCCTCAGTCCGACTTCTACCTGCCCAACATGGATCTGCCCTATTGGCTGACCAACGGGAACTACCGCGTGCAGGGCGTCCTGGGCAGCGAGGACAAAGAGCTGGGCTGCGTCAAGGTCGCTCTGTCGCTTCACTCCAGCTAAACCGGACCGTCAGGAGGTTTCAGGTTTTTGTTCACTTGCACATAAAAAAAGATCAAACATTGGGAATCAAATGCTGAAGTTGCACAAAGTTGTGAGTGTGATGAAGGTCACAGGGTGGACGAAAAGTTCTGATGTCAGACGACAGACGGCGAGAAAAAAAGAACATTTCACATTTCTAAATTCACAGCCGTCGTTTCACTGCATTCCTGCTGCTCATATTTCACTTTCAGTTTTGGCTCCTTTGCATGAAAGTGAAGCTTCTCCTCCAGATGATGCACATTAACTGCTTCACCTTTAATGAGCCAACGTGAGATGATGAGGAGTGAAAAATCACAATGAAAACGTTTCATTTCTGTCAGAAATCGTTCTTTTGGATATTTCCGAGGAAAAGTAGAAAAATGTGACATTTGACTGGAATGTAAAAACGTTTCAGTCTCGTCTGCAGGAAGTTGAGCAAATTTTTAAATCACAATCAAACATTCGTCTGTTTTATTTCCCCAGAGAGAGTTTTATGTTTTAGCTTCCAGAAGCTGAAGCTCAGAGCGGTCGAGGTCGTCCTCGCAGGGAAATCTTATTTCATGTCATTAAAGCCAAAAGGAAGAAAAAACTAAACTTTTGTTTTTGCTTCGCGCTTCGTTGGAAGTGAAATCAGCTTTTTTTGCCAACACTTTTAACATGCTCTCCAGTCATGATGAAAAATGTGTTTTTTCCTGCATCTGATGCCTCGATTTGTTTTTTAAGTGCTTTTCTTTAGAAATGGGGACGTTTGAAAAAAAGGGTTTTTAGCATTTATTGAAGTTCTGCTGGGAGCCAGGCAGCTCTGATCTGCTTCATTAATGTAGTTTAACTGGTAGCAGCCAAAGTCTGAGAGATGTTATCTGATATTTTGTCTTTTCTTTTCATTATTCTGTTCATTTTTACCTTAAGAATAAGTGCCTGAGTAGAGTAAAGTCCTTCATTTACAAATAACAATGAAATGAGTGAGAGAAGAAAAGAAACAGAAACGTCTTCAGGTTGATATTAAGTATTCATTCAGATTTTAATTTGCCAAAATGTTTCCTTGTTTTCTACAGTGTTGATGACAGTGATGGGATCAGTGTCTGCACAGTGTACAGTTTTTAATAAACACTGTCCTGTAACTTGTGTATTTTTTCATACAGTTACTTCAGCACTTAAAGCCTTTCTAACCTTTTTAACATGAACGGAGAGAAAGTTCTTCCTCAATATGAGGAAATAAATCGAGTATTTAAAGGTTCTGAAGTGGAAGCAGGAGGACGAAGAGCAGGACAATGACCTGAAATGAGTTCACTGCAGAGCATCAGACTGAACGCACTCGTCCTCTGAAACAAGCCGTCTCTGTCCAAATAGCTTCTTGTCTTCAAACGTTAGAGCACTTCTACTGCTACTACCATTAGTACTACTACCACCACTTGCCTAGTACCACTTCCAATATTATTACCAATTCCACTACTGCTACTGCTTCTGCTCATACCACCACTACTACTACTGCTAGTGGCCTACTATAAATGCTACTGCTACTACAACCATCACTACTACTACAACCAGTATTATTATGCCTATTACTGCTACTACTACCTCTGCTGGTACTACTACTCCTAGTGCTCCGAGTACTCTTCCTCCTCCTACTGCCACCAGTAATCCTGTAACCAGTGTACTGTTCATTAACTCTAAGATCAATACGTGGTGAGTGAAGCTCCATCCTGCTGATCATGACAGGTTCAGGATCGTGAGTCTGCAGCTCCGTTTGTAGCCACAAGGAGGCAGCACTCTTCTGAACATCACATTACTGCAGCTGTCACCCCTGCTGCTCCTTCTGCCACTGCAAGTACTATTACTGCTACATGCACCCATGAAAAACGGAAAGTACTTCTGTTCCTTTGTGAAGGAATGAGAATACCACAACATCCTGCTTTCTGTGTTCAGACAAAGACACTTGAGTGTGAAATCAGGTTTTCAGTGGCTGCAGCAGTGAACGTTAACAGGAAGCAGCAAAGAGAGCAGAAAACAAAAGGAGGAAAGTGAGGAATTACACATGAAGGAGCGAACAAATGCTCAGGTCCAGGGCATGAAATGGAGGCCTGTGTGCACACGGAACAACCTGCTCGGCCGTCTCCACACATCCAGATATGACCGACAGCATCAGGATCTCGTTCACACGTGTTTTCAGCCTCATGCGGGTTCTTTGAAACTGATGCTCCGCTGATGAAAAGCAGCTTCCGACGTCTGGGAACGCTTATTAACTGTTTCTGTTGTGGTTCCATCAGAGATGAAAGAGCGGCTGAGAGAAGGAACCTCCCGAGAAGAAACAAACCGCAGCGTCCAATCAAGTTTGCGAGGACCTCTCACCTCTGCGCCTGTTTAAGGTTTAATGAACGACCTTAAGCACCGATGGCGTGACCTTTCCCTTAGCATCAGTACTTGAATTACACTCCAAAATAATACTCTGAACCAGCAGCAGCAGCTCAGCATGTGACTCTGCTGTCGATGTAAATTCATCCTTTTGTGTTTCTGATTTTTTTGGGATCAACATAAAACTGCACTTTAATGTCATTTAGACTTTAAGAGACAGCTGCAGGCCACTTGTTCGTCTTAATCTCAGACAGGAAGTGCACTGCTTTGGCAGCTGCAGCTTTTTAAGCAGAGCGAAGGTGATGTGGTTTCACTCTGAGACAAAAACCACAGCATGTGGACTCCAGACACACACGCGCTGCATGAACAACAATAACACAATTTACAGTTTAAATTTCTTTTACCTGCATTGTGTGATTTGACCACTAGAGGGCAGAAAAACTCACAGTAATTCCCATTTAACTAATCAAGTCTTACAGGCTAACATTGGCAAACTGTGTCTCACTGTGTGCATCGTTTTCTCATGTTAATGTGACTTTAGCTGGAATTTTAAGTATGTGTTTACTTTTTATGACTCTGTCTCATTTGACATTTGAACATCAAGGACCGGATTAAAGCAGAATGAGCCGCTAACGCTGTCGGAGCCTGGCTGAGTTTTAAAGGCTTTAATCTGTTTTCTCTCACATACAGTCGAATTAAATTATAACAGAGACTCTTTGTGGATTCAGAGATGAAACCTATATATTATATACATATTATACAGTATCTTCAGACCCATGTGGAGCACCTGACGAACAAACTGAGGGTCACATGCTGTTGTGTAGAAGTCGGCCTCCACCTTAAAGCCTCCTGACTGTGTATCACAGCTCACTGAGCTTCATCACAGGTGACGGTTTTATAATGAAAAGGTGTGATGGTTGTGGTGATGCAGTGTGTGCATGTGTGTGCTTGATTGAATGTTAGTAAATGTGAAGCTCTCATGTACAAAAACAGAGTAAAGGTAAGTGCAGTCTATTTGTCATCTAAGCTAATTAACACCATTTCTGTACTTCTTAACAGCCTCTGTTTTAACAGCTTGTAGTACTAATGATATGTGTAATAAGACTTTGAGCTGCTTCGTCTTTCACAGCTTATTCTTCTAAATATCATAAAGCAGTACTACACACACACACACACACACACACACACACAGACACACACCAATGACACGCTCAACAGTTTCAGTGCCTTGCTCAAGGACACACTGTCGATTAGAGACAAGTGTTTATATTAAACTCAGTTGAGTGTTCTTCTGTTTGCACAAAGACGCTCTGAAAACGAACCTGATGTGAGATTCTTTTGTAAATCTAATAAGGACACAATGATCCTGATCACGAGATGAAAATCCACAGTGTAAATGTCATTTTCTCTGTAGATGTCAGGTAATGGAAACGCCGCCCCGCCTTCCCCCGACGCTGTGTTTGCTCACACGCCTGAATGTGACTCCAGATGGAAATCAAATCAAAGTGCACGCGTTGCTTCTTTTTCAGCTCCATCCTAAACTTTGATCTGTATAATTGGATTAAAGTTGAATGTGTTGGAGTTCACTGGTGTGACTTTAAACTGGTTTTATCTGGATGCTTCTGGCTCAGCTCTGTGTGCAGTTTATTAAGATACAGTAGAACAAAGTTCCAACTTG
This sequence comes from Chaetodon trifasciatus, assembly GCA_037975065.1. Lineage (NCBI taxonomy): Eukaryota > Metazoa > Chordata > Actinopteri > Chaetodontiformes > Chaetodontidae > Chaetodon > Chaetodon trifasciatus. Next base: position 1,071,364 of record JBBMOE010000036.1, on the reverse strand, counting down.
TTCCACTGATTGATTTTGAGCTGCAGACTCTCTAATAGATTCAGTCCCCTGCACAAACTAATGTCCATACATTTACTTAGAAATCAGATTCAGGCTGTAGAACTTCTCTAAAACATCACACTTTACATTTTCTTCAATATAAAACTGGTCAGGTGACAGCTTTCTGTACGTCCATGAGTGCACTGCCAACAGAAACTGCTCGTGGTTCATTTGGCATTACCTGCAGAGCATTATGGGAACCGTAGTTCCAAAGTTTAGAGCAGGATCATCTTCCATGTTGCACTATAAAGAGTCTTTTGACATTACAGCCATCCATAGATGTTTACGCCTGCTGCATGTATATCTAATGCCAGTGTGTGTGTGTGTGTGTGCGCTGAGGAGGTCAGTAGGTCTGGGTGAGGTGAAGGAAGATCCACAATCACAGGAAGAAACAGTGAAGCCTGCAGACATACACAGACCTGTGACGTTTCCTCCGTCTGCACTTCAGCGTCGCCTTCGTTCCATCAGTCAAAATAACACAAAGAGCATAAATTCACGTTGACGTGACTGTGCAGGTTCCTTTAACAGCAGATTGATTTGATGATGTGAAATTGGGACCGTGCTTGTTGCTGCTTCTGCGTCCGGCTCTGTTTATTCCAAACAAACAGGAAACGTGAAAGGCAACGTCGGCATCGAGCCGCCAGACATTCGTTCCACAAACGAGCCGAAACAGACGCACAACGTCTGAGAGAGGAGAGCCGGGCGAGGACGTGGAGCGTGGAGGAAGGAAGACGCCGCAGAGATCACTGTCACAGTTTGTGTGTGTCATAGACAGACGTAACAGGATCAGCAGTACATGCTGGAACATTAATACAAGGGTCAGAAATAAGGCTGCTCAACACACGACCTCAGATCTGCTGCAGATTCTGAGTGAAGTCACATCTGTGAACTCATCTTTTCTCTTCTTCATGTTCTCACTCGTCGTTCTCTCGTCTCCTTTTCGGTTCTCTCCTCTCTTTATATCTTTATCGCTCCTCTTCTCCACTAGGCATCCTGTTCCCACTCTCCACTTCTCCTCTTTCTACTCCTTTTGTTGTCTCTTCTCTCCTCTCCTTATTGTGTCTCCTTGTTTCCTTTCCTCTCTTCCTTTCCTCTCTCATTTTTCTGTTTCTTGTTTCTTCTCCTCTCCTATTTCCTCCTTTCCTCTTATTTCTCCTCTGTTCTCCTTGTTTCCTCTTCTCTGCTCTCCTCTCTGCTCTTCTGTCTTGTTTCCTCCTCTCCTCTCCTGTTTCCTCTCTCCTCTCCTCTCCTCTCCTCTCCTCTCCTCTCCTGTCTTGTTTCCTCCTCTCCTCTCCTATGTCCTCCTCTCCTTTCCTCTCCTCTCCCCTGCCCTCTGCAGGACATCCTGTTTCTGACCTCCACCATCAGGCTGTTTCCTGTCACAGGAAACCCGTCCACAGATGCAGGAGAGGAGGCGAGGGAGGAGGAGGCAGGATGAAGAGGAGGAGGAGAGAAGGAGGAGCAAAGTCTGCAGAAATGTTTAAGGAAGAGAGAGAAGGGTGGGGGGGTGATGAAGTGGATGAGGGGAGGAAGGAGCAGAGAGGTCAGAGGTCAGCATGTAAACAAACAAAATCAGCAGTTCAGTGGGACAATAGAGGTGGAGGTGAACGGGTTCAGCTCGGTCACTGATTGGGTGTCAACTGACTTGTGTCATCACCTGTTGTCATGTGGGATCCACCAATGAGACGAAGGCTCTGACAGAGGGTCACGTTTGGGTGAGTGAGGCTGTTAAAGTGTCAAACATGTTTTTATCAGTTTATTTCTGCTGGTGTTGTGTCGGAATTTGGATCAAAGAAATCAGTATTGATTCCTGAAATAACCACTCACAGCCAATGGTGTTCCGGCACTAGCCAGCATGCTAGCAGATTAGCTGAGTAGCTAACCCTGTTAGCTGTCTGACTCTTGTCTCGCATGTTGTCTCAGCAGGAACAGTGACTGTCTTTGTGACTTTGGCGACTGCTCAAACAACAATTTGATGCACTTTGTTTGAGAAAGTCTTAGAAACAATGAAGAAAACTGCTGTTATTGTCAACAAATCCTATGAAAATGACACTGTTAGTGTGGCTTTAAGCACTTTCTGACGTCTCGACTTCAGCTTCAAGCCCACTGATGCCTGAACACGCAGGGAGTGGGTCATTTGTTGGGGACTATTTTCAGCAGTGGATTTGGTGCTCTGGTGAGTATTTGGATCAGCTGGACAGTGTGTGTGGGGGGTTGAGTCAAAATAAACTACAGTGTGTGTGTTCATGGTAATGAAGGAACGTGTCAGCCAGTTCAACACTGATGTGTTTGTAGTAGTTTTGGACAACAATGGAGCTCCAAAGGCCAGCGGAGGAAAACAGCTTCGACTTCTGCAAATTAGATTAAGAGACAACATTAATCCAGGTCACACTGCACAAAGCTAATATGAAAATGAATGGAGACTTCACACACGCACACGCACACCCACACACACACACACACACACACGCACACACACACAAACACACACACACACAGTGTATCCTCTCACCAGAGAGTGTGGTATTTGTCTTCTTCCACTCCGATCCTTATCTGGCAAGATGTGGGTCAGCAGATCAGCTACATCCTGCTTTCAACCACAAACACACACACACACACACACACACACACACACACACACACACACACACACACACACACACACACACTTTTTTCAGATGCTTTCAGCGAGGCTTCAGGCCAAACACAAGGTGGATTTACTGTTGCAGTGTTAATGGCTGCTAATGAGGTCACATACAGTTGCAAACACACACACACACACACACACACACACACACACACACACACACACACACACACACACACACACACTCAGGTGAAGCTCAGTCTGCCGCCACTTTCCCACATGAAACCCACAATAAATTGTCTTCCACAGGCAGGAGGCAGGTGAGAAGCTCCCAAAACGCTCTGGGAACACTGGGTTTATTGAACGTTCCCTGAATGTTTAAACGTTATTGTTATGTGCTAAAATGTTCTGGGAAGGTTACTTGAATGTTTCCCTTAATGTTCTGTAGATGTTAAAATGTCCAAAAAGTTTCATGAAGTCAAGGTAATAGAGAACACAGAAAGTCAGCTGACAAAGATAAAACACAACAACAACAACAAAACAACAACAGCAGGACCAATAAAGGCTGAGCGCTCGTCTGCAGGAGGAACAAAGACAGCCTGAAGGACAGGTGGTGGATGGGAGGACTGTTAGTGCTGGGAGGACTGATTGGATAACTGAGAACAGGTGATGATAAAACTGGTGGGAAACCAAACAATGACAGGAAGTAAAACACACAGGAATGCATTAAGGAGAGTTACTACAAAATAAAACAGGAAACGCAGTTAACTAGATTCAATGCACGTTGTCACACAGACACAGAGCATTCATGCTATGCTAAGCTAACTAGCTGCTGGCCGTAGCTTCTTATTTATTCTACAGACATGAGAGGGGTATTGATCATCTTATCTAAAAGCTTATGAGAATATTTCCCAAAGTGAGAACCTCGGGGGAACCTTTTGTTGAACGTTTTGTGTTGGCTGGGACGGTATATACGTGTACTGACACTAAACATTTGGACTCACCTGTTCTATGGATGTTTTTCTTCTTTCCTTCAGTAAAGGTTAATTTAAATAGATCAAACAGACAAAAGTGAAATAGAAATATGATTTCTTGCTTCACTGTCGCTCAGAGGTTCTTTCTCTCTCTGCCCTTTCAATGGTCGGTCTGGTGGAGTTTTCTTCTCATTATACAAAACATTGTTTGTTTGTTTTTGCCAACCCTTCATACAAAACAACATGTGTGTGCAAAGAGGACTTTCTACAACCTGCAAACATGAAGGACAATTCAAAGAGATAGAGTATCACTCAGCCAGCTGACTGCACTGAATCAATCAGGCAGTCGACTCCAGACTTTGGAGCAGCTGTGCAGATAAGGCTGTGTCTGCCACTGGTTTTGAATTGGCCTCGAGAAACAAGAGTGTGATCTAAAGATCAGTTAAACAATCCAATCAATGCAGCTTAGTGTGCAGTCAGCTTCTCTTGAAGACCCAGAAACAGAATCTGAAACTATGTTTTCACATACAAGGAGTTTGACTTTGTGCTGTGAAGCATAAAGGTCAAAATATGCAAAGCAAATACAAGTATGCACAATATGCATACACAGTACTACTTAAGTTGATCATAAGAACTGCCATGCACAGATATTGTGTGTGTGTTTGTGTGTGTGTGAGAGAGAGATAAACCAGCATGCTGTGATCTGTCGTCTGTTGCTTATCAGCCATGTTGGAGGAGAAAGGGCTGAAAAAATGTTCACCTTCACCACAAACTTTCCTAAATCGTAGCAGCTGCTGCAGATGTTCTTCATCCAGTCGCTTGGTTCTTATGTCAGTTTTTCCTTCCTGTAGAAATCTGTAACGTCTCATTCATACATTTCCAGCTGCCCCAAAAAAAAAAAAAAAATCAACTACAAATTCTATTATGAATGAAAGCAAATGATGGAGCAGTGAACGAGCGAATGCTTAACTGCTTCAACTGTGAGTCTTGAGGTGAAGAAAGCTGTCGCAGCTTACAGGAAGATGGATGCTATGTCCGTCCTGACCACACAGGCCTTCATACAGGTGGTGGATTAATTGGGAACAGACGTGTTCCTGTGTGTGTCTGCAGAAGCATTCTCTTCCTGTAACTTATTCAGCTGGGAATGTAGTCTCTCATTCACTCTCTCTCTCTCACACACACACTCACACAGGGCCGGTTGATTGGCTGCAGACAGGAGATTGATGGTGTTTGTTTTGCTGATAATCTAATCTGATTGGCTGACCTCTGCTCTGCCTGGAAGCCTCAGGTTTGGGTCTCCTGAACAGGCGACTGCAGACATCCTGAAGGTCATTTGAAGATCATTTTAAATATTTCTACCTCTGTGTAGGATGTAGTTTCGTATATTCAGGTATAATTCTTACAGCTGTGTTGTAAAATAGTTCTTGAGGAGTTTGAATCTGCTTTTCGCTTCCCGTCTCGAACCACCAAGACAACATTCAGCAGCCTTTACAAAGTCGTTTTTTGTGCCTAAACTTGAATTAAATTCAAACTTTAAAGGCTCCTCAAATCACCTCTGAAGACTGCTTTCCAGAACACAACAGACTGAAGCTGGAGACACTCATTCACCCGCTGGTATAGCTGTTCTGACGTTGCCTTGTTGTCTTGTTGTCTTGTTGTATTATGTTGTATATTTGAGGAGAGGGAATGAGACGCAGACCAGGGACTCTATAGTCCATGTTCAGGCACTCTAATCTCGACCAGGACACCTCAGAGTTTGTCGTATTTTGCTAAATCACTTTTGTTTTTATTCTCCCAAAGATTTTTCAGCTGTTACCTGATGTCTCTGTTCATTTTATCCTCTCTGATTGAATTTTGTGCTTTCAGTTCCTCCACTAAACCAACTGTAAATGTCTCACATATTTACCGTCAACCCTGTCAGTAGTGCCTTGCTTTTCTCTGCCGCTGTCTCCTCAGTCGTCCGTCTCTCTGTCTCTCTCAGTGGACGTCTTTCACTGGCAGAGGACAGTGCTGATGTCTTTATGATTTAAACAGTCCTCCTCCCTCTGAGCCGAGAGGAAAGTGATACGCTTGAACATTCCTCAGCCTGATTCTTTCTCAGCCTGCAGGACATTCAAGGGACCAAATGAAAAATAAGCGCAGTGCATGCTGGGAAGATAAGTGTATCTGCAGCTGTTGAGCTCAAACTGGTTTTAATGGTTTTCACTTGGTGTCTGCAGGTTTCTAATCCAACCATAGCCAGCAGCTCAGACAGAGGACACAGAAATAAACCGCCGTGCAGTATTTACACCTGTAAATCTGTGTCGTACGAGTTTTAGAATTTGCTCACGTTTGCAAACTTCCACTTAAATGACTTCTGAGTTCCAACTTCTCGAAGAAAAAGAAATTTGCTTGCCCTTTAAAACGTGTGTATTAAAGTCCAGTATAATATCTTACAGTTTTACTTGTGATTCTACAAAAAGAACATGAAACTTCACAAACATTTACGTGAAACTCTTCTTAAAGCCATAAATTCCCCATTTTGAGCAAATCTTTCATGCCAACAAACTCTAAATGGATCAAAGTTACAGAATCTGTCTTCTGTGCATGGTGTCTCCATCATTCTTACTCTGGGACTTAGTAGAGTCTGGAATTTATCCGATTGACTCGATACAGACTTACTTCATGAGCAAACCTTTAATTGCAAAGGAATGACTGAGACGAGCTCCTGCCATGGTTTGCTGGAAATGTTTTGACGTGGTTGGAGATGAATGCTCCAGCTCCTTATAATTACATTTGGGAAAAAGCTGGAATGTGAGTTTTCTCACATTAAGGACAGGCTCCTGAAATTCCAGCATTCACTTCATAGCTGGTTGAATCTTCAAGGGATTGTTTTTCCCGAGTCAAAACAACCATATCATCTTGGTCATTTCCAAGGACGTACAATAAAAACCGCTGTTTGTTCAAAGAAGAGAGAGCTGTCATTGTGCTGGACATCCTCGACCGTTTTGATTTCAAGAATACACAGTTATAATTCACACTTTGTACTCTGAGCAAAAAGCCTGTCTGCTTTCACAAAGCAGAGTGTTAGAGATGACTGACAGCTCTGAAATTGCCGCCGTATTCATGATGACCTGTTATCTGTATTTGTATTTTCACTGTCAGAAGCCCACACCACACGGCACTGCGATGGAGTGCAAATATATGTTGAGTTCAGCCCCACTGGGATTTAACCTCACACAAATTTCCCAAATGATTTAAGAGCTCAGACTTGAGGTTGTGATGAGTTTATGCAGACTGGAAGGGGGAGAGAAGCCTTAAGTGACGGAGCGGCGGTGTCATGTTTCTTTGAAAGCACTCCAGAGTTGTGGCGAGTTTCCTCAGGGCAGGAGGGCTTTTCTTTGTGTTGAGCCTGGACCCATTTGCATATGACCCTCCTCCTCCCTCTGGATTGGCCGGGGCCCCGCTAGCATGTGGAAACACACATCCAAACTTTGTCAGTTGGAGCAAAACTTTTCTGAGTTGAGGATGAAGTGAGAGGCAGGACGCCAGCAGCTGTGTGAGTGAGTAACAACAGCAGGCAGAGAGAGGCTGCGAGCGTATGAACAGAGAGAGGATGATATCTTAATTATAGCTTTCTAGAACTGTCTCCTCACCAGGCTGGAGGATTATTTTTTATGAGGCATTCACTTTAGAAAACCAACCATTTTCACCACTTGGTTTGGTTGTGATAGTTTGTTTTTGTGTGAAGAAACTGCAGATTCTTTGGAAGAAAAACATCATCTTTTTTTTTTTTTTATAATGTGCGTTATAGTTAGATGGGATTTTTCTCACTTCTATTTCAAAAGAAACCAGTTTTAAAGTGATTTATACTTGAACAAAAAAACATTCCGTCTTCTTTTAAGTGATTTTTAGAAATGTCTGTTCACTAGTCAGGAGATTATTATTACTTCACATCATTATGCTGCCGGCTCTGCTTCTGGTTCTGAGTCTTTGCTCTGATGCTCGCTCCTCTGAGCCGTCGTCAATAACTATCCAGTACCGGGTTTGGGAGGAGCAGCCTGCGGGAACCCGGGTCGGCCGTCTGGTGGACGACCTCCGGCAGAGAGATGAAGGCGGGCCTTTGGAGGATTTCCAGGTGGTGGAGCACGAAAAAGCCCTTCCCTTCTCCGTCAGCACTCGAGACGGGGTCGTCTCCACCCAGGGCCGGCTGGATAGGGAGGAGCTGTGCCGGGGGTCGGACCTGTGCGAAGTGGCCTTCAGCGTCCTATACAGGAAAAGTGGCGCTGTGAACTGTCTACGGGTCCGTGTGGAGGTGATGGACCAGAATGATCACAGTCCCAGCTTCCCCAGTGCGGTGCAGGAAGTGGAGATCTCTGAGACAGCTGGCCTCAGGATGCGAATCCCTTTGGACCGGGCGGTGGATCCTGACGCAGGGCCTAATGGCCTCCAGACCTACTCACTGTCTGTCAATCAACACTTTGCTCTGGATGTGACCGTTGCTCCAGGTGGGACAAAGCAGGCAGAGCTGGTGGTGATCAAAGAACTGGACAGGGAGGTTCAGGCCTCATTTGACCTCACACTGGTGGCATGGGATAAAGGGAACCCTCCCAGGTCTGGAAGCACATTAGTCCGTGTTAATATTCAAGACTCAAATGATAACAGCCCTACGTTTGAGGACAGCACTCCAACTGTGGAGCTACCTGAGGATACAGCTCGTGGGACAACCATCATCAACCTGAAGGCCACTGACCCAGACCAGGGTGCCAATGGGGAGGTGGAGTATTCACTCAGTAAGCACACACATCCGGACGTTCAGAGGCTCTTCTCTGTGGACCCACAAACTGGAGCGGTGAGCCTCATCGCACCTCTGGACTATGAGGTCAAGCCCTCTTACGAAGTAATCATACAAGCCCGTGATCGTGGGCCTAATGCGATCCCCACACACTGCAAACTGCACGTCAAACTTACAGACGTAAATGATAATGCACCAAGGATACACATGACCTGGACTCCACCCAACTCTCCTGTGGCGACTGTGCTTGAAGGAGCACAAATAGACACTTTTCTAGCTCTGGTGATGGTCTCTGATGCAGATTCAGGACAAAATGGCAAAGTAACAGCACATATTCAAGAAGGATCGGGCCCTTTCCGTCTTAAACGTATTCATGGTGACAATTACATGATTGTGACTGATGGCCCTCTTGATCGAGAGAAGGTTATGCAGTATAACATCACGCTCCTTGCCCAGGATTATAGCGATCCTCCACTGTCTTGTGTTAAACACTTGCCTGTCCATGTTCTGGATGAGAATGACAACGCCCCTGTGTTCTCCACCTCCCTCTACAAGGCATCCTTTGAGGAGAACAACATGGCAGGCTACCAAGCTCTCAAAGTTGAAGCCCATGATGTCGATTTGGAGCTCAGCGGAAGGGTGTCCTACTTCATACGCAACTTAAATGAAGCAGAAACTAACACACAATCTTTCTCCATCCACCCGACCAGTGGTGTCATTAGTGTCCAAAGTCCTCTAGACTACGAGGAATCCCACACCTACTCTTTCATTGTGGAGGCCGTTGACCAAGGCCATCCACCTCTCACTAGCACGGCCACAGTGCAAATCGACATCCAGGATGTGAACGACAACAATCCGGTCATCAAGGAGCCAAAACCCAGAAAGGGCGTGGCCTCTCTAAGTGTACCTGTCAATGCAGACAAGGGGGAGATTGTGACCGAGCTGGGGAACGACATGGAAGAGGGATCCACCACTTTGCCAATCAGTCACACAGTCAGAGAGGGATTTGTTGGATTCCTTGCATCCACCATAAAGGCTGAAGACTCTGACGCAGGGTTGAGTGGACAACTCAGCTACTTCATCACTGATGGAAACCCATATGGACTGTTCTGGTTGGACCAGGATACGGGGCAGCTGTTTGTGAACACCACAAATGCTACTGAGCTAATTGGGAGGACCTTTAAGGTGAATATTGCTGTGTCTGACATGGGCAGTCCCAGCCTGACCACCGAAGCGACTCTGGAGGTGACTTTCATCAATCTCAGGGACCATCTGAAGAACTCATCACCTGGTAACCGAGGACAGCTCAGCTTCACCATGATGATGGCAATCTGCCTGGGCGCCACCTGCCTGTTGCTTCTGTTGGCCGTCGCTTTGGTGACAACCTTCTGCCGGCCAGAGAAACGTGACAACCACGCTTACAACTGCAGACAGGCCGAATCGACGTACACCCGCCATCCACGGCGTCCGCAGAAGAACATCAGGAAGTCTGACATCCAGCTAATTCCTGTCATCAGAGGACGAAAGGAGGAGCCTCCTGAGGATGATAGTGAAGCCCAGCCATTGGCTCCATTGCCAATGATGTCAGAAGATCAACAAACTGACAGACAATACACCTTAACGCCATCAGTCATGAACACAAGTTTCCATTCCCAAAGTTACCCTGAAGGGGATGCCACTCAGTCTGTCAGCCACCACTGCAGAACGCTTCGGAAACCTGGAAATATTGATCTTGATGGAGCTTTGCCTCTGACCCCTGCCACATCATACCGGACTCTCCGGAAAGCCAGGAACCCTTCATCATCCTCTTCAGTCTCACATTCGAGCACCTTGAAGCGGCAGACTCGCGCTGATGGGGAAGAGGCAGAACCTCTGTCTTCATCATCCCAGGCGACTCTCAGGAGGCCAAAGACCTCAGAGGGACGAGGGGGGCACCATGCAGAACATCAGCAGATGCTTCGGAACCTGGTTCGACTGTCCATGGCTGCGTTTGGAGACTCCATTGAGCTTTCTTCTGCTTCCCCAGAAGTGCAGGTGAGTTGCAGTATCTTACCTATTCTTATCTACTTTTTTCCAGCAACTACAGTAATAAATGTTTATTCTTATTCCATAGTACCTGTACCTTAACTAAGGTAGTTCATACTTGTGTTCATCACAGTGTTTCTGTTCACATTTGTATTCCTGTGTACATTTATTCTTACACAAACGGAGGAGTGTAGGCTTTAGTTCTTACACTGTTTTCCTGGAAAATTATGTTTGGTAAAAGACAATTAAACTTATCTTATTCAAAAGAAAGACACAAATACGTTTCCATCATCTTATGGTATGTATGTGGTCATTAAAAAGGGTTTCTGGAGTTGAATGCAGTGCATGCTGGGAAGTAACAAGCTGGCAATGTCTTTTATAGGAAACATTATTAATTGGGTGGTAATGAGTGCTCATTTTGCTCAGTTTTATTTTACAAGCTGAAACTCGTGATAACAAGTTCTGAAGCTGTTTTCAAGGCAGAAAAACTGCAAGTTGATTTGACAAATACGCCCATTCATATTGCATTAATGATTTAACTGAAGGTGCATGATGATTTTTTAATGTCTTCTTATTTACATTCTGCTGCTGGCTCTCATTTCAATGTAATTTACCTCCATTTAAAATGTGTGATCACATTTATTTCAACATGTGCTTACAGTTAGTGTTGGAGTAATTAAGTATCCCCCTGCAGGCTTTGAGATTAATCTGAAGTGAAGTCCATTAGAGAGTAGAGAGTAAGAGCCCCCCAACCTACTCTGCCAACACACACACACACACACACACACACACACACACACATGCACACACACACACACAGAGCAGCTTCCCTTACATTTTCCCAGCAGCCTCTCTGCTTTTTCAGCCTCCTGTATGATGACTTACTCAGACAGCCTGAAGGCTGGAGTCGGGTGGAGGTGTGTGTGTGTGTGTGTGTGTGTGTGTGTGTGTGTGTGTGGGGTATAACTAGCTGACGGATGACTGTGAAGCAAAAAAGCAGTGAGTTTATTCAGGTGCTCATGTGTCAGATGGTAATCCCCCCTGAGAAGCTCCGACAGGCCTTTTTACTGAATATCACATATCAGATTCATATTGAAACCAGGAGAGGAGGAGGAGGAGGAGGAGGAGGAGGAGGAGAGGAGGAGGAGGAGTGAACTCTGTAGGATGGGGGGTCTGAGGAGGGTGGGGTGAGGCCAGCTAAAGTAAGCTGTGATGTGTTTGTAGTGTAAACTAACACCACTCCGACACGCTGCTCTGTCACTTACAAATGACCTAAAAATCACTTTTACGGAGCTGCAGCCGGAGGGAAGAAAAGCAGCTCAGGATAAAAACAGCAGCTCGCAGCACAGAGCAGGATGTTCAGCCAGAGCGCAGCCTGTCAGCGACACAGCCTGCGTGCACACAGATTTAGCCGGCAGAGCGGGACTGCACAGTGACCCCAAACACAACAGAGTGCTGCTTCATCAATCTGTGCTTAAATAAGTGGGCAGCTCCGTTCCATCAGAGGGCCTGTGTGATAGGAGTGTGAGCTTTACTTCATGCTTCATGTTTCATGGCTGTGCATCTTTAGACTGATCAAATCTAAAAACCAAAACATGCTGGTGGAACCACTCAGAACTGACTGCAGGGGGGCACATGGGTTTGAGTTGCAGGACTGCAAACATACATTTGAGTCAGGTCCACAATGAGCGTCCTGCTGCTGGAAGAACTCAATATGAATCAATCCAGAACAGAAAATAGTCCCCAGCTAATGTACTCCTCCTGTTTGGCTGAAAACTACAGTGACCGGCCTTTAATATATTTGGTTTTTCATGGGATTTTTAGACAATAAGACAAAATATGGAATCAGAATCAGAATCAGAATCGGCTTTATTAGCCAAGTACGTGTTCACATACAAGGAATTTGACTCCACTTTAAACATCCAATGTACTTGCACAGGAAAGGAAGACACACAGCTCAACGAGGACAAAAAGACAAAGCAAAGTTAAGCCATGCAAAAATATAACATAAACACAATATGATGAGGCACTAAACAATACATACAGTGAGTGATGAAGATAACATAAACAATAACCTTTAAAATTAGTCATTATCACAGAAATCTGTCAAACTTTCATGGCATAAATACACTCAGAGGGCACAGCTGCAGTATGTGAGTTTAACAAAAATGGGGCTTCTTTTACTTTTCTTCATTTGAAGTGTTCAAGTCATATTTGACTGGTAAAACAAATAATGGTGAATGGAAATCCCTGTTCAGGACAGAAACAGTGGATCAAAAGACAAAAGTTTGTTAGAATATTTAGAAATTCATCACAACACCAAAATTGAGCATCACATGTTCTCTGACCAAAGCAGATGGAGCCACTGGAGAGCTTCAAACTGCCGATTATATCTAATAAACCCTGAAGAACGTTCAGACACAACTTCATGATCAGAGAGTCATGAATTCAGTCATCTTGGCATCAGAAACACACATTTAACACTAGAAAAGCTGCGCTGGTTAAAACACAGACCCACGTCATTGAGGGCAAAAGCTGCTGCCAACGCCCAGCAGACAGAGAACAAAGAGCTCGGCCAGGTCCCACATCCTCACGTGAATCCCATTAGAGAAAGGAAGAGGCCTTTTTCTTTTTACCCAGCATCCCCCTCTCCTCCTCCACCCTCCCAGTCGGCCCAGTTGGCACTCCTCGGGCTTCAGACGTTTCTCTCCTCCCTCGAGGTTGCAGAGGAAGAGGCCTGCTGGACGCCTGCGAGGAGGGGGATTTACTGTTCACCTCCACCTCAGCACACACACACACACACACACACACACACACACACACACCTACCTCTTCCATTTGTCCATGCCTCGGAGCCCATCCTAGAAGGAAACCAGCCAGAGAAGAATAGGCTTTTACGTAGAGGCTATTTCCTGTCTCTGCAGCAGCATGCACGTGCAAAAACACACAAATGTCAGGGCTAAAACAAAGCCATATATTAGCATGCGAGCACACACACACTTACCTTCACCAGTGTGTGCGTGTGTGTGTTTCCTCCCTGGTGTGCTGTGTGTATCCGCTGTATAACAGAGCTGTCAGCAGAAAGCTCGGAGCAGTGAGACGGACGCAGCCGCTCGGTTCTCACACTGTGAAGCTAAAAGGACAGAAAAAAAGAAAGTGTTTGTTCGCTCTGTACCTGAGCGTCGCTGAAATCAGCTGCACTCACTGTTCGAGCAGCTAAACCAACACAAAGACACACTCGCTGCTCCAGATTTACTGAGTCAAACCCAGCAGAGGCTCAGAGAGCATTCGTCCTGGAGCTTTGAGGGTCAGTCAAATCATCAAATCTGACTTCAGGTTGAGCAGGAAAACCCTGCATCTCTAATGAGTTCAGCTCTGCTTTTTGGTTAATTTATTATGGAATCAACTATTCGTCACATAATCCGCATAATCTCACGACACCTCCAACAACTTCAGTCCAAGTATCAAAACCACAAATTCTGGATTTCAAAGCTTCCCTGAAAGCAAACCAGGATTTGTATTAATAAAGGAGGACTGAGGGTCTGCAGGTAGAGAGGGTCAGTAAGTCCCTCTGGAATACACTCCCAGGGGTTAGTGTCAGTGTCTTGCATGGCAGCTTTGGGGTGTGAGTGTGTGTGACAGTGGGCCAATGAGAGCAAAACGCCTGTTTTTTAATAAAAACACCACATGAAGGAGTCTGTAACCTGTTCAGGTGTCAAGTCTTTACGTTTTGGGATCATCTGATGATCTTAAAGAATAAGACTTTAGATAACGTCTAATTTTGTTGTTCTAACCACGTTTCCCCTCTCTCCATCATCTCCTCTTCCTCCTCTTCCTCCCTGCAGCAGATCTCCCAGCTCCTCTCCCTCCTCCGGCAGGGTCAGCTGCAGCCGAGGCCCAACTTCAGAGGGAACAAATACTCTCATCGCAACGGCAGGTCAGTCCCACTCCTCCACCCTCAATATATCCCTCCAAGCTCCATCCTCAACCCTTCATCCTCCTCCTCCTCCTCCTCGTCCTCTGAAGTACAGACACAACAAAGCCACAACAAAGCAAAAGAGCTGGATAGCTGTCTCTGCATGATAGCATGTCTCTGTTTGATCTAACGGCTTTCATTTAAACATTTTTATTTATTTATTCACCTCAAAACTGACATTAGAGCATTTAGCAACACGAGTTTTTTGAGATTTAAAATGATAGTCTGGCAAATGTCAGCATTACCTCAAAGAAAAGTTACTAATTTTAATGTTTTTTTTTTTTTGTAAGTATAATGTGAAGTTATACAAAAGTCTTGTAACTATGTGTAGAAAAGTAGAAGGAACTGAAACCTCTGATAGAAATGAAGCAGTTTGTGAGCTGTTGTGAATGTTTAGGTCTGAAGTTAAAGGCAGGGCAGAAAAACCTGCAGATTATGTGTCATTTTCTACACTGTTGAAAGTCATTTTTCATTTCACTGTAGCTTTACGTAATGTGGTGAGCAGGACCTCACAGCGTCTGTCTCGTGTGGTTTTCGCTCTGAGGTTTTCACAATGAAAACAGTGACACTACGGAGGCGCAGGGCTTCATTTGTGGCTGCTTGTGGTTTCTCTGTTTTCACCACCAGCGCACATGATGTTGTTTTCCAGCAGATAGATGCCACAGCGGATTTTCGTACAGATAACGTTCAAAACTTCTTTATTAGAATATTTAAAACTGCTTTTGACTTCAAGGGTTCACCTCAAGGTTTTAATAAAGTGTCAGTACGCTCCCTGAACGCAGCCGCGGCCTCTTCCTGTTGACCTGTTTGAAACTTTCAGCTGGACGTCAGAGCAGAAGATGTTGGTGTGGACGCTCTCGTCCTCTCCTCCGTCACTCTCTTCATCAGCAGAGTTTGTTTCAGAGCCAGCTGGCTGCAGGTTTCAGACTGTGATCGCTGCTGCGCTCTCTGATCAAACCAGGCTGCCTCTGATAGCAGGACAGGCAGACATTAGAGGGGAATGCCGCCTATTTTAAGAACTCACAGATGGTGTTCCTGAACCAGGACAGTCCTGCTTGTTGCTGTAAGATCGGGAAGGTTAAACCAGCCAGTCAGATGCAGACGTGTGTGTGTCCTGTAGCAGCCTGGTGTCCTTCGCACGGTGAACCTCGCTGTGCTGTGATGCACCACGTTTCAACCTGGAGGCTGCAGAGTTAAACAGATGTGACTGTTATCAGGATGAGCCTCTTGAGATGCAGCATCTCATTTTCAGGATCATCCTGGCAAGTCATGACATTGTTTATCACAGGTCGGCTGCTGTCAGAGAGCCGTGATGAACAAAGGTTTAAATACGGGAAGCAGACGGTTTTCATGCTGCTGACAGAATCACCAAATTAGCAGCAGAGTGACTGTGAGCCAGAAACAGTGATTCTGATTCGTTCATTCTACACATTCATTAATGTGGATGAGACTCGTCCCCTCTTCGGTCGCCTTTGTGCTGTTCACTGCAACAACAAACAAACAGACCAGCGAGACAAACTTCACTGTCAGCCTGTCAGAGCGTTTCACCGTGGAAATACAAATGTCCTTCTTCCTTTTCAAGGTGAAAACAGAAGCTGTGCACGAGTGAATCTACCCCGGTGTTCATGTTTCAGAGGGAACTTTTGCTTTTCGTTGGCGAGAGACAGAAGCCGCCGCTGATAAATGTCTTCCTCGCTGTTTCTGACCGACTGACCTGCAGTGACTGAAATAACAGCAACAGACAAACAGGACGCAAAATCCAACTCTCAATGTCACAGGAAGAGTGTCTCATAACCCCTGAAGTGTGCAGCTGTGTGTGCGTGTGTGTGTGTGTGTGTGTGTGTGTGTGTGTGTGTGTGAAGGCAGGTTATAGCAGCTCTATCTGAATGATTCAGAGTCTCTGACAGGAAGCAGCCACCTCAGCATCACCGAGGTGCTGAGATTAAATCTGACATCATCTTGATACACACAGGGCGCTGTTTCAACACAGTCACACACACACACACACACACACACACACACACTGACTGTACCCATAGTGGGTGCAGTCATTAACTTTTCATGTGGACGTCAGATCAGAAAAAGGCTCATTTGTGTTATTATGAAAATTAATGATGAAAGAGGTTTTTGTCATTTACTTGATTTCTGAAGTCCTGATGTTTTCTTAAACTGACTCTGTGTTGAAAGCTGTTCTTTAACACATCCATGAAAAGAATCGTGACTTGGAAGGAAGTGTAATCATCTCCTCACCTCTCACTCAGATAAGATTTTAATCTTCGCTTTTGGGACAAAATGAGGTTATATGTTCGCTTCAGGGTGACTAACTTGTCTGTGAGCTCACCGTTATCTGACGGGCACTTCCTGTCTGAGCGTGCCTGTAGCTCCACACTGATGCTTCAGCTCCACTGGGGTATTAGTGTGTGTGTGCGTATGTGTGGGTGTGTGTGGCGGGGGCGGGGGTGTTATCAATGGATTTGTCACCTAAAACCTCAGGCATGTTATCACCGTCTTATCTCACGACAGCAAACCTCTGGTTTGGAGTCGTGTCTGTTTTTTTTTGTTTTTTTTAACTCAGGATTTATGTTGTTTGTTTCTTCTGTGGAAAACAAAGCAGTTCTAGTAATTCTACTTGTGATTTTTGATGTTCTTATTGATGTAGAAGCTAATTTTCTATTTCATTAGAATAAATATTCAGCTAAAAGCAGCACTGTATTTAAGTTTGTCTGGAAAAAAATGTTATTATTAATATAATATAATTATCCTTTTCCAAATTTTGCATCAAAATATCTGCATCAATGATAATTCTTAAGATAGAAGGACAGAGGGTTTTGTGATTTTGTGCTGTGTAAATAATACTGACTTGACTTCACTGGTCTAATTTTCTGGTCCACCAGAGTTCCAGGATGAGTGTTAATCCTCTCATGTTCGTTGGGAAAGTCATTTTGATGCTAACTGACGGTTGTGTGTGCATCCTGTGCAGATATGGAGGCCAGGACTGCTCTGATTGGCAGAGCACCAAAGACAGCGGACACGGTGAGAGCGAGGCTGGAGATGTGGACTGGGAACCAGGAAGAGACTCACCCATAGACCCACAGCTGGAGGAGGGCCTCAACAACCTGCTCAACGGCACTGGTACACACACACACACACACACACACACACACACACACACTGATACACACTGATCTGATCGAGGTCCAGCTGCTAACAGAAGCTAACAGTAATTCCTGAGCTGCTGAACTGAAACACTCCATCAAATCATCTCATGTTAAAAATGTTAAATCACCACAGTCAAACCACCCCTTATATGTCGATAAATAATTGGTAAAACTAAGAACTGAGGTCAAAAAATTGGACCAATGGTTATCGTAGAATATACAGAATAACATCTCCACTCAGTAGTGTCTTTAATTCTACTATTATGGGATGGCACCGTTTGTCTTCATGCTTTCTATTGTGACTGTAAACTCCACTGTGTCACTGAGTTTAGCCGCGACCTCCTGGTGAAACTCTTTGATTCATCAGGACAAAAGCAGCCGAACTTCGACCCCTGCAGAACATGCAGACCGCTCGCTTACAATGGACACATACTGACAAATGTAGAAAACAGGAAGAAAGCAGGAAATAACACAGTGGCAGGTTATACATCCACATCCACCCACGCGCTCCACTCATCTGGGTTACAACTCATAACTACTGATAGACTTTCTTTTTCTTCAAACGTGATCTTTCATGCTTGAAAATGCCATAAAACTGGAACTAATAAGCCAATAAGAACGTCTCATCATAAGCATTTCAGCTAATTTCTACAAACAAGCAAAGTAGTTTCATTAGTTTACAACGCAGTACTGAGTATTATCTGCCCAACAGAAAGTATTAGCTTATTTTGTTGTTAGCCTATTGTCTTAAGTGTAATTAGCATGTTGAGATGGAGGGTTACTGTTAAATTTAGTGCTACTAGCATTATTAGCACGTCAGTGTTAGCATAGTGTTATTAGCATGTCCATGTTGTTAGCATGTAAGAGCTATTCACAGCTAGTGTTATTGGAATGTTAGCATTTGCATTATTAGCCTGTTAGGATTATTAGCATGTTCTTGTTAGCATATCAACATTGTTAACAGGTTTTTAGCATGTTGGGGTTATTAGCATGTTTATGACTATTATTTTAGTCTGTTAGAATAAAGATGATAATACCGCTATGACGGTGTTTGTAGCATGAATGTGTCATTATAATTTGGATATCAAGGTGTTACTTTCCAGACATTAGCATGTCGTTTTAGTAGCACGTTAGCAATACATACTGCAACAGTACAATAGTTTTGGCAGTGGTCAACCCCGCCGTGCTGTGTGAAGTTAGGGCCACGTCGGGCCAGCTGATGGGTCCGCGACTGTTCTAGATACCATTTTTAATTATTGAAGCATCCATCTTTACAAAGACATTTTAGCATCAAACGCCCTCCAGGCTTGTTGTTTAGCTGGGAATTCCACAGCAGTGTGTGGGCCAGCAATCGGTTTGTATAATGTCCGAGTGTAGATGCGTGTCTGTGCTTGTGTGCGTGTGTGTTAAACAGTTTCTTCCTGGTATTGTAGTGGTCGGACCCCTGGGGCGAATAGAGGGGCTTACCGCCTGATGATGGTAGAGCGAGCTTCACTTAATGACAGGGGAGAGAGAAACCAAAAGAGTGAGTGGGAGTGTGGTGTGTTACATGTGCGATGCTTGACTCACCTCTAACCTGCAGGCTGTATTATGAGTGTAACTCACACCAGAGTACTGTGGCAGCTCAGTGTGTGTGTGTGTGTGTGTGTGTGTGTGTGTGTGTTGAACCTTTGATGAGGCCGTCACAGTAACACATTCCTCCCTCTCTCGCTCTTATTTTCCCAACCTGTACGTGCCTCTTCTTCAGGACTGTCATGATGAATCATACAAACACAAACCGGGCCCTTTGTTCAGGTCTGCAGATGATGTTACGGGTGCTGAGAGCAGAGTGTGAATGATAATGTGTTTTCTTCTTTAAAGGAGCTCATGACGGTGGTGTGTCATATTTTACCGCATTAATGTGGAAAACATATTTACTTGCTTGCATTTTTATCAGTGTTTGGAATTAAGTGACTTATAGTAATATTACAATCTACAACTGTGGCTTCTTCAAGTTGTATCTGAAGACTTGAACCTTTGAATAAGTTAAGTGAAAGTAGCATCATATATCTTCATCATATATCATATCTTGGCTGATTCTGACAGCTGACATCAAGCTGCACCTCTCACTTCCACCAGGTCACACTTGAATTCACGTATTGGCCAAAGATTTACACCATCGTTATCTACATAAACTAAGGGATGAAGAGAGGTTTAACTTACAGTTTAAACACAGAGGAGGACGCTAACGCCGGCTTTAAAGAGCAGACTTTCTATCTGAGGAGGATCTGCTGAAACTCGATGCGTTTTGTAATTGAATGAGCGTTTTGTGTTGGGAGGATCTGTGGTGAAATACTGCCAAAACAAAAGGAGGAAAGAAGAGGAGGGGGGTGAACTCCAGGGGCGGTCTGTGCCGCACTGGGTGTATATGTATATGTATGTGTGTGTGTGTGTGTGTGTGTGTGTGTGTGTGTGTGTGTTAGTAAGTTAATTCTCTGCATCTGGTTGTGGTTAGATGAAGGAGACTGCAGCTCTTCAGATCAGTCTGAGCTGAGAGACCAACGCTGTTGAACCTTTGCATTAATCTGGCTGGAGCTGCTGGTTTCTGCCTCAATCACGCTTTACGTTCAGCAAAACAAAAGTTTTCTCTTTCGGGAGCTCTGAATGCAGGTTCCTGTCAGCTCAGTGACAGAATGACTTCTAAACATCATGTAAAGAGTTTCAGAGTATTGACTAAACCTGGAGAGCATCGCGAGACCCTTCAACAGTCTCTTCATCTACTTATCAGTAACTTAACACTCTTTTACTTCTTATTAATGAAACATTTTTTGATTGAAGTATTTGTACTAGAGCCTGACCAATACATCAGCATGGATATTACTGAGCCTACATACAGTGAATGTTTGGATGCAGATGCTGTAAACGAGTCATCAGTTGATTTTTTTGCCATAGTTTTTCTATAACTAAATTTAAGATCCATATCAAGCCTCTTTATGTTGAAACATAACCTCATAAACCCTGGTTAGATTTGTTAAAACTGTCTAATCTCAATAATCTGTATCAACCTCATAAATCCTTTTTTTTCTTTAATTTTGACTTAAATAGAGTTGGTCCTTCTGGTTGGACCAATGAAAACATCTGTAGTCCGACGGCAAAATAAAGTTTCAAATAACCAATAAGTGTGTTTGTACTGCAGATCTGAGGTTCACTTATGGGACTAAAGTGATGGTATAAACACAAAGACACATGTTGAACATGCATAGAATACATTTGAGGCTTGAAATTCACATTTGATGGAGAAGTGTGTGAAATGCAGCCCGTCTCCATGTGTACAGACAGACAGAGAGTGAAGCACACCGTCATATGTTTTCTATTCTTAATCACATTAATGAGAATATAAAGCTGCTGTAATGGCGGCTGTGCTCCTCGGTGTATTTTCATGAATGACGAGTCGTGTTTTCTCTCCTCTCGCCTTCCTTTACAAACCGGACGTGTGAACTGATTCCAGCTACACGCTGAGAAACGCTTCCATTGCTTTCAGATGAAATTAGATCAGATGGAACTGAAATAGCTCCAACGTGTTGTGCAAAAAGATAACAAAACACGAGCAGGAAGAGGAGGACATAAACAGGATGCGATGAAGATAAGATCAGACAAAACCAGGGTGTCAAAGACAAGGAGCTGAATTTCTCCCCATTCTGCCTCATAGACAACATGTTTCACAGTGAATGAATAAATGAGATGAGATGTGTAATTATCTTGGATAAGCCTGTTTGTGACTCACACACTCGGCTTGTGTGTCTCCACTCAGACACACCCGGTGTTTACGCCTCTGACACTGACTGGAATGTCAGACTGGAGGCAGCTGGCAGACCAGCAGAGGTTTTTTTTTTTAATGTCGGCGTGGACGTGATGTGTAGCCGTACGCTCGCCGTGGATGGCAGGAAAAGCCTGTTGACAGCCGCCAGATAAAACCACTGTGTCGCTTCCTTCTTCTCTTCCTGCCTCTCTGTCATCCAGCAGTTAGAGAGGAGCTGAGGGGAGGATCACTCTGAATCTGCTCTGGAAAAGGTGCATCAGGACAGGAAAGGTCTGGAAGGATCACGAGATGTTCTAATTGAATGAGAGAAAACTGGGATCGAGCATGAGTCGTTTTCGACATGATCAGTAGATCAGACCGAGATGATCGCCAAGACCCAGAGGTGACCAACAGTCACAAACCTGATATTTACAATGATATAAATCAGAAACCCTCATATCTGAGAAGCTGGAACCAGAGACGTCTTTGCTTGAGAAGTGGTTTAGATGATTAATAGCTGGTCAAACTGTCGGGTTTTGTCTCCTGTCCACTTGTTAATCTGGATTCATGTTCCCGGGCCCTGCTGCAGGTCTGATGTGGATCTCTTTCTCTCTCTGCAGACGACGTCTTCTCGGAGGCCGACGATCCGGCCTGGATGGCCAGACTCTCTCTCCCACTCACCGCCGATTACCACGACAACGTTTTTGTCCCCAACGGGCCCCCGTCCCCCGAAAGCGAGCTCCTTCCGCGGGACGGCCTGGACTCCTCGTCCTTCTCCACGTTCGGTAAAACACAAAGAACTTCATTCAAACAAAGTTGGTCTAAATTAATAATATTTTAAGACCAGATCTCACCCCTTTCACTTTTTAGGATTGTAGCTGTTATCTTCATCACTGATCAGTCTTCCAGCCATTTTCTTGAATAATCAATTAACTGCTCTGTGGTCCATAAAACATCAGAAAATAGTTAAAAATGTTCAAATCTGACTTACTCAGATTGCTTCTTGTCCAACCAACAGTCTAAAACACAAATATATTTAGTTTGTTATCACTGAATAGTAAGAAAACTCGCAAATATTCATATTTTTGATGCTGTAACCGGTGATTTTTTTTACAGTTCATCTCCTCCTCTTCCTCTCAGGTAAGACCCCAGAGAAGGACGGCCCACTGGGCGGGGCCCTGCTGTCTGAGGTCAGCACGCTGTTTGAGATGCTGATGACGCAGAAGGCCGACGCCCACCCCGGCCCCCGGCCCGACGTCCTGTACCGACTGTCCGCCGCGTACCGGCGCTCGCTGGGCCTGGACGGCTCCTCTGCGGCCGCCGCAGGTAACGCACCAAAGAACTGTGGGAACGCCGAGAAGAGGGCGGGTCTGGCTCCACCTGCAGGACTTTATCAATAAGTCTGTGGATTGAACACTGGAAAAGACTGAGAGCTGATGCAGAGATGATTTTCTGTGTTTGAGGCCTATGTTGGGATTTTGGAGGCATTACATGATATAGATAGAAACATGAAATACTTAAATGTGCAGTACTGCCGTGGTAAACTGTCTTTTGTAGAATCGGAGGTTAGATGTAAAGGATGTGTCACTTTCAACATTTCTGTGCCGATGAGACGACTGAAGGTCTGAAGATGCCTTCAGAGTGAACATGAAGCTCATTTCTGTCAGCGTGGGAGCTTCTGTAGTCCATCACCGTGTTCATACACAGACTCAGGTTCCACGTTTCCACCCAAAGTACCTTTAGGAACCTTCAGTCCCTGGAAAGAACTGCAGGGTTCCCTCAGCCTGCTGTTGTCTGCACACTGAGCTCCTCCAAAGGTTCCTGCAGGCCAGCGTGATGCCTGGAAACTGAACTTTAATCAACATTTTGGGACTTTTTCCTTAGTCTTCACCTCTGAATACGTCTTTTGTCCGACATCATGGTTTATCACAGCCTCTGATTGTCTCCTCATCTTCTCTGGCGTCCCCTAAAGGCTGCCATGTTCATTGCACCCCGAAATACAAAAAAATTTTGGACTTCACAAGCAACATGCTGTTTATTGAGATCTTGCTCAGGCTAAAACATGTTTTGGGAGTAGTTGTCACCATCTTCAGACCAAATTAAAAAGAACACAGATGTGGTGAAAATGACAGATCCTGTTGAAATGGTGCCACAGTACAGTACAGCATTGTTACATCAATAGATCAGGAAGCATCAGACGCTTCGGTTCAGGTTTAATTAACTGTTAATGAACAGAATCAAGTGTGGCGGAAGGAGAAGAAAGACAGACAGAGAGTCTGCAGACTAAAAAGGGAAACTGGAAGGAAGACGGAGACAGATTTAGTTCCAGAATATTTACTCAGAAAGATAAGTGAGGCGGAGAGAAACAGACAACGATGTGAAGGAAAACAGGAAGTGACGGCAGTTAGCATTAAAGGTGGACATGAAAGTTGAAAACGTGTCTGGTTTCCTTGCTGTCTCTCAGCAGGAACAGTGAAACTTCACGTCACATAAAGCGGCCACAGAGCAGATCCAGTCTGGAGGGACGAGTCGTCGTCAGGACGTAATAAACTCGGCTGTAGTTTTTGTTGTTTGGTTGGGAGAAAGCGAGCCGGCGACTTGCAGGAAATGTTGCTTTGTCTTTTTGTTTTTCCTCAAGACTGAACAGAAACGAGCTGAATGTGGGGAAGAGAAGGTGTTTGTTGACAGTCGAGCAGCTCAGTGTGGACCTCCTGCTCTGAAATCCACCTCCTCAGAGCGAACCCGGTTCAGATCACATCACTCTGTGTTAATGATGAGCTCCAGCTGACTCTTAAGTTATTGGTTTAACTTCTATCCAAACTCTTATTTGTAGCTCTTTTTTTTTTTTGCTGTTTTTTCCAAACCAGACGAGCAGCACTTTGTACAGTCTTTTGTAAAACTTTTTGTATCGAGAAAACTTTTTTGAATCTTTTTCATTGAAAGCGAGTTTTGTGACTTTTCCAATAAAGTGAGTAACACGTTCAGACTGAATCTCCAAAGACGTCATTCTGTTTTCACGTCATGTCGAGTGTGGAGATCAAAAACATCAATTCTTAAAATCCATAAGTATGAATCCTCCTCTGCTGTGTGTGTGTGTGTGTGTGTGTGTGTGTGTGTGACTGTACAAACATCTGCTGACATTATGGGGACTCTCCTTTCCACTGTGGTATCAAACATTTGGTCTCCACAAAGCTGACTGCTTATTCTGGGATGAAGATTATTTGTCGGTAAAGGTCAGAACGATGGATGTTTCAGGGTGAACCTCAAAATAATAAATTGTCAGGAAACACAGTGTTGATGATAACTGCCAGATGTTTCCTTTGTGCAGAGCGCCATCTGCTGTTTGAGACACACATTACACTCAGGTAGACCTTCACCAAAAACATTGCCAACAGCACAACCTGGTGGCAGCTTCAGGTAACAAACAGCAAATTAAGATGAGTCTAAAAATGAACAAATGAGCAGCAGTCTGACTGATTGTCCCTTACATGCATGATGAAAAACACTTCAGATTTAGGAAAATAAATAAAATGTGAGTGTCCAACAGGACGGTGGGAACATCAGTCAGACCTGCTCTCTGATGCTATTGTGGAACATCGTTAGCGACTGCAATAAAATCACCAGTCTTCACGCTCAAAGCATGTTTTTTAATTTAGCATTTTCTATGTGTTTATTTGTTCGTAATGCAAAGGGATGAGAAGAAGAGCTGCTCTCAGCCTGACGGCTCAGTGACTGTCACTGAAGTGATGAAGCTGAATGAAACTTCTTTTCATGTATGTGCTGAAAAAAGATTTTAACCTTCAGGGCACTGAACTCAGAAATGATAAGAGCTCGACAAGAGCGGAGCCAAAACACGAACCACCTCGCTGATTTAGTGCAGTCTTAAGGTTAATGTGAGGAGAACGTTGTCCTGGATGAAGGGGATCACTGCATCGACACCAAACATCAATAAAACACACGAAATAAGAGCTCACATGCAAACATTAGCTGGAGATAAAGCAAACAAGCAAATACAAAGCAAACACAGCTCATTTCTCATGCTGACAAGCACCTGATCCGACCAGTTTAACCAGCAGAGGAACGAATGAGTGCAAGTTCAAAGTTTTCTTTGTTTTTGAGTTTCTGGTTCAGATGTTCTGCAGGAAATGAACATTTTATTGTGAAATATGCTGGAATAAAACAAGCATTTGTTTGTTTGTCTAAATACTCCACATACAACTCAGAGCAGCTCCATGTGGGTTTGCTGCCGGAGCAAACAGCACCAATAAACTCGACTTTCAAGTGACTCTTTGTTGTTTCATGAAGGCGTAAAGCAGCTCAAAAGCCACCAAGCGAACAGGGATGTGAGCCTGACGGCCGCCAGCTGATGTGGATCTCAGGGAGTCCGGGTGGGTCGAATCTCCCCGACGAGCTTTGACCTCCTTCAGGCACCCGTCCAAAGGCTCAGCGCAGATCATGTGATTATTTTTTAGCCTGACTGTTTAATATGAAGCTCTGAGCATCATTTTCTTAATAAGTGATTATATTGTCTTTGTGTCTGGACTTTGGAAATGCTGAATTTTGAGTTATTCTTCTTTAAGGTGAAACATTTCTAGATTAGACAGAATTCATTCCAGTCCAAAACTTCATTATTTCTCATTGTTTCTGGTGTTATTTCCAGAGAATCTTTGGCCTAATTGTCCATCTTCCTTTGCTTTTCTTCCACCTAAACTCCTCTCCTTGTTAACTTTTTGCATTCCCTGCAGCATTTCCTATTTTAGCTTCCCGGTGTATCCCGTGGAGGTCGAGAAACATTCATCAAGCTGTTTTTGTTGCTTTTCTCAGTAAACTTAGTGCTGAGAGTCAGCAGGAGTTCATTACTTTCTTCAGCTAGTTGAAATCTAACTTTTCGTAGGACACTTCCACTGAGCTTTGAGCATTTATAACGATCTCAGTCTGTGGAGGAAATATTAATTTATAAGACAAACTGCTCCAGTTTAGATTTACTGAGGAGCAAAAAGAGCAAAACAAACACTTTTCTTCCTCCACAGATGGAGAGTAAACAGGTAGGTGTGGGAGCAGCAGCCCTGAGGCAGGAAATAGATCTGGAAGCTGCTAATGCACAGTTTGCTATTAAATGTGCCACCTGTGAGTTAGTGAATGCGAGAGAACCCAAAATCCAATAAAAACTCGATTAAAACACCACCAGTATTTTATTTGTAAAGCCTAATAATACAAGCGGAGTATAAACTCATTTCTGGCACAAATGTGAGGATGTTTGGGCCGGAGAGTCAATCCCAGGAGGCGCTGATGTGGAGGAGGAAAGTGGATTCACCTGCTGCAGAATAAAACACAGCCGGGCCTCGACGGAAATACGTAAAGGAACAATAAATAACAGCAGACGCACGGAAACGCCGTCCCAACAACAGGTGTTTAATTTTGCTCCAGTCGTCTCGGATGATGAAGGAGCTGGAATATCGTTTAAGGCTGAGGAAATAAACTGTTGTTTGTATTAAAAAGGAAAGCAGGAAAGAGAAAATGACTTCTGTTTGTGATTCATTTACACCCATACATGTTTTTTTTTTCCTGATTTGGGATTTCTGATCCGTTCTGATGTTATTAGCTTTATTTTATAAGGACGGATGCAGGATTGGTTTAAGAAGCGAGAGGGAGCTCGATGAAGTCGCAGAACCTTCATCCTCCATTTAGTTACGCTGAGATCAGATAAATCTGCACAAACACAAACCATGAAAACAAAACAAACACAGCACACAAAGAGCTGAAATACACTTTTAGTTTCTTGTGTCTTGATCAGCCTTGACTGATGTTCAATTATTCTAAATTATTAATAATTTAATGATTTTCTTCCCCTAAAACAGACAGAGGAGAGGTGTGTTTGCAGAGCAGTGCTGGTTGAAGTATCCTGAAAACACTGCGAAACAAAAATACTAGTATAAGTAAGTATTAGAAAAGTAGAATAATATAATGAGGATGAAATACTGCAGAAAAAGTACCTCATGTTACTGTTGTTTTGTCTATTTTACAGGTTTAATCTTCAAACTTTCCAGCAGATCATCAGATGTTTTGAAGGTAAAATCTTTGTAAATAAAAAAAGCAACTAAAACTGACAATTAGAGTGAAAATATGCAAATAAAATACCTCAAATCTGTACTTATGTACAGTACTGTTGTACTTTCCACCATTTGTGCAGAGCTTCCTGTCAGTGTGCATCCAGCTCCAGCTCCAGCCTGAGAGGCTAAACTGAGGATCAGAAACTGGATTATGATCGCTGGATAGACGACAGACTTTTATTTCAGCGACTGAAAGCCAGAAAAGTAAGACTTTGAACAGTGAGCGGAGCGTGGCCTCCAGTCTCTGCTGGAAGTTACACCCTTTTAAAGAGCTCTTGCTTCCTTTTTGGCTGAATTTCTGAATAATTTGCGGCGCTGTGTCAGCCGTGGCTGATGAGTCACTGTCAGTATCAGAACGTGTGAGTGAACTTTCCTGCAGCTCCACGACTGTTCGATTCTGTTTCCCAATCTGCAGATTGTTATTTTAGTAGCTGAACAAGTCGCTGAGCTTCCAGATCTAATTTGAGTAGCAGCTTAGCAGAGCCGCGAGCTGAAAGGACAAACTGTCTTCGGCAGGAAACCAAAACTCTCCAAAAACTCAGTCTGTTAAAACTCGTCTTTTTATTGTTTATTTTCTGGAAACTGAAGCCGGCTGCTCGCAGTCACACTGGAGGTCGGCGGCAGTTTAATGCTGTTAGAAAACCAGACAGGAGGAGGTTTGTGGTTCTCGGATGGCTGTACATAGATATATATTAAGTTATGTATATATATAATGTGATATGAGATGAGATGTATAATTCAGTTCAACTCAATTCAATTTTATTTGTATAGCGCCAAATCACAACAATACATATAGAGCTGCTACAGGCCGAGCTCTTTTATCTACAGAGACCCAACAATTCCCTCATGAGCGAGCACTTGGCGACAGCGGTGAGGAAAAACTTCCTTTTAACAGGCAGAAACCTCAGGCAGAACCAGGCTGTGGGTGGGCGGCCATCTGCCTCGACCGGTTGGGTGAGAGAGGGAGAGCAAGAGAGAGAGAGTGAGACAGAATAATAATATGATAATAATAATATAATATAATGTCAGAAATACTGTCGCTGGTTGGCCTAAAGTGTGTCAAAGTTACCTCCTCGCTTGTATTGTTGCTTAATTCAGACTCACAGTCCAGCAACATGAAACAATAAACACACAAACTTCATGTTTCATGAAGTCAGTTGTTCTTTGAGTTTTATCTCTCAATAATTCTCCGCCGGTCCAGTTTGTCTCTGGACCATTTTTTAACATTTCTCATGCAGAAAAAGAGACAATTGGTGACGGCAGACGTCAGGAAATTAGATTTGGGAGCCTCTGTGACTTTAACGGCGACACTTCAGCCTTTGTCATCAGTTCAGGCCTGATAACAGCAATTATGAAACATCTTCAGGCCTTCATCAAATGCTCCATTTTTGCCTCTTTCAGAAGTCACTTTTGCACCGCATGAGAGAAGATTGCAGCCGGTCAACACTCAGAAACAAACTCAACATGCGCATGGTGTTTTGCTGTAACAGGAGAGCTGCAGCAGCAGCGGGGGGGAGCTTCCTGTCAGGCGCTCATAAAACCGCACTCGACTCTTCTCCGTATTAAAATCTTTGAGGATTATCAGTCTGTGCATGAATCTGCTGCTCTGACACACTTATATAAACACCACGATATAACACTGTAAAGTGTTTTGTATTATGTAAGCGTAACTTCCACTGTGTTAAACTGCTGGTGGGTTTTGGCCCCCAGGCTTGCCGTAGGCTGCTTCTTTGAGCTGTGTTTGGCTGTTTAGACTCCGCACGCATGTCCTCTGAAACTCTTCAGCTCAGGCAGCAGTTATTGATTGTTGGAAAATTCCAGCCAAGCGGTGGACGAAAGGAGAGCAAATAAAAAGCCTCTTTTTGGGATGTTTTTCCGCCGTTAGTCGTAATTCACCTGAAGTGTGAGACTGACTTCAGCTGCAGGATCGAGCATTTATTTCATCCTCTTTTTTTTTATTTCTTTCACTTAATTTTTCCTCTGTTTCGAGAAGGCCACATGAATGACTGTTGAACTTTAACTTTACTGAACTTGTTTTTTCACTGAGCTTCAGTTTTACAGTACAGAGCAACAAATTATTCAGTTGGGCATTGATCTACCAAAACCCAGAGATCAATGGAGTAGACAACACTGCGGTGCAGGAACAACTGCAACCACAATTTACACAGGCAGTAACAATGAACTGCAGCATTTTTACAAGAATAAAATGCATGCAAACACATGTTGACATGATCTCTGTGTGCGGCTGAAAGCACTCGGTTTTCATGCAGCTCAAGCAGGTGGCAGCAGAGGCGCAATAAGCTGAGAGGCTCCTTCAGGTGACGCACTGCCAGGCGCTGTCGGTATTTTGAAAAGTGGACCTCAGATTTTGTGCTGGTAAGGCGTCTCAGAACCACGTCTGTGTTTGACCCCTGCAGTCACATGATGAATCTGCAGCCTCTGATTTGAGGAGTGCCACATGTCAATCACTGTGTTTGCCTTCATGACACCAGACTGCAACAACACGACACACACACACACACACCTCAGAACCCTGTTCAGCATTCTGCCTGATCCATCAGTCATCGACGTGCATTTTTCAGCTCTTAATAATTTCATAATTGTTGGTTCAGCTTTTATTTTGAAATGCATTACAATGCAAATGAACCGTCCACAGTGTGAAATATAGTGGAGTCAAGACTGCAACAGCTTCGGATTGATGCGATCACATAGACGCACACACACACACACACACACACGCACACAGACACACACACACACGCACACACCATCTGTCTCGCTGTGTGTTCACACTCTGCACCGTTCAGACAATAACACGATTTCCCGGAGAAACTGTTTCTGTACTTGTTGAGCTGTCGTCGTCATGTGACACGTGATGTGATTGGCTCAGCTGTTTCAGAGCTATGAGACCAGTGGTGTGATTGGCTGAGAGTGTATGCACGCATTCATCACCACTATATTCTATATTCCTCTTCACTGGGCCTTTTGCCCTTTGCGATGCTGCACATGCATGAACCAAAGCAGCGGGTGGAGAAGCCCTCACAGGCACACTCAGTGTCCTGCACTGTGTTTTAGCTCAGCTCTTTGTGTGTGAAGGTGAGAAGATGATCATTCTGGTGGCTTAGCGGTGAAGACACATGCCATACAACAGCACCTATATCCTGGGTTTGACTCCTTAGCTGCGATGGACACGATGAGAGTCCATCAGAGCGGTGCAGAGACGTTCCTCAGTGTGTTGATCAGAGCGCTGCTGCAGCTGCAGGAAACACTGGAGGGCAGCAGCAGCCTGCAGATGAACAGCTGCAGCTTTTCAAATCAAGATGAGTCGAGTCGAGCGTTTTATCCACAGCCTCTCCTTCTACAACCTCACTGAAGGAGTTCAACAAGCCCCCTTTACAGATATCTGATCGATAATCAATCACACAACAAAACGATGCATCCAGAGCATCAGAAAATAAACATGCTGGAAAGACAGAGCAGGGCGTAGCATTTCTGTGTGTGTATTAACACCGTTAACCACAACGGCAGCACGAACTGTCCGGTCGACACGGCAGCCGCAGAGCTGTCATCATTACAGCTCCAACTACACGCAGCAGCTCCAGCTCTGCACCAAACTGTTCAAATAAATGATATTTTTAATGACAAGATGTTCTCAGATGTTACTGTCAGCTCCCTGCTGAGGACTGCAGGCAGGACAGGACTGTTTACAGCTGTCACGATGGCAACAGCGTGTTTATGGGGCAAACCATGTAGCCTTGAATGTTTGCTGAGGCAATGGTTGGTACATGTGCAGGAGCACCAGCAAAAACAGCAAAAAAGTCTTTTTCTGTGATGACAGAAACATTTTAATGCTCGCTCTGAATCGCTCATTTCTGACCGGTTTTGTGAAATATGAAATGATAATAATATTTCATCAGATCAAGGAACATGCAAACACAGAAAAGACGAAGGAGCCTCTGTAACAAGAATTTGACAAAGTGTCTCATTCAAGTGCGGCACACATGGACGAGGCTCGCATTTTTCTTTGATTCTTTTCTTTTTTGTCCTAAAACAGCTGGGCACTGTAGTTTTTTGTAAAATGTACATTTTACTGTGGACTATTTTCAGCGGCAGATTAACACATATATGGTGCACAGTTTAGCAACACTGCCTTGCAACATCTCCGTCAAATATAAACTTAAAGGAGCTCTGTGGAGTTTCTTTCTTAACAAATAAAATTCATGTTTGCATTCACTTCTGCTCACCAAGACACACTGTGCAAGTACCAGCAGCTCCGTTTGTCCATTAGTCATTAATTCTGTAACAACGTGCACGACTGCATCAGTCTCGTCCACCATTCTTCTGTTGCTATTTTTCATGGACGTGTCGCTGCATGAGGAGATGATATGTTTCCAGTCTCAATCCAGCCTGTTCGGCGCTGCTCTGTCCTCTGGAAGCAGGCTGCTGTGCTGCAGTGGTTTTCTCCTCATTACAGTTGTGAAGCTCTGAGGTTCATGGGCGCTGCAGCATCCTTTCCACCAGCAAAGGAAAGAAGGAGAAACACCCCCAAGTGATCACCATGACACTAATAGTTTGGTTTAATACAGGGAACTTGGTTTTATTGCTTTAACATTTCCAGTTAGTGCTAATGAAATGGCCAAAACCCTTTTTCTCGATAAAATACAGCCTAAAATTGGCAAAGATTTCTCTTTCTCATTACAGAGTAAGTAAAGAGTTCCAATCTGAGCAGCTTGATGCTCCGTTATGGACACATTTCAGTCAGTATTTAAGTGGACGCCCAAACGGGAACCTGCGTGTTTGAAATGTGTGTTTCTGTGTTTGGGAGCTTCTCTTTCAAACTCCCACATTTTTTACAGTTGGTAAAATACTGCCATGAAAGTGTTTTCCACTCCATTGAGAAACTTACTAGTCTGGTAGCAACAACAAAAAAGTAGGTGACCTTCCGCAGCGAGAAAAAGGACGAGGCAGGGACTCGCGTCGGCTCGGCCAGCGGCGACGTTCACGCCAGGTAAAATCACCGCGTGTGACAGGTGGCCGAGAGACAGAACAGACAAACAAACAAACAAACAGCCAAACACACACACAGAGCGGGGGAGGATGTCCAACTGCAGCGACAGATGTAAACGGCTCGCTGCCTGGAACAGCGTGGACGCTAACGGCTGCAACGCTCCACGGATCTGCCGTTAACTCCCGCGTTTGTCAGAGCAGCTGCAGGGAGATCAGCTCGAAACATTAACTTCAGCTGGAGGGAGAGACGCCGCCTTCACATGTCCTTCCTTCCATCCATCTCTGAACCACTTATTCTGTTCTTGGTGGAAATATGACAGATGTATCGGGGTGAGTTTTAACCTCTTGCGTCCTGATTTCGATCCACACTGACAGGATCATCATCTGCTCCAGACCTGCTCGATCCACTTAAATATTTAAACTCCAGATTTTCTCCGTGCCCCCTTTTAAATAAAGTCCTGTGGGTTTGAACAATATTTGACAGCACAGGGACAGGCTTGAAGGAGTAGTTCAACATTTTGGGAAATAAGCTCATTTGTTTCATTGCCAGCAGAGACGATTGATGTCTCCACAGTGGACATGAAGCTGTCTCTTGGCTCTGTGCTTGAGACTGGAGGGTGGTATCAATCATCTCATCCAGCTCTCAGCAAGAAAAACAAGTCAATTCCCTGAATGGTGAGCTATTCCTTTAAGAGGTTTAAAGCGTTTTTAGCATTTATGCTAATTGAACATTTCCTTGTTTTTCTGCGTGCTGTGGATGAGTTTCTCTCCAGTTCATCAGACGCTTCGGACATGAGCAGCGACTGTTCGGCTCACATGAAGCTGACTCGTTAAGTGACGACAGAAAAGCTTTTTTCCACATTAATGATCTGCTGTCGTTTAGAGTCAGTTTAAACTTCCTCTGTCTTAAAGTCTTAGAGGATAATGATTATTCTACACACTGACTGACGTGTTCCTTCATTACCATGAACACACACACACACACAAATGTGGATTAATCCGCCGCTGAAAATAGTCCACAACAAATGCCCAATTTCCTCCTGTTTTAAGAAACATTTGATAAAAACCACAGTGACCAGCTGATTTAAGAAATTACTGAGCCTTTCTTAAAAATGAAACTATATATTTGAAGTCATTTTTTGTAATATTTTTAAGATTTACATCTTCAGTAGGAACCAGTGGGGACGTCACAAAGTATAGAGACGGACTAATTGTCAGTTTTGATGTTTTCATGCTGACTTGCTGGTCTTGTACTCGCTGGCTAGCTCGATTTTGGCTCTAATTTCAACAATATACCACATTCAGCCCTTAAGAGGAAACTGTTCAACCTCTGCTGAAAACATTTGTATTGTTTTGTTTTTTTGTTCTTTGTTTTTCCTCATAAACTGAATCACACCTTCCTGCCTTTATGTGCCATATGGAGCCAAAAGTCCGCAGGCTTTTAATGCTGCCAAATCCTCCACCAGGTGATTTCACTGATAAACACACACTCAGCCTCAGAGGAGGAACCAATCCGACTTAGTTTTGTTTGAAATACTCCTTTCACCCAACACAGAAAGCTGGCTTTGTGTCGGCGTCAGGACTCTGGTGTGGTTTTTTGGTGGTCGGACATAAAGAACTGAAGCTGCAGATAAACCAGCTTCAAAACAGCTCTTTATATCTGCCTGACAGTGGATGGAGTCACAGAAATAAGCAGAATGTGTGAATTTAATGTAATAACAGTCGAGTAAACCCCTGAAGGAGAAAGAGGACGGGGTGAGCAACAGGATGAAGAAAACTTGGCCAGAACACGATGTTTAGCTTGTTGAATTAGCATGTTTTTTTTCTATATTCCTGGGTCCACAGAGCAGATAAATGTTTATTTGCTCTCCAGGCCTCGGCAGTGGAGAGTGTGTGTGAGAGGCCCAGATGGGTTTTTTCAGATGTGAGTTCAGAGGCTGTAAAGCTCAGTGACAGAGCAGACTGTGGTCAAACACCAGCGGCTAGCAGGCAATTTACTCCACACCAAACATTTATTAGAGTCTAAGCTGCTGCTGCTGCTGATGGAGGTTTATCTTCCAGGTTCACTTCTCTCTCTCTGATCTCTGCTCAGCCCTCTTTCCTTTCTTTGTCTCTCTTCATCCCTCTGTGCTGATTTGGAACAATGCTGCCTTTTTATTCTCCAGGATGTTTAACTGTATTCAACACGGTGGGATTTTTGGTTATTTTTCTTGTGTTTTTGGCAATCTACTACTATTATCAGCCTGAATTGCCATGTAATTATCTTTTTGTGGAGAAGTTGTTGTCGATTGAGGAAAAACATCCATTTAAGAGTCTGAATTTCTGAAGATTCACGTCCTCCATCCTCAGCTCCACATACAAAGCTGTGATTGGCTCTGGTTATCTTTCCAAACAGCTGTCAATGAGGAGAAGACCTGATTTATTTCAATCCCTGAAAACGCTGGCATTTCAGATTCATGGATCCAAACTGCTTTGAGAATATTTTATGGATCCTGCTGCATTATTTCCTGTTCATGTCGATGCTCAAGAAAAGCAGTAATGTTATTAAACTGACACATCATATGTGACCATTTCCTCTGTCTGAACGACTTTACTGGAATTAAAAAGGCGGCATAGTTGTAATCCAGAAAGCACCTGCAGCATTCAGGGAGCATGAATCGTGAGCAAGAATGATTAATATCAGGGTGCAGTTACTAATTTGTATATATTTTGTTCATAAATGATCAAATTTAAAGTTTGCCCAGTGATTGCTGAGCTCTACACAGACTATTTGAGCTCTTATCCAACAGCTTTCTGACTGATCCCGATGTTTCCACAAGCAATCTGCATCTGGATTTCTCGCTGATTGTTGATGCATTTGTAAACGTACACAGTCGACACTTCAGTCACACTGGCCACATGTGACACTCTTGTCTGATTCAGGTGTAAATCATTTTCTCCACAGTCTGGACACATTTTCACAAATAAAAATTTCATCCAACAGCTTGAAAGGTCGGCCAGCTCTGGCTTTTCCCGCCACCTCGAGTTCCCACCAACAAGCTAAAGGTGAGCCCAGAGTAAAAATAACTGGAGCTCATACAGCAGTGCCGTGTTTGTTGACGAGTCTCTAATTCACATCCTGAATCTGATCACAAGATTCAGGATGTGGATCATCGTCTGCGGTCACGAACACACGACACCAACAAGAGAGAAAATCTGACCGAAGGAGTCCGATAATAAATCTACAGACTTTCAGCGTTCGGTTCACCTTTCAGCTGGTTTAAACATCCTCAAACAGCAGGAAAAAAACATCCTCTGGCCCTTCAGCCCCCTGAATCCAGCTGCTCCAGCTGCTCCATGCCTGACATGTGCTAACCAGAGGTCAGAGGTCGAGATCTGAGGCAGGCAGGGATTTAGTCTTTAGCTGCTTTTAAAGTGTTTTGTGCACTCTGTACAAAAAGTTTCATTTTAGAAACCAGTCAAAGTTTTTCACTGTACACAGGTACGCGTGCACACACACACACACACACACACACACACACACACACACACACACACACACACACACACACAGAGGTTTAATCCCGCACCTCATATAGCTTTATGAGCAGCTCGGCATCACCTGGGGAAGAACCACAAGCTCAGTGGCTGCAGTAAGAAGTGTGTGTGTGTGTGTGTGTGTAAATCTGGATATATGTTGTCAGAAATCCCATTAATACAACAGTATACCCGGGGGGGAAGGGGGGGAGAAAGTCTCTGGTAACTGATGAAAAGAAGCCCCCAGACTCCTGAAGTTGAAACAGTATGCACTTATTTTGAAAAGCCTTTCCCAAATGACAAAGCATATTCTATTATAAAAAGACGACTGCAGCAAAACCTGCTGAACACATCACAGTGCTACACCTTATTCAGGTGACCAACTTCTCTCTTTTTCTTACAAAGTGTAACTTGGTTGTTGGTCCCATATGGCGGGAAGAGGAAACAGTTGGACTGCACGGCTGTTTTAGAAGAACATTTGGATTTGACTCGTCAGTTTGGATCCGTCATTTTCTGTGTGGAGGAGCAGATTTCCACCAGTGACCAAACAGACAACACAATTTAATTTGGACAAACTGGGATAAAATGCCCAGTGGTGACGCCAGAAGATGGAAAGAACAGTTGCTTCGGGATTTTGGTCCAAAGTGGTGATTCGCCACATAGCCAAAGGGATGGGAACACATGAATATTATATCCGTGTGATGGCTGAGCATGTCTTTCTAAAAGCATGTTCATTAATCTGCTGCTCTAACAGCCTCCACTCGTATGGTTTCAGACTGTCCACCAGATGTTGGATGGTGTTGAGGTCAGGGTTTCTGAGCAGGCCGGTCAAGATCTTCTAGACCAATCCAGGAAAACCATTTCTTTACGGGAAATCAACCCGTTCTCTTTCCCAGAGCGTCAAATACCGAAGCCTTATCATGCCCTCTGCATCTCGCACAGTATCCTTTAGCGTCTGTATGAGGCGCACCAGGGTTTCAACTACATCCAATGTAAGTCCGTCCGGGCCCGGATCAACTGCTCCGACTGTCCAACATGTCCAACATTGAAAATTAAAACAAAAAACTGTGTTATCGATGTGAAATTCACCCCAAACTGATCCAGAAGCTGAAAATGAATTTCACTTAAACTGCTGAATGTTTCAGCAGCTCATCCAACAGAATTTAAACTCTTTGATTGGACGGTTCGTACAGGCATGCACTTCAGCCGTCGTGGACTTCTCTTCATCCTTCGCTCTGCTGATTCAACCAGGACTTTCACGTCCCAGCTCTTTGCCTGAATAGGACGAGTTAGTGTTGTCACGTAATCCAATATTAAAAAGCGTGTCCACAAGGGGCCGCTAAATTCAAGTCTTATTACACTTGAGTCTTATCTTTTGCTTCTTGATTGATTTGATTTTGGATCCGATGAATGAAGTGACAGATATATACGATGTTTTGTGCTTTGATGAGAGGCTTTAGATTTTCCTGCCAATGAAACACCTTTGAATTGAAAATCAAATAAGAGAGCGAGGGCGAGCGCGGCGTGCAGATATAATCGTCTCCCTGTTTTTATTAGCAGATGGATTTGCCATCGGGCCGCACCGTTGGTTTAACCTCCTAATCAGGTATTGCCACACTCGCCCTGCTGCTACTGCTTCAATTAAGGCTGAGAGGCTGAGAAAGACAGAGAGAAAGAGAAATAATGAAAGATGGTGGAGGAGATGCAGGAAAATGAAAGTGGCTGACAGAGACAGATAGATGGAGAGATTCGACGTATATGAAAGAGCTAACAGGAGATAAAAAGCGAGAGAAGGATGCAGGAGGATGAGATTATTGTTTATATTTTTCATTTATTCCTTTGTCTCAACATGTTTTTTTAGTTTATACTCTGGCTGTTTTCATACTTTCCATCAATATATTTTCTGTTATTTCATCTCCGTCTCTGCTGTGCTGAACTGATGTTATTTGTGCTGAATTCTTACTGAACTTTTATCAAATGTATGTTTACAGCTGTTATAGTCATTAACTGCCTGTTGTGTTTTTTTCAATGTCTCATTTCCAACAACATGCAAAGTCCCCTAAAATCACAAATGGTTGCTTTTACATTTCTGCATTTCATCTGTGGGTTGAACGACCTGATACATCATGCAAATGAGACGGCTTCACATGCTTGGCTGGATGTTAGCTCGCTAACAATGACTCTGTGTGTGTGTGTGTGTGTGTGTGGAGTGTATCTGTAATGTGTAATACACGTCTGTCTCGAGCTGAATTCACCAGGAACTCCAGTTCTCTCCCCTTTGTCTTGTCTCTGTGGATTGGTGAAGTGGAGTCATGTAGCTTCGGGATGTTTTGTGCAGATTCTGTATTTGGCTCAATCTGTGTCAACTAGAACAAACTAGAAACTTTCCATTGGTTTGGAATGACATCACTCTGTCTTTGATATTTGCTTTGTCCTCAGTATGAACCTTTAATCTGCCGTTAATTTGATATTAAAAGTCCAGAATCTGCAGACTGCTAACATGCAAGCGCTAATCAAAACAGCTAGCGTGGAGAGCTAACTTCACTGAGCGGGTCATACTCCAGGAAAGGATGGTTAAATAAAGGTGGATGGTGCAACATAACATCTAATAAACTGCAATGGCTTCCACTGTTTTTGTGTCTTTTCCTCTCTATTCCCTCAAATTTCTACAAAGTCGAGCTGGTTTGCTGTTGATCAGCAGTCAGAGTTCACCACAGCTGAATTTACTGGAAAGGACCGGCTCAGATTGACTTGCTGATTGAGGTAATTTTAATGAAATGACTTGATTTTAGCTAAAAATTCTGCTTTTTTAAATACTGACTTTGGACTGGTGTTCATCTGCAATTTTCCTGGTGACACTTAGCGACATGTCAGCATCATGACACTCTGCAAACAGACAGCGAGCATAATGAAGCATTCGGATGAAAGACCAGGAGTCCAGAACGGACCCTGTGAAGGTTTTCTGCAGCTCTCCTGTAAACTGCAGCAGTGACCCAGCTGTGGAAATCACTCTCTCTCTAATTACGCCTCTGTAATGGATCCACCTGAGCAAGTTCAGCGCTGGCTGCGCTTTGCTGCAGGCAGGAGACTCCATCTTGGTTTAATGGGGACTTTGTCATTCAGGCCTGCAGCTCCCTGATGCAAACAGCGAGTACTTAACTGGCTCGCTTTACCTTCCTCCTTCACTCCACCTTCCTTTATTTTCCTCCCTCATTTCGCCCTCCTCTCTGACTTTACTTGGGATTATCCTCCTCTCATTATTTTCCTCTGCCTCACCTTCCATCTTCCTCGCCTATTTTTGTTCATTTCAATTCTTGCTTCTCTCCATCTGTCTATCTTACATTCTTCCTCCCCTCTCTCCCTCAGCTCCTGTCTTCCCAGGTTTAATTGAGTATTTTTTTTTTTTTCGGGACTCCATTAACCAGGTTTGCTTTATGCTGCTAAACAGTCAACATCTGAACCCTGCGGATCCCTGGAGACCCTCAGTCGATGCCTTAGCTGTTGTCAGTCAATGGAAGACATTTCGAACATTTGTCAAAGTGTTAAACCTTTGGGAGGGAGTGTAGACTGAGCAGGAATAGATGCAGTGTGGTGTGATGTAGCCTACAGCTGTGGGTCTGTTACTGCTGTGTTTCACACTGCGATAAATGACAGTCACAGCTTGAGATTGGCTGCACAGTTAGGTGGTGAAAACCAAAATTTGGATGAAGCCGAAAGTTTGGATGGAAAACGATTGAGGCTTCGAGGGAAGCAAAGGTTTAGATGAAGTTTGGAGGCAACGGGAGCCTGATTATTCCAATCAGCTGGATTCACATTTCAAGGTGAAGATTTAAATGACAAAAACAAGTTTGTAATTTATGTGTGAAGCGCGGCCTGTGATAATAAAACAATGAGACTTGAAGATTTAGAAGAACACGAGCTTTAGAGCTGAAGGTGAGGGGAGCAGTTTGGATGCTGTGAGCGTCCCCTTAACGCTTCACCTTGATGAAATTTTTGAAGTCATGGAGGTGTTTGCTTGTTTATTTTTATCCATTCAACAAACCAGACAGACATACGAGCTGTTTTATTAAGTGCAGCCAAACAGCCAGAAGCTGCTCCGGCTTCTTCTATCAGATTTGTTCTCTTTTTCCCCAAATGTATACAAGTCCATTTAATCTGCCCAGCAACCACAAATGACATTTTGAAGTCTGTGCTCATTTTCCTGCCTGAGAGTAGCAGAAACAGCCAGAGCCCCCCCGCTGTTTACCAAGTTTACATTGATGTTATCCCGCTCGGCTCGAACCGCTGTAATAGGGCTCAATACTTCAAGCCTCTGGCCACTCAACCAATACACTGAATCACTGAGTGGGTGCGGTGTGATAATAACAGCCAAAGGTAATGTGCATGCAAGTGTAAATGTTAGAGAGAGTGTGTGTGCGTGTTTGGCGTGAAATCTATATTTCTGTTTGGCCGGTCGAGCTGCCAACAGCAGCAGATTGATGCCAGGAATAGTCGGATCGTCGGCCGCATCTGGACTCAAAACAAACCTGCTGCAGAGCTGCATGTTAACGGGATGGCCCTGGGTATTAGTGATTGGAAAAGACCCGATTATACATCTGTGTGCGTGTGTGTGTGTGTGTTTACAGCATCTAGAAGAGAAGGAATTGATCCAAAATTCCATCTGAAACTCTAAAATTACCTTCCCATCGTCCCACACTGCTGTAACGTTAACAAACTGCCCTCATCTTAACGAGTCTTTGTTAAACTGGCTTATTGATTCAAATGTAGACCTTCTGTAGACTTTGTGTACGTTCTGCAGCTGATGGTGGTTCAGGCCGTATCACCAAAAAATGCTGATGAACCTCATCTGAATGTACAACTGTTCAACATATCTGTCTCTGTCTCAGTCTGTGGTAGTGAGGCAAACACCCAGGATGCATTCAGAACTGCCAAGCACAGACTACCAACGAACGCAGAATGCAGTGTGAAGCTGTTAAATCCATTTATTTTGCACTGTGCAAAGCCAGGCTTAGCCGGTTTCTGGTTTCAGAAAGCAAAGGTAACCACCATTTATCAGAGCGATGGGTAACACCTGTCTGATGACTGCGAGGAAGCAGATTCAGCAGCGTTTTGTTGCATCTCCTCACTGAGTTGGAGCTCGTCCTCCTGGTGTTTCTTCTGCTTTGGAAGCGTAACGTTATCCTTGCTCTCCTTTTTCAATCAAACCGGGTTCATTTTCGTACACCGTTCATGCTCATGCTGGTTTGATCATTCATTAAAGTATGTAAAACGACAGAATAACAGCAGTATGGGTGGGCCTGGCTCTCCTCTGCTGTGTTGGTCTGAGTGACTGCCGGTCTTCTTTGTTTCCCTCTTGTTGTTCTTTCTTTGGCTGATTAGCACCAGGTGGGATCTCCACACCTGGTGCTAATCAGCCCGTTGAGTAGGTTTTCACTCAGGACTGCAGAGCTGTTGGCTGACTAAGAGTGATGTTCACCTTGGGGCATTGATCAGGACACACAGGGCTCTTCTTTGCTGACTTTATCATAACACAACAGCACAGCACTGCAACCGCTGAGGCTTAAAGGTGTCGAGTGGAATAAATTTTCATCTTCAACAAGAACAAATTTAGTAAAAATTCAACAAATCAGATATATTTGACAAATGGTTTATAACTAGAAGTGAAATACATGTTCCCACAATCCCAAATCAACAAACCAATTTCAAATACACACAAGAAAGAGATTACACCGACTGCTCCTTTTAGCCACCGTGCAAACAGACACACCAGAATGCCAACATTGTCTAAATGTAAGTTTTACCAGAAAGAAGCGGCTAAACTAGCATTAGCATAAGTAAGAGAGTAGATCAGCTGAGCATCTGTGAAACAGCCTGAATAAAATCAAACAATATGCTGTGAAAGGATCGATAAACGTTAGAAATAAGTGCTTTTACAGCCACTCATTGTTGGGATTGTGTACAAAACGTCGTTGTATAATCACACATATAAGCTTTGTAGAACATGACACATGCACATATCTGCAGTTTACATGATTATCATTAACATTTCAATAGATTCAGTCACAAGAAGTCATCATAAACATTTCAGCATAAAGTTTAAAGGCCTGAAGGTCAGCCAACACTCTCATCGAGGAGGCAATAAAGGGTACCAGGAGCGCAGTTAGTGATTAGCCTCCGAGCTCCATGGAAACCAGAGTCTCGAGCGCGTAGGCATTGACAGCAGAGGTATAGCTCTTTATAGCATCTGTGTACTCAAGAACAAACACAACTGTGGCTTTTCTTTGCTGAGCCCAGCCTTAACTATCCGTCCTGGATATTCATCTCTGTGGAAGCGAGGCCTTCCAGTCACTCAGCAGCTCATAAAGCCCGTCGCAGGGAGAATGTCGACAACGTTAAACCACAAAACGTGGTCCTGTTCTCCAAGATCAGATAACAGAAGGACATAAATCACTCCTGCCAAAAAAGATCCATGAAATTAAAGTCAATGCAGGTCATGGAAAATGTAAAATCCACAGATCTATATCAGATATAAAATTAGATTACCAGTTTATTCAGCAGCTTTGCTGTAGTATAGCTTTTGGCCACAGGTGGCAGCACTGAGCTCTTTGACTCTCCAGTCAGTGATTCATGTAATGAGGTGAAAGGTGTTTATTACTTATAACACCAAGATACTTGTACAAAGACACAGACTCACTGTAGGAGCTCTGTCAAGTTTTCCTGTGCGTCATTTCAGAAAATGTCCCAAAACAGCACATTTTTCAGGTAACGAAGCCCTCTCAAGACCGAGTAATTTTCTCTTGCCTGTTGGGAGCAAAGGAGGAGGAAGGAGGAGGTACTGTGATGTGACAGCGTTGGGTTGGATGTGCAGATCAACAAAACATCAGACTTTAATACAGAAAACTGTTTCCTGTTTCCAGCCGGCAGCCAAAGCTGATTTCTGTTAACTATGGCCACCATCTTTCCCTAACCAAACCGTGAGGACACAGGTCCCCCGAACCGACCGCCGCCCCGTCCAATCTGCTGTCAGATCATGAAACACTTTGTTTTAATTTAGACGACTTGTTGATTAATCTTTAGCGTTAACTAAAGGGTGATTAACGGGAGGTTTCACACTTGTGGGAACATGCAGCACGCTGGAGGTGATTACATGTTGTTTTTAACACCTACAGTAAGTTGTCTCATTTGCCACACACACACACACACACACACAAACACACACTGTGACACACACACACACACAGGTGACCCACAGGCCTTCCTACAATAACAGGGTATAAATATAAAGCCGTACACGCGGACAGATGAGCTGCTTCTTATCGCTTTTTGACTGACAGCGTCGCCGCCGGCCCTCTCCGCTGTTAGCGGGGATGCCCTCTGCTTCTGACGGCGTTTGAAAATGCTCTCCTCCGTTCGGCAGGAAGATGAAGGAGAGCCGGTCCGCCTGCAGAGCCTCTCCGCCTCAGGCATCATGTCGGAGAATTTGTTTTGTTTTTCCACCTCACTCCTCTTTCTTTTTCTGCGAGTCCTTCGCTGTTTCCCGTCTGCAGAAATAGATCCAAGCTCAGTGGGGTTTGGCGGTGCAGAAAACCACCAGAATATCCAAACTATCGAGGATGAGAGAGGTTTTATGGTTTACTAGGCTCCTGTTGCTGCTGCTCTGTCTTTGTGCATGTGTGCATTCTTGTAAAATAGAAGGAGGAAACCTTCAAACCAGATGGACCCAAGTTATCTGCATGACAGTTTTATTAGCGCGTTCAGGATACATTCATTAATCCATGGCCACCAAAACCAGCTGACAGCTCCTAGATGACACAAGACAGTTTATACTAATGCATGTCCACATACTTTTGGCCACAGAGTGCAAAATAATAGAAAGAAAGGTAACATGTCTTAACACACATTTTAGATTGCTGAGTAGAGTTTAAAGTGCAGTCGGGATCCTTCTGCAGCTTCTTCCCCGTCACTGCTGTTCTGTTTGGGCCTGAAGAAAAGGTTAAAAACAGACTTCACCTTCATTTATCACCTGGATAGTTAAACCTCCCAGGGATCTAAATGGCCCCAAACATCAGAAACATGACCATGCATTCTTCTTCTTCAGTCTCTGCTTTATCTGTGAATAACAAATTTAACATATAAAACATGACATTCGTTCCTTCTTTGGAGTAATAACGATGCTTTATGGTCATTTCTGCAGTTGGTCGCCTTTAAATCTGCAGCTTCCTTTGTGTCAACAGTTGTCTATGCATTGGGTTTCATAAGGTCAGAAGAAAATCATGTAGATTTAAAGGTTAGAAATCATTTCATGACTCACGATAATTACAGAACTACAAGCTGAGCAGCTGAAACGTCTAAACATCAAATTACTATAACCAGAGGCAGGATTTCTGATCTGAGAGTGTCCTGAAAAGTTATGAGAGCACTTGTTTAATTAGCTCTCACCCCTGGATGTTTCCAGCACTCAGGATTTCCCCTGCAGTCACTAATGTTCAGCAGTAACTTGCTTTTGTGCCATCGCTCATTTTGCCTTCTAAGAAGTCTCATTTCTGAGTTAATACTGCAGTTGATCTTCCTCCGTCCTGATGCTAATGCTATCAGAGACAGAGAGCATCTGATGGAAATCGCCCGGCGGACCTTCCACCTCTTGGCATTCTTCTCCTCGCTCGGCCGTTCACAGACTATTAGAGCGTTTATGCCGCAGGTAGAGAGAGAGCCGCTGAACTCATTTCACGGGTTAATTAGAACAAAAGGATCAGCCTTTCACCGGGCGAGAGGCTTTCGATTATTGAAAGGTTGTGGCTCGCTTTCCTCCCTGCGGGCCTCCGGTGAGAGGACAGAGTACATTGGGCTCCATCACGGCTAAATGCCACCTATCAATCACCTGATCACGCCTGGCCGCCGTCATTAGCGTCCCGTGATTGAGAGGTAAGCTTTGTAATCATCCTGAGGCAAATGCAGAGTGAGGATATTAATATGCTGCACGTCCGCGGGGGATGAGACGACATGTTGGGTCAACTTTATGAAATGAGAGCGACCACG
Source organism: Chaetodon trifasciatus (assembly GCA_037975065.1). Taxonomy (NCBI): domain Eukaryota; kingdom Metazoa; phylum Chordata; class Actinopteri; order Chaetodontiformes; family Chaetodontidae; genus Chaetodon; species Chaetodon trifasciatus. Next base: position 1,026,384 of record JBBMOE010000036.1, on the reverse strand, counting down.
CAGACTGGAGGAGCCGGCGGTCAGACAAACGGAGTCCCATTCAGTCTGAAAACATGGCGGCGGCGACTGTGACAATATAACATTTCTGAATGATGTTATCATCAGTGGTGGCTCGGTGCATCATACTGTGTCTGGAGTCAAGGTTCTGATATGAAGCATGTTGTGTTCAGAGACGAGGAAGCGGCGGCATTGAAAAGGTATAGCGGATTGTCTGCTCCCAGCCAATGGCGGCCGTTCATAGGCTGTCACATAATGACTCAAGGTTCTTGGTGTGAAGAGCCGTCTTGTGCTCCGCAGCTCTTAAGTGTCATTGAGTTTGGCGAAAGGCCTCGGGGACATTTCAGCAAAGTGCCATCATGAGTGCTGCCGTAGGTGATTAAACATTTGGTTTTGTGTTTGTATTCCGTGTGTCGGGCAGAGCTTAACGGCGCACCCATCAGTATTTCATGATAACACAGGATCAGATGACTACTTGTAATGTGAAAGGGGTGTCACAACTGAGCTAGGACGTGAACCCAAATGCACGACTCAGAGACAACGTACAAATAAACAATCTTTAATGACAAAGTCGCAACAGAAAATCACTCTACCGAGGAAAATCACAAAATAAGGAATCACTCACTGGGAGGAGAAACACGAACCAAAAACACTCAAACGAGGAAAGCGACTCTACGACAAAGGCAAACAAAGTATCAACGTAACTAAAGGCAAGACGATGGCAAAGGCCAGACAAAGTAACAAAGAAATACAAAACCTGACAAGACAAGGGGCATGGCATGGGACTGGCGTGGTTCTCTGACTCAATGAGACTAGACGAACTGGCACAGGACAAAGGGAGACAAGGACTATATATACACGCACGCACACACACACACAAGGTAATGGGAAACAGGTGGAGATAATCAGGGCGGGGCAGACAATCAGAGACACACGAGGGAAGGGCAGGTTACCTGAAACAAGAGGAGAGAGGGATGTCAAAATAAAAGCCACGAGACAACATAGACACAAGACAAAAACTAAACATAACTTAACATAATTTCTGCTCATGACCCTCGAAGTGATGAACCCAGAGAGAGCCTCTCAACCACCTGCACTTCCTGTCAGCTGGAGGAAGTGTTTAACAACTTCCGGCTCATTATTTTTGGCTTTACAGCCCACAAGCTTCATGTCTTCATTCGCTCTCAGGCCTCTCATCAGCTCGGCTGTGATCACTGTACAACACCTGTCAAATGCTAACAGACGTCATGGGATGTGCCTGCGTGCTCACTCTCAAAAGGCAGGCAGCTGTTTGTTTAGCTCTCGTATGTCATTGTTGTGTTTACAGGTGTTCTGCTCCGTACACACTGTAAAGAAAAATCAATTATGCAGGTTCAAGTTACTCACACATGATGAAAACATCCTTCAGCCATTTAAACCATCGGAGCTTAACCGAGCCGGGCGGCAGCAGAATGGCCTCATTAACCAGGTGTCCATGTGCACGTTTCCTGAAGAACCTCCACTCGCCCGCCATCTTAATGGGCACTTATGCACAGTTGGCATTGACTGGAAATACATCACATAAGTAGATACTTGATCGCTTGTGAAAAGCTGTAAGTGTGACTGACTATAAAAACCTGCACTCAGTGATGATGACTGGACAGCTGGAAACATTTTCCGCTGTGCACGTAAAGATTCCAGTGTAGAGAGTAAAAGGAGCTGTTTCTACGTCTAGGCAGGCTAAGATCATCGGACAGCACACGCCCAAATATCGAGCTTTGATTGGCTCTCTTGTTTGAATTTACACCGCCTCTCATCTGCCAATCAAATCAATGCGCATCAAGCCAGCGGCCATGTGGCGTGTGACGCTTATTCATCAGCGTTGAAAGGCTTGATGTCAAACCCGAGGAAACATCTACAGGTGACTTAATGTACCTGCAGTCACGCGCCATGTTGTTAATGTGAGCTCGTGTTTAGGTTCAGGTTTACGCTGCCCGGTTTAAGTTTATGTTTACAGCACTTTTGAGCTTTATGGCCCAGTTGAAAACATTTCTTAGAAAATGTTATAAGTTATATTAATTGGATGAAGTAATCAAAACAGTTACTTATTATATTTTTAATAGATTAATTAGTTTTAGCCCAACATTTCAGTTTTTTTCTTCTACCTATTTCAACATATGTAAGTACATACATGCGCTTTTGTCATGTTCAGTGATAACATACTAAAAATATACTGAGATAATCCCCCGTGGGGGAAATTAGGGCGTTACATCCACCATCAATAGAATCAGGAATATATAAATCTGCACATGGTTTAACAACAGTGTTTTCACTATTGCACATTAAATAAAAAGATGTGTAATACAGAGTATAAAAAGAAAAATATGCATAGAAAATATAGATAGAAAATATGGAATATTGCACAAGATATTGCCTGGACGTAATGGCAAGATGATGAAACAGTGAGTGTAACCTGTGTTCCCTCTCATCCCTTCACACCATGACTCAGGCTGGACCTTAAAGAAGCTTTATATTCAGCTAACAGCCTGAAACAACACAATAACACTGAGTACGAACGATGTTTTCCCTGGATCCATAAACCGTCAGGCAGCCCAGCTCTGATCTATACCATGTGACCATTTGACTTTCGTTGTAGGTCTTTATTGATCGGCTTCAGCCAGATAAAGGTCAGGAGTTCACCATCACTTGCACCTGTCCGTATTCTAGGCAGAAAAACCGGGCGGTCTCCCGTCAGCGTGGCGGATTCTTTTGAAATGGAGGAGGAAGGAGAAGCGAGAATGTGACCCTGATTCACACCTCCAGACTCGCTGAATCGCAGCGATACACAGAAACATCTGCTCCCTCTCAGGGTTTTCAAAAGCTTTCTTCATATTCACAGGAGTCTTTTCATTAGCTTTCTGTATTTTTGTTCTGGCCCTCTTAGGCTCTGAAATGACGAGAATCAAGGAAAACATTCAGAAGTCAAAGGCAGATAAGTGATTCAGGTCTACGTCTCTGTTGGCCTTTGGAGAGGAGAGAGAATGATTAAATTCAGCTGAGGAAATAAATTCTCATATCCAGTGCATTTACCCGCACAGAACACACAGAAGTGATACAGAAAAACACATTATGGGGGCACCAGAATCAAACTTTTAATAAATAGAAATATATGCAGTGTCAACATATGTATTAGTCTCCAGCCTGCAGATGAAATTGTTTGTATGGAAAGTTAAAGGATCCTTTTTCAAGGAGACGTCGGGTTTCTCTTTCTCGTCTCGTCAACAAACCAACAAAAAGACTCAAACGACGAGTGTTGAGTGCGTATCACAGCCCTCCTGATGGATCCTCTTCCTCTGCGCCATCGAGCTCCATTGTCGTCCAGAAACGATTAAAAACACACCAGTGAGTCACACCGTCGCTCTGCACACACACTGTAGTTTATTCTGACTCAGTGTCACACACACCGTCACTACAGCACCAAACGTGGATTCATCCGCCGCTGAAAATAGTCCCCAACAAATCCACTATTTCCTCCTGTTTGAGAACGTTTGACAGAAGTTACAGTGAGCAGCAGGAAGTTACTGAGCCTCTTTAGAAATTCAACTTGTTTAATTAGTATTTACAGAAACAGTTTGGACGGATTTGGACACACAGACCGTACAGGGTGTACAGTGGGCTGTACAGAACCACAACTTTTCCCCGCTGTTTACTTTAGCAACAGCAGCCAGAAGTTAAGGGACAAAAGAGGAAGTCGATGTCTGAATTGAAACATGACCCATCTCCCCTGAAGGAACCAGACCTGAAAATGATGTTAATTTCGGAGTCCAGTGACTGTTGGTGTGTTGCAGTTTCTTCCAGGTGTCTCTGGTTGGTTTCACTCGGGCACGTCCTGCAGGTTGTCATCGATTTACCAGAAAATAAGACGAAGAATGTCCAACCAAACAGCAGCCGAAGAGAATCCCTTTTCCTCGGATCAGTGTGACATGTTCTGCGTGACCGGCGAAATGCTTTCCCAGATATATTACACACCCTCTGAACTTCCCATCAGTCACAGCAGGATGAAGTGCTCAGCCTCAGAGACGGCCTGTGAGCTGGTGTGAGGCGGTGAGTGACAGGTGGTCCTCGGCCGTCACGGACACCAAGCAGGGCAACGGTCGCTGCTCGTCCGTCTGCGGCGTGATGTCCTGGGAGTCCTGGACCCCCCAGAAACACAACGCTCAAACTGCACATATGCAGCGTGGATAGAAATAGGTGTTATTTTCAGGGTGATGCAGCAGCAAACTGTTACCTCTGCAGCTGTGTGAGGCTGGGAGCACAGCTAACTGTGATGGTGTGACGTTGGAACAGATGTGACCTTGATGCAGGGAGGAAAGTTGTGAATAAACACCCTGAAGTCAGGATCTCTTGTCTTGTGACGTTTTCGGTCTTTTCAAACCATTAAACTTGTGACTGTCTGAATTGTCGGGCCATCATAGGGTTGTCGTACTGTTCTGCAGGTGGCCGCGGTGCTCCCTCATCTACGTCCCTTTGCTCCTGGAAACAGTCAAACTAAATCAACAACTGCACTCAGCTGACGGTTTATTTGACCCCTCTAGCTAAAACTGGTGCAGTCTAATTCCTGCAACAAATCACAGCTTCATGAAGGCTGAAATGTTTGAGGTGTTTCAGAGAAGTGCTGGTTCAGTTTTATGATCATTTGGGACGCTGTGCTCTGCGGTGTTGTTGCATTATGCCGACCGTGTCACCAGACGAGAATGTCAGCACTGGATGATTCTGCAAAGCCCTGGATTACATTCAGTCAATGATAACGATTCTTCTGCCTGATGCAAATGCTTTTCAAATTCTCACTTTCTACAATATCAGCTCGTGGCTACGACGGTACAGAAAAGTTAACTGCAGGTCACGGGATGTGAACTTTGGTGTCCTGTATTAAAGCTGGATGTCCTGCGTGTCCATCCACCCACCTGACCTCCACAACCTTCCCCGCTGCCTCCTATTAGTGCTTATCACCGCTTCCTGCACTGACACCGATATGCAAATGATGAGGGCCGAATTCTTCGAACGTGAATGTAAATCCTGAAGGATCTGGACTGTCCATCCCTTTTCTATCAATGAGGGCAGGCTACATGTTAGAAAAGACATTCACTCCATGCTGCTTCAATAAAGCACGAGGATGATGTGTGTGTTCATCTCACACAGCTCGCTGCTCTTCATTCAACTTGTTATCAAGCGGACTGCTGGACTTTCAGCCTGACTAGCTTGTTTGTTAGCAGTGTTGCTACTGTCTTCTTCTACTGTTGAGTTTTATGGTGGTTGGCATCCTTAACTGTTGCATTACTGCCCTCTGCTGGATTGTAACAGCTTCACAGAGCAAATGATTTACAGTGTCCACCCAGAGTGACCCCACTCAGGACACTGTCCCTCCTGTGACACAGACCCACTTCAGCTCCTGCCTGATATTTAAAGGCATGTTTGGAAACAAGCTGACGTCATGAATTTCTGATATTTGTCACTCGTACGTTCCTGTGTAGCACACATGTGCACCCCTGCCACAATGCAGCAGAGTCTCATCTGCACTGACAGCAATAAAACGTCCTCTCCAGTCCTTCAGAATAAAAGATTCATCGAAAAGGAAGCTGCTTTTATTCTAATGCTGAAATTAAATGTCTAAAACATGGACAACAGTTTGCCTTTTCGGGACTTGCATGTCGAATAAAACTGTCTTTATTCAGAGGTAATGATAATTCACACACAGAAGTAAAAAAATAAAGAATGATAGATCAGTTGAAAATAAAACAGCTCAAACCAAAAAAACAAATTCTTCCAAAAAGCTGTTATTTATTATAAATGTGATTATTTCTGTGTTTACTGTACTTGTGAAATTATAGGGTCTGAGCAGACTCACAGCGACTGCTTTGTTTTTGATTAGTAAAAGGTTGAGAAGGTTGTATTTCCTGTGAAGTAATCATCAGAGCTGAAAACAGGAGGAAATCATCGTCCAGCACAGGCGTGTTTTTCATCAAATCGTTCATCATGAGCTGTGAGCGAAGCATCCTGTAAATATGTGAAGTGTCCTCTCCGTCTCTGTGACATTTTGCTGTTGTGAGTGTCTCTGGGTGTTTGAGGCGGCTGTGATTTAAATGCTGCTATTTGTTTTTCTTTAAAGCAGCGGCGGCGGCAGAGTTACAGGGCAGTGAACTAGAAAATGACATTTTAAAGTCATCTGTAGCTTCTGCAGAGTGTTGTGCCCTTTCCTCAGTGGGGTAAATATTAACATCGTCAACGCCTTCGTCCTCTCCTCTGAGAAGACGACACGTCGAGCAAACCAGAGGAGGCTGCAGTGAGAGAGGCAGCAACGTGCTGCTGTCTGTGATGTGGATAAATGCTACATGTAGCATTATTCCATTCATTTAGCATCATGACGCTATTATTTTTACTGTTAGGTGGATTCCCAAATTTGCATTCTTTTATATTTTAATATGTACAGTTATATATTTAGCAGCAAAGTGGCTCAACATGGCGCTCCTGCGTTCGATATGTGATCTGTGTGACGTTTGCATGTTCGTGTTTGCGTGGGTTGCGTCCAGGCTAGCGCCACCATGAGGTCGAAATCAACTCTTGATTTCATGACAGATGAACTGTAAAAATAAGGGCTGGATCCTTGTCAGCCTCTTCTATGACAGAGAAAAAGGGCACAGATGACTGAACTCGTCAAGGCCGTTGGATCTCTTTACAAAAATCACCTAAATTTTAAGGACATTTTAAGGAATCAAGCTGATTTTTTTCTTATTTCCAACAAATAGAATGAAAAGGCCAAAACCAGCAGTGCGTCAGTCCTGCCTGACTGTTCCTGCTCTGTGACTCCACTACTGTCTTTAACTGATACTCAAACGCATTTGTTGGGGACTATTTTCAGCGGCGGATGAATCCACATTTGTGTGTTTGTGCTAATGAAGGAACAGTGTGGCTCACTGGTGTGTTTTCTGTGGACAACAATGGAGCTCTGTGGCACAGAGTGTGAGGATCTATCAGGCAGTGATACACACATGATGCTGGTCACTTGGATTCATTCATTGTTGGTTTGTCTTTTAATGAAATCTGAGGCTTACTGCCACGCTATCACAGGATTTAAACGCCTCGGCGTCCCCTCCGACTCCTCAATTCCAGTCACCTTCTGTGTTTTTGGCCTCTGAAGCATAATTGTGCTGCCGTTTTGGAGAGGACTCTCCGTAAAGAGACTCTGATCTCAAGAGACCTTCCTGCTGAAGTAAAAGGTCAAATAACACAGAAGGTAAATGATGGTGGACAGGTGTAGCTGCTGCTGTGTCTTCTCTGCGTGTAGCATGTGAAAAGTCTAATTTGATCAGCCTCGTGTGGGTTCACGTCTCCCTGTAAGACAAACTGGACCTGACTCCGCCCGTCTGTCCCCGTCCCTGCACGCCGGAGGTCACAACACGAGCGCATTAGAAGACACACACTGTCTCATCTCCGGCTTAAAGAGAAAAAATTTAGCACAGCGCTAAGTGAAGACGGCTAACCAGTTTCTGGCAGGACGTCGCTGTCGCCTCGACCTCATGATGGCCGCCGTCCTTCTGTCCGTCACATGTGGCTGTTTTGCCGCTGCTCTGCCGCCTCGCTGATTTGCCCCATTAGTCCAACGTATGTGTGGATTGTGCTGTCGATCCTAATCAGTTGATTTGGAGCCAAGGCCTTGTCTCCACAGGGAGTGCCGCCTCCTCCTCCTCCTCCTCCTCCTCCTCCACCTCCTCTTCCCAAAAAGTGATCTGAAGTAAGAAAAAATTCTATTTTCAGCTCAGTGCTTGAGCCCACTTGAGTTTTGCCGTTTGAATTTTCCTTATTTTCCTTCTTTTCTGTCCATATTTCCTCACCTCTCGCTTCCTTGCTCTAATCTTCTTCTTCTTCTCTCCTTTTCTTTTGTTCCTTATCTCCGAGGTTGTGTTTTGGGCTCTGAACATGACTTTCAGTTCTTACTAATTTTGTGACTTCAGCTGTTGAAAATGAAGACAAACCTTTGGGCTTTTAAGAGTTATGAGGGAATATTTTAGCCTGGAATCGAATCGGTGTTTCTCTGGACCCGCCATGTCTGAAGAGACGGACCTGTCCTCTGATGAAACACAGCACTAAATCCATCTTCACACAGTAAGTGTATGTGACAGGAAGTGCGTGGTGTCACCTTCAGGTAATCGCCTCTTCCTTCAAACCGAAGCCTCTGAAGCTCAGAAACACTTCCTGTAGGATTCAGTGCGGACGGATCAATCAGCTGTTCGACGGCTCATCTCAGCGACGGATCGATCGCTCAGGCAAACTTCTCCTGAAGTTTACAGTCTAGTTTACGTAGAGACACAGAATCTGTTCCTTTCTTTTAGCATTTTATCACCTCTTCTTCTACTTATTTTTTGTCTTTCTTTCCTCCCTCTCATTATTTTTTACTTCATCATTCTTGCTTATTTGTCAATTATTTTCTTTTTCTCTTAACATTTTTCCCGTTTCCTGTCTGCGTCGTCACTGCTGAGCTCTTTCTTTCTCCATTATTTCAATTCATCCTTAGCTTCCTCTCCCTCTTCATTTCTTTTATTTCTTATCCTCCTTTTCCTTCAAGTTATCTGAAACCACGACTTTCTTCTTTTGTTCCTCCCTTCTTTCTTTGCTTATTTATTTTCCTTCATTCCTCCTTTCTCCTGCTCTTTGCGTTCTCCTCTCTTTTTATTCTTTCCTCCTTAATTCTTATTCGTTCTCTCCTGTCTTCATCTGACCTGATAGAATCTACATAATGAGTACTTTTACTTTGGACACCTGAGTACATTTTACTGCCGGTACCTTTGTGGTGCAGGCCTGCAGTGTTTTTGCACAGTGCTGTTGTGATCGTTCTACCTCCTTCATCTCTCAGCTGACTGATGTCTCGCCGGTCGACGCTCGGCAATGATTTTTCAAAAGGTGGACAGTTTCTGGTCTTCACACAGAGGCTGCAGTTTACTGTGTGTGTGTGTGTGTGTGTGTGTGTGTGTGTGTGTAATTAGAGAGTGAGAAAGTGAGCGAGCGCAGCACGTCAGTAGACTCTTGACAAAGTTGCCGTTGGCAGCGCAGCTCCTCATCATCTCCACATCGGGATAAAATGAACCCATGAGACCGGTGCCCCCGAGTCCCTCAGTAGACTTAATTTAACAGAGTTAAAATCAATTTCTCTGCGCTCTCCTGGGTCAAATTAACTATCTCCTCCTATGAAGAAGCACCAACTACTTGACAGCTTGTCCAGATCCCGACCGTGTCCGTCTGTCCGTCGGCCGGCTGGCAAAGCGCTTTTCATTTCTTGTCCAATCTCCGATTCTCACTTGGAGCGTGGGCCGTCCGCATGGCGAGCTTCGATCTGCCAAGAAAGTGACTGGATGGTGACGCCGCCCGTGCTTCTCTCCATATCTCAGTATGTTTTGGTTCACAGTAATTGCTCTTATTTGTTGAGACACACAGCAAAGATGACACGAGATGAAATCGAGCGTCTCACTTTGGAAAAAATGCAACGCTGATGTAAGATTTGAGTGTTGAGTTTGACTGGAGTTAAGTAATGAGGTCGCAGCTTGTCCTCCCACAGTCGAGCTGTTTTCAGAGCGTTAATGTCCATTTATGTAAAAACATTTCGAGGGGCTCGATAAACAAGCCGCGAGACTGATGCATCTCAACTCATCTGATGAAGTCACAGCTCGAACTTTAAAGCAGTGGTCCTCTTATGGCGGTCAGGTGGCTCATGTGGGACCTGCTGTGAAGGTTTTGCAGGTTTGGGGGTGCACCCCCGCCGTACTTCGGCCGGACTCTCTGCAGGGCCCGGCCGTCCCGCTGGGGGCTGCTGCCACACCAGGCGGCGGTGATCCCTGACAATATCCTCTCCTCAGAGCAGGTGCAGGATGGTTTCGAGCACCTGTCGGAGGTGATGAAGGTGCTGCTGCGCCATTTTACACACAGAGGCCAACAGGCCACCTGTAACTTCAGAAGGCAGCGGTCCAAGTGCTGATGGACGGGTCACTGCATTGGTTGCCTCTCAGTTTTAGAGTTTTGGAAAGTTTTAGAGAGATTTTCTTGCTGGTTTTTAAATCGCTGGCACCGCTCCCGATGAGAAAGCACCTTTAGTGATTGGATGGTGCCGGGTTGGTTTCTGACGGCGCTTCAACAGGTGGCATCCTGGACTGGATGTGACCGTCCCACGCAGGGCTGGTGATTATTCCCAAGAGTCACTGCATCATTGAATGGAAAATTGTTCCTGAAAAGCTGCTATTTGGGAGTTTAAAGATTTTTACAACGATACAACAACGAAATTCATCTTATTTTAATGAAAATATGAGCTCCAGTAACCCGAGCTGTCAGATCAATGATTAAAAAGTACAACGTAATGGAAGAAGAGCAGAAAGTGTCTCACAATTAAAAGTACCAGAATCTGTATGCTGGGCTTTACTCTACGGTTGCAGTAATAGTACGTCACTCTTTTCCCTCCTCCTCTCCGCTGAGCTCCCAGCAGCCTCTGAGCTTTGTGTGTCGGACGCCAAGCAGCGATGCGAGATAACTCGCCGTGTCACAGGATGCCTTTTAATAATGGCCCAGATGATAAATTGCTTTAATCAGAGGAGCGGGCTTTTCCTGTAACTTATGATACAGGAAGCTTGTGAAGAGAATTGTTGCGCTAAGCCTCATTGAGCGTCTTAATGTGAATCTTTACGTGTCCACAATTAGATTAAGGCTGTGACATGGCGGCCGGCCCCGGCCGGCGGCGTATCAGGCGCTCTGACGGCTTCTTCTTCTTCTTCAGAGCAATGGATGGAGGCAGCAGAGAGCGAGGTGGGGGAGAGGAGTGTGAGTTTGCAGGGCGGGGGGGCAGGAGTCAGTGAACGGATCAATGGAAGTCATTATATGGTGCTTACGGTTTGGCCAGGTCATGGCGTGATGGATGTGTTGTGGCAGGTAATGGTCCTCTGCAGCCTCCACCTGAGCAAACGCACATGATGAACTCAGATGCGCTCGCTTGTCAGCAACTCGTCCCAACTTCATCTGGTTCAGTGGCGGCCATTGGAGCCTGAAGGCCGCCTCGCGCTCCGCAGAGAGCGCACACGACAGAGCGTTCGTGGTCAAAATGACACGACTGTAGCCGCAAATGCTGCACACTCCGGGGTCACACACAGGTCGGGCCGCTGAGATGAAATCTGAAATGTTTGAAGGATTCCAGGTGATGGCGGCGGCGAACGATTCGAGTTAGAGCGTTTCCTTCCTTTAGAAGCGGCTTAGTGAACACTGGAGACGAGGCCGGCCACCACACCTGCCAGCTGAAATCCAAACACACACCTCCTGTAATGTTACTGCAAGCTAGCCACGTGCTAACATCCAGCGCAGCAGTACATGATGGACAGTTAACTCATGTTTAAATGGATATGTTTATGTAACGAAACATGAGAAATGTTTGCATGTTTTAAAAGAAAAGATTCTGAAAGTAGTGCTCAAAGACTTTCTTAGCATGTAACAAGAGACAGATAATAATCAAGACGGAAAAATGTACTTTTCATTTCACTGTCTTCTTTTATGATATTGATTGTTTTTGTACTCTCGACTCTCCGCTGGGGAGGCCCGAGGATGGACGATGTCAAACTTCTGGTCAGATTTTCATGAAATTTAATGATCGCGTTCCTGCTCCTCAGGGGATCATCGAATTCATTTGATTGACCCCGTGACCTTTCCTTTAAGGCCACCCACAGGACAACGTTAGCTCCACCCCTGGTGAAAGAATATCATCTGTTTTTCTTTTTCATAATGTAATCATTACACGTGCATCTCTGTGAGGATTCACACTGAAAGACTGATAATAAAGACAACAAATGTTTGGAATAAAAGAACTGAAAGAAGCTTTAAAAAGGGAAACGAAGGAATGAGTGCTGCTTATGTTTAGTCACGGCTGCTTCATGACATTAAAGACATTGTTAGTGTTGCTTCAGTATTTCTTTTATATCTGATGAAATAAAGGATTAAATATCCTTTATTACTTCATAATGCCTTTATTTCATGTTGTGATCAATAAATATTCATTATTCTGTTGGTTTTAGATGGAAAATGTTAACACTTCCTAATGCAGATTAAATAAATAAATAAATAAATAAATAAGGATAAACATGCATAAATGTGTTAAAGAAATCATATAAGAAGACGAAGAGGAAGAGGAAGAGGAAGTTGAGATCTTCACTCATCTCATTAGAAGTAAGCCAGGTGATGGTTTTCTGCACAGCCATGAAGTGCAAACAGGAAGTGCTACCAGCTAATTTTACTCCTGAGTCCTTTTATCATATTTAGTCGACCTCATTTGGCTTCAAACGTATTCATAAGATTTTGTCTAATTATCTGATGAAAAACATGATGAATGATTAAGAACACAGCTCAGTGTCTGGCCTCGTGGTCTGATGGTGTCAGTTTAAGGAACACATCCAGGTGCATTTTGATGCTAACGTGAAGGACAAATAATCAGGTGGTCAGTCAGCTGCTCAGGTGTGAGGCGCGTTTGACTTTTAGCTCGTTAGCTCGCTAACGTCAGACTGAAGCTCCTACTGCTGCCACAAAAACGTATGAACTACTGGAACCATCAGCGTTTCCCACTTCACATACTCATCCTGCTGGTGCGTTGGCATCCCCCACATGTAAATGACACTTGACACACACACACACACACACACTCCAGCACTGTGTGCTGCTGGTGTCGTCCTGTATGCAGCACAGGAAACTGCTGCATTGAAAAAAAAAAAAAAAAAAAAAACCTCTCTAATATTTTGTTTCTTTTGTCAAGAAAAAATATTTTATTTTAAAGTAAACTTCAGTGATGTTGCCTGCTGATTTGTTACGGTGTTTAATGACGTCGGTGGCGTTTCATCATCGTCTCCGTCCGTCATGGACTAAAGGTCGTTGACAAACATACTTAGTGAAATTAGCTCGACCAGCAGCTCATGCAACAGGACTTTTCATGTTGAAAGAATGGTGGGACTCATGAAGCTCTCAGCTTTACTCGTGTTTACATCATCCGGAGCGTGATGAGCAGCGCAGACCCAAAACCTCCACGCGTTCATCACGGATGGAAATAAGAGAACGAAAAACAAGAGAGGAAAATCCACAAAGATGAGCTTTTTTTTTTTTGTCTGAGGCTCACAGTGTCTCATCAACATGGATCGTAAGCACAGTTGACCCATCACAGCGTTTAACATGTGATAAATTCACTTAAAATAAGAGCATGTGGTTTTCAAACGTGAGATGCATTCAGAGGCACACGTGACTGCTCATTCTGAAAATAGCCATATATGACATGCACAGCAAACACATGTAAATAAAGGGAGTGAAAACTGAGAAAAAGCAGCGAGGGTTCAGATGGTTTATTCTGACCCCATAATCAGTCTGAAGTGCTCTTTCGTTTCACTTTATTGCTCTACATTATACATTAAATTCTACTTCTCGCATTGTTGAAAACATGCGACTTGTGCAGCAGCGCAGAGGTCTTGAAGAAGTGAATTTGCAGAGAAGAAAAAAAAAAAAGCAGCAGCTTGAAGGTCACAAAACAGCTCAGAAATGAGAACAAAGCGGCAGCGCAGGTCAAACATGAATCACTCTGCAAAGAGCTGCTGTGTTCGTTCATCAGCTTCTGTTGAGGAGGAGAGTCGGTTCACGGCGCCTCTGTTTGGCTGAGGGCAGGATCCGCGGCCCGCCGTGTGCGTGCGACGGTGAATCGCATCATACATGATCCTGAACTGCTCACGTTCAATAGCTTCTTCCTGACAGCACAGAATGGATGCTCTTCCGGTTTCAGTCTCTTCATGAGGCGACAAAAAAACACACCGTCAGCCCGCTTTCATCCTGTAAGACCTTTATTGTATCCAGATAAAAGCCGCAGAGCGTTATGAAACAGCTCGACTCGGTCCGCGGCGTCGCTCCCGTCACGCCGCCCTCCCTGCAGACTGAAGGAGTGACACACAGCGGGATGGAGAGGCCATTTTGTCTTTTTGGAAAGGCACTTTAGCAGCAGCCGCTCTGAGTGCTTTTATCATTATACGCCACTACAGTCTGGCCATTTGTTCTGACCTTGGGAAATGGTTTTAAAGGTCTCGCTGTATGTGTGTGCGTGCGTGTGTGTGTTCGAGAAAGTGCCTGGATTGAGATGTTCCATGAAAATATGTAGTGAACAGCCTCTGTCGGCCGGGCGGGGGTGGATAAGGGGAAAGCTATTTGGGGGACGGGGGCACAATCCAATTTGTTTGTTCACACTCCAGCAAACCCAGATCAGAACAATTGATACATTAGGACTGGTTTTAGAGAGCAAATATGGCAGCCGGGGAGAAAGAGAGGGGAGAGGAGGACTATATATTGCAGAGAAGTGCTCCAGGAGTAAATTTACCTCATGGGCCATTGCACAGGGTGCAATATGAAACTATGATAAAAAAGAAATTGCTTTATTCTCCGAGTTATCAATATAATTCTGTCTCTGCGGCTCGCCGTCTCATTTTGGCGGCAGGAATCTTTTGTTACCAGGAATTTTCTGTTGCAAAAAAGAAAAAAAACCTGCACTTGTGAAGCTTCCTTCAACATTCAGAGATAAATGCGCTCCAGGAGGGCGATGCCTCACTCAATTTGAAAAGCCTGTAACATCCAAATCCTTCAGACTTGAACGTGCCATCTGCGCCCGCGATGACAAAGGAAATAAATTAGGAAAATACAATGTCCTTAAATGACAATGTGGTGTTGGGAGAGAAAAAAAGGAAAAGTCTGAAGCAATCTTATCAGCAGAGACGACACAGTCCGGTTTGGCGTGGCTCTGCACAGAGAAAAGGGACAGCTGTTATTTCCTATTCAGCAGCAGGATCCGCGGCCTGATAATGTCTAATAACCCGCCATAAATTAAATCTGCCGCATCAGTGCGCTCACGACGCGTCCGCTCGGATAAATAGTGAGGTTCGATGTCTCAAAACGAGATTTTGGCAAACCATTATGGGAGGCTGCAGTAATCTTTTTTCTTTTTCATTTATTCATTTAATAGGATTATTCATGAGGCGATGATGACAGCATGAGGGGGCTTCAGGTCCTCATGCTGGAGAGCCACGCAGACAAACTGGTCTTTGTTCAGCTGCTGCTGGTTTCAGCTGCCGCACAAACAAAAACACTCAAAGGTGTGGATTTGTGTGGATGTCATGTGACGTATACTTTAACACTGTTTTTGGCAGCTGTGCAAACTGTACGAGCTTTTGAAGCCTCGGTGCAAACACATTTTGAGGCTTTCAGCGTCTTTTGAGTGATGCATTTCTCATCCGATGTATTTAATTTGAATTGATCCAATGCTCACCTCTGCAGAGTATTAACACTTGTGTCCGACTGAAAACCATCACTTTTTACTCAGCACAATACTGCTTTCTTATGAACTTGGGTATTCACACTGCAGTTATTGTAAGTGTGGAGGAAATTGAGCAATTTGCTGCTCAAACAAGCTGTGAAAAAGCAAAAATGTGCAGCTGCTATTTGAGGCACAGTATGTGGTGCAGTTTCTTTGGAAAATCTCCTGCTGTCATTTCTCATAATATCTCATATTTTGATCAAATCCAGATGAGGTTTAACATACTTTAACATTTGTTTGCACTGCGTCTCCATTACTGCTTCACTGTACATACCGAAATGACCAGAGATGCTTTCTTCATGTAGCTTCAGCCGCTAATTTCATTACTGCTACATTTCAGCTCGGAGGAAAAGATGCTACACATGCTTTCATCTGAAGCTGAAGCTCAGAGGCGCTGCTGCTGGTGATACTATATACTGTATTTACTCAAAGCCTCTTCTATAATTCAACACAGTAAATAAAATATCATACAGTATGTCACATGTAGCAGCCGTAGCATGAACATTACAGACCAGCAGTAGCAAAACAACACAGTCTCTCAGCAGTTCAGTTGGGAAATTTAATCTCCATCTCGGACACGTGGACATGAATTTTCCATTTTTTTGTGGCACTGATTTATGTCAGTTCAAATTATTTTTCATGCCTGCACTATGACTGCTGCATGTGCTCGTTCTGCAGTGAAGTTACAACAATAAATCCAGTTGGACTTTCAAAATAAAGCTTGCTGGTAAACATTTCAGGTGATGGCTGCAGGTTGGTTGGGTTAAGGCGCCAAAACTATGTGGTTAGGTTTAGGATTTGGATTATGGTTTGGATTAAAATAACTACGTCCTTAAAACAATCAAAGCTGAGTGTTGGTGTCAGGGAATCGAACCCGAGCCTCCTGGAAGATGTCAGATCCCAACGTGGATTTTTTCACGTGCTAAAGTGTCACGAATGCGTCTTCGTACGCGAGTCTAAACTGCCCTGATTCTACGCTGGTCGTCAGTACACAGTAGCAGCTTATAAAATACTCACAAACTCAGGTTAATATGAAAGAACTGGTACCTTTTTATTTCCAACTGGAGCACTATAGAGATATATATTTCATTTCCTTTCTTTACTTGTGTTTTCCTCCTGGGGTTATATAAATCTGATAGCGCAGTCATTTCATCTGCACACAGACTCTGCTGTGTCAGACCTGTCAGACAAACCAAAGTCAAACCGGTGCAAAGGCCTTTTTCTTTTTCTTTTTTGTTTCTAAGTAACACTCAAAATAAAAAGCCACTTAATCTATCTTCTGCCGCATAAGACCTCTTTTCCAGGCAGCCGAGATGGTAAAGTACATAAGTCTGCAGCGACAAGTCAGCCACATACAGAAAAACCATCTGTCTTCATCATTCTCCGGGCACAATTGATCTGCGGCACTCTGGAAAGTATTTATTATGAAAAGTCTCATTTTTTAAGCGGGCCGTTTAAAGTAGCAGTGGCCATAAATCACCCCTGAATCGGAGCAAATCAGAGCGCCCTCCCACTGGAATCCATTATTCCTATTATATCAGCTCTAAGTGGACATAACAGCTTAATCTAGTATCGATCTGAGCGTGCGCGTTGGTCATCCCATCCAATCCCACCTTGATGTCTGAGATCCTGCGTGACGAGCCTCGCATCTGCACTCACTTTAAATAATCAAAGAGGAGAGTTTGCGCGCAAGCTCGGCTAGCTCCTTCCTCATTAGAAAGCAATAAATAATGTCTGTGTGTGTGTGCGTGTGTGTGAGGTCTAATCCTGGCTAATACTCTGTTTAATACCAGAGAACTTCAGCGAGCTGGCAGCCCTGGTAATTAAGTGAGCAGCAGTCTGTTCTGATGGCTCTCATACACACGGGCATAAATTATTGAAGTGCCGTTAAAATAAATAATGAAGTCGATTGCAGCATTTTGGATGTGGGCGGGAGGTTAAATTATGCATGAGCTCAATATTTGTAAGTGTAATAGGAAGTAAGTGTGGTGGTTTTTAAACCGCGAGGAAATAAATCCCCCACCCACCGCTATTAGCCAGATTTAATTTAAGAGGAAAAAAACTCCAGAGTCAAAGTCGACAGCAGATATCAGAGTAAATATACAAGAAATGATGCTGCAGAGGTCTCCACGGTTATGTTTACACCACAGATCTTGATGCCTAATTCAGGTTTTTGATGATGTTTGATAGCTCTGATCTCCATCTGCTTTAGCAGGGCTGAATCTGGAGGGTGGAGCTGGGACTGGCCTCGAGGCTCTGGACCTGGAGGGTCAGCCTGGGTGGGGTGGTGGAAGGGGGCTGCAGCCTGTTGGCATCACTGGCACCCGATGTAGCTGCTTCACTGGATTTGACCTGAAAATCACCTGAAACGCCGCTTTTAAATTTGTCTCTGGGGGAAGACGTCGTACATTCATGGTCGAACAAACACCGTCTGTCCATCCATCCATCCATCCATCCATCCATCCATCCATGCATCATTTTTTCTAGCCTTTGGTTTAGCAGCTCAGGAAACCCACAGACCAATTACATACGTCTGAGTGATGCTGCTCAGCCAATCAAATCCATGCATGCCGACCAACACCGCAACTCGAGTGAGACACATACACAGGGGACGGATGAGAGACAACAGCTGGAGGAGTAAATGAGTCAGAGAAAAGTAATTAACGTTATATTTGTTTTAGCATGTAGCATCTTCCCGAGGTTCAGTCACACGAGCTCGCTTTCAAGGCCAGGTGAACCAGCAGAGGAGCGTCTCCAGCTGTGACGGGTTTGACAGTGTAAGAGACAGAGAAAAGACTTTTTAATGATTCAGTTCTGAAAACATATAGTTTGACGTGAGATTGCAGAACATTTAACACAGAATTTTTGTGTCATTAAATGAATAAATTATGAGGAGTTTGAGAGAACCTCCGTCATCAGGACTGTCTGTGAGTTATGGTGGCATCGCCACGATAACATAAAGAAACATCTGTCAGATGGCTGGAAATGAGAGGAGCTCAGACAGAAGCAGAAGTTTTTCATGTGAATTCAATTAATGTTTGAAGTTAATGAATTCATGTGAAAAGAGTTTAAAACGATTCAGTTCTGAGGTCTGACCTAAAGCTGCTGTCAACAAAGCCGACCCTGATCAGAGAAGATCAACGGACAACGCACAGCTCAGCTCGTCATCACCAGAAGCTTATCATGACCCGAATTTCTGTTTATTGTGGGGCAGTGACCTCTAGTGGCTGTGAGACGATGAGGGAGTCAGGTGACGTAGTACAAAGAGTGAGAAACATGGAGGAAGGAGTTTCACCAAGGAGACCGTGTGAAACCAGAAGTCAGCGTTGTTAGCTTACTTAGCCACCGTTAGCTCAGTGTAACTTACTAAACATCATTCCACTAAGTTACGTACTTAACTTATGTGACTTGCGTAGCTTTGTGTAAGTGTCCAGAGTCACGTAACTAACGTGAAACCTGATCTTTTCCTAAACTTTACTGTAAAGTGGTTTTGCTGCTTGAATTTAACGAACTGTGACCTTTTCACAGCGT
Organism: Chaetodon trifasciatus; assembly: GCA_037975065.1. NCBI lineage: Eukaryota > Metazoa > Chordata > Actinopteri > Chaetodontiformes > Chaetodontidae > Chaetodon > Chaetodon trifasciatus. Next base: position 1,007,468 of record JBBMOE010000036.1, on the reverse strand, counting down.
TAACCGTGTGACGATGGGCCGGTACGATGAAGACTCGGTACGCCTGTCGCCGGTTCTTCTGCTGTCACTGACAGCCGACCTGTGCAGTCGTTCAGGTATGACGACGTGTTGCAACGCTGGATGTGCACAACTTAGATCTCACACATTCTTCACTGCCCTCGCACATCCACACACCATCAAAAGCACAGCGCTCATAAAAAAAACCTGACAGACCCGATGAAGACTTAATAAAAAATGTGAATCCAGACTTTTTCTGTGTCTCTTCCTGTTGGTGGCTGACCACGCTTAATACTCTGGAGGCAGAGAAAAGAGCTGCTGATCATTTAAACGAGTCATTTAAGTCAGACGGCTTTAGTTGTTCTGAGTTGGCTGATTTTTTTTTTTTTTTGTATTTTTGATGAAGCTAGGCTAGCAGTTTCCCCCTGCTTCCCGTCTTTGTGCTAAACCGGGCTAAACTCTTTCTGGACTCGTCTCTGTACTGGAACCAGACATGAAATCCTCTCATCTGACTGTGGGGAAGAGGACAAAGGAGGACATTTTCCAAATCCCACAGTGTTTCTGTAACATTCGGATCGCAGTCATAGCTCACTGAAATCATGCTGGAATTAGATTTTTAGGACGACAACACACAAAGCAGAGAGTGAAGTCTGCATCAGAATATATGACACACGTGTATGAACACACACTCAGGTTAGTTCCTGTCAGTAATGGCCTCCTGCCTCCTTCCTCCGTCTCATCGATAAATAGGCTGAAGCAGAGCGTGAAATGAAAAGCAAGAGAACAGCATGAAATGGGACTAAAGTTGGGAAAATGGACATATTTATCCTTTTGTTTCTGAGGAAGGCCGGGGAAAATAATGGCACAATTTTAACATAAAGCCATGCAATCTTCACAAACACTGTGATATTATGCTTACTTTCATGCCCTGCTCTTGTTTTATTCTGTGTAATAATGGATCATTGACTGTGACTGTTGTGGTGACGGAGGTCTGCTGTTGTTTCAGGCTGATATGCAGATGAAAACAACGCCGGGGAGAATAACACAAATTATCCGTTAAAACGAACAAAAATGCTGAAATATTTCACTCCCTGGACCAAGTTAGAGCCACTTTTTCACTCAAATGTGCCCCCCAACATTCATTTCCTGTATTTTATAATTACTATTTGGCTAAACGTTTACACTAAAACCATGACGTAATTCATCATATTGAGATTTTTCCTTCTGAAGTGAGTCTTTTTTGAGTGTCCTTCGCTGTATCTACATGATAATTCCACTTTATTACATCTCATTTTTGTAGTTTGGTCCATCATTTCTATCAGTAATAACATTAAAAGATGAGAACGTAGACGTTTGGGCAGACTGGCTGTCAGTGTAATTATCATTATCTTGACAAGTGCAGGCCAGATTGCATGAAATTATCAAGGAGCACGTTCCTGCTCCCCCTCGGATGAAACTTTCAGGCTTTAACGTCATGATTTTTCCATCCTCGGGACAAATTTAACGTCTTAGCTTCACTGCTGGTAAAGCTCGAGGAAAACACGAATCATCTGAATGTCTGCTGCCTTCAACACTTTCATATTGTGGCTGTAATGAACATGGCAGCACTGAGGGAACGCTGGAGGAAATAATGCTTGAATTTACATGTTTTACCATTATAGTCTGAATTGATTTAGAATAAGGAGTCTAATGAATACATGTGACATCCAGTATGTTAATGAAAACATTTTATTTACATGCTTCTGGCTGCTCTGATGCATTATGCAAATATTTAAAATTATTATTAAAGTCGTTTGACAGGAAACTGGAAAAATCTATTCCTCGTTCATAACAATATATATAATATACATTAATCTGTAATGCAGGTGCAGGCTTGTTAATTTAGGCTTGCTAACATTAGCAGCCGAGGCTAATTGCTTCCACTTTGTCAACAGAAGCCAGTTATTTGTGCGTTCTGTCATAAAGTGATGTCTCACCAGCGTCAGGACGTCACTGTGAACTGAACCTCTGAGGGTTTCAGGATGAATTATCAGTTTGCTCACCACAGACTAAAGGATAAGTCAGGAAAAAGTAACAGAAATTCCCATTAACTGCAGATTTTATACACATGAAACAGCGATTTACTCTCATCTGTCATCTAGTGTAAAATCCACTGGCTCCATTCAGCCAAGCCAAATGCACCATGGGAAAGTTCATTCGTACAAGGTTACGGCAGAATTGATCTCAGACAACATGTATTGTGTGTGTGTGTGTGTGTGTGTGTGTGTGTGTGTGTGTGTGTGTGTGTGTGACCGGGTGCTCAATAGCATTAAAGAAAAAACAATAGCAGCAGCAACACAATACACAGGTTTATACTGCAAACCACCCAACTGCAGCATCACACACACAGAAGGCCCTGAGGTGTGTGCGTGTTTGTTTGCATGTCAGCGTGTGTGTGCGTGTTTGGACACAATTAAAACGTCCTCTTGGCGGCGAGTGCCAATGCATCACCCTGATGACAGTGGACAGGCTGTTTGCTTTGCCACCGCTGATATCGAGCTTAATGATGTTGTCCTTCATTGCGGTTGCCGTGGCTGACCTGCCCATCACTGATGCGTGGCAGCTGGGTTTCAATTGGGAGGAGGTGTGCGCGTGTGTGTATGTGTGTGCGGGTTCAGGCAGATTGAACCTCTGGTCGGATGCCGAGGTGTGATGATGCCAGCGGGGGTTTTTGTAACCGGGCAGCTAGAAACAGATCACGGTGTGTTTGACAAGCAGGGCTGCAGGAGGCGATCATGCAGGACACCGCAGCCAATAAAAATCCACTTTAAATACTGTAGGGGTGTGGCCAGCGCGAAGGAGCTGCAGCGTCAGATCACTTACTGTAACTGGATCTGTCTTATGTGACAAACCTGGCCCCAGTTAAAGGGTCAGAATCACAGGAGGAGATACTGGACCTGCTGGATCTCTGATGAAAGCACGTTCTCCCTCTCATGCAGCCTTCTAACATCTCTTTTTGGGGAGTTTATGATTGTATTTCCTCTCAGGGCTGCTTCTTTCGTTATTTCCCTGATGCTTCATTCAAGCCTCTGTATCTGGCACACTGACTCCTCACATTCTTCACTTTGTTCTGTGTTGCTCTGCTCTCACTCCCGTGGTGGACTTCATGCTTCGTCCTTGGTGGAGGTACAGTCACACAGACTGACAGGTAACCCGTTCATTAGACACTCCTGCTGACAGTACTGGTGCATCAGCACAACAAGGAGCCACATGGGAAAATCTAATCCTGACTGCCACATACATAGTCCAGTCTTTTGCAGCAGTCGCCACTGTGACCACCAGAGAGCGTTTTGTGAGCACAGCATGACTTCCTGTCAGCGCTGGTGATGACAGTCGCCCAGTTTGGTTGCTTTAAAGTCTTTGTGAACAGGAAACGTAAAATAAATCAACCACATTATATCATTTGGAATTTGGCGAGCAGGTGTTAAAGCAGATGTTTGTGAAATGGCCACTGGTGTCTTTAACAGACAGGGAGTGCTGAGAGGTGCTGCTGGGAGCGAACACCTGGTCACTCCTTTCACTTCCTAACAGGAAGTGGAGGTCGGAGGAAGGATCCAGCGCGAGTGTTCGCCTCCCAGGCTGAAGAAAAACCTGACTTACAGCAGATTGCTGATAAATGCGAGTGTGCGTAAATGTCTCCTAATGTATAGTCAGCATAACTGGGTGTGAATTATTCTTTCTTTCATTACACTAATGGCTCAGCAGAGTCGATGCAGAGAAAGCGTGAGAGGGCGAGAGAAGGAAATGATTATTTTCAGCAGGGTTTCACACACAGGTGGGAAAAGGGCAAACTCTCAGCTGGTGACGTTCATCAGCGGGTGTTGTAAAGGTCACGCTGTGTCTCTCGACGTGCACCCACACCCGAAGGCGTGTTTGCCCCCGCTGGGTGCCCCCCGCCCCTCCTCCACGGCTGTGCAACCCCCCCCACTTCTGCCTTTATTAGCCCCCATGGGAGAGAGGCTGCCGCGGCGGCTGAAAGGCGTGTAAACACACCGCGCTCGTTTAATGTCGTCATTCAGAGGCTTGATCGCTGATGAAGCCACGCTGTTTTGGTGAAAGGAGACATTTAAACGGCGTCGACACGATGAAGAGCCGCTGACCTATTTCACCATTTGCTGTTTTGTTTTTTTGCCGGTGTGAATTTTTCCCTCTTGAGTTGGAATCAGTCAGATTCCAGCACGTCCAGGCCGAGTTGAACGATTATGACTGCGCCTCTGCGGGACGTCTGGTAATGTATGGAGCGTCCCGCCTTATTTGACTTCATTAATACCTGTCGCCGGCGGCTGCTGTTTCTGTGTGCTTACATCATGTTTTGCCTGCTCAGCACAAAGCCCACAAAACACATTAACGTGATGAATGGCTGAGATCATGTGACTGGGAGGTAAGTGGGGCAGCAGTCCAGACTTGTGATGTGTTGCCAGCTCCTGGACAACCTGACCTTTGACCTCCAAAAGAGCCCTGAAAACCTGAGTGTGTTCCTGGCTGAGGACAGAGCAGAGTCGGCCAAATACGTCAGAGATGGAGTGGAAGCGACGACCCTTTGGTGTCGCAGTTCAGCAGAACGTGGTCGTTACGACGCAGCTGATGTGATACGGCTTCTTCACTGTTCCCAGGCCAGAGCTATCATGACAGCTTCTAATTGGTCAAGAGCTCACGTGTCGAAGTTCTGCACAAACTCGATTTTTGTGTCTGCAGAGGTTCCATACAGCATGCTAACATGCGTGTTAGCTTTAATCTCAGAGCACATTTTAGCTGCTTTCTCCTCGTGCCACCTTTTGTCTTTAAAAGCATTCGATCATTCAGTTTTTAACCTCTGAACTCTTGATTGGTCTTCACTTCCTCTGTTTAACCTCTCTCTCTCACCAGCTCGTACCATTTTATTCAGTTTCTTCTGGTAAATCTTTGCGTTCCGTTCACTTTGTTTTAAAGCTTCCAGCAGATTTTTCTGATTGCTGAAGGTGAAGCTGAGGACGAGCCTCATACAGAGTGTTGATGTGTGAGATTTAACCACAAATCATGCTTTTTGTTCACTGTTCAGAACTTAGCTGAGTCCCTTTTTGTACAGTAAAATGTTTAATTAAATGTTTTCTTCACTTCTGGCATCGCTAACCTCATTTTGGACATTTCTCTCTGTATTGTCAGTGTGTGGGTTTCACTGTTTGTGCAGCCAACACATGAGGCTGAAAAGCTGCTGGAGCGCAGACAATCCAACATCCCTGAGTCATTTTGATCTGTATAAAAGCCTTTTGTACACACTCTGTTTCTCCAAAAAGCTAATTAAAAACCCAAACTTCTTGTTGCTCTTCACACAACATTGATTTTGAATTGAATTTAAGGGGAAAATATTGTTTCAAGATGTTAATGTCAGTATGACAGCTGAGGAAGTTTCTGGAAGCGGCTCCCGGGTTCCTCGCGGTGCAGCTCCGGCTCTTCCTCAGAGGTTAATCTTCGGAGGATGAGGACGCGGTCTCTCTGCTTCCTCGGTCAGCAGGTGTTCCAGGGGCCCTGCAGCTCTCTGTATTTTTAACATGTAGGCCGCTGCACCCATTCAGTCTGATGACGAGCGAGCCTGCCCCGCTGTGATTTAGCACGCAGGGCTTTGTGTGGCGAGGGGAGGGGGGCTCAGCCTACTTTATCAACGTTAATTTCAAAGCCTCGACCTGCTTGCTCAGCGGATTCGGGCGGTGACGGCAGAGTCGTGTTCCTCCAGCGTTTCTCCTCAGCTGCCCTCCTTTTTCCTGCCGCCTCAGCAGTCTGGCCGCCCGCGGACCGGAGCGCCCTCGCCGCTCCCCGAAACATCTCTATGAAGCTCATGAAGCACTCTGGGAGTCGGCAGGCCAAGAGCTGATTTTCCACTTCCTGTGCACGTGATTGACAGGCGCCGCTGCCGGAAAGGGCTGACATGTTGGACGCAGCGGACCACAGAATGTTTTTCTCTCCTTTGCCAGCCTTTGTCGGCACTTCTGGGCGTCGTCGTTTGTTCGGGAGTCGCTGTTGTCAGGCGGCGGAGCAGAACTGATGACGGCGGCCGGCCAGAAATATCCATTGCTGTTTCTCCCCGGGAGGCGATTTGTTTGCCATGCTGGAGGGTTATTGACAGCAGCAGCTACAGGAGAGGAACGCGCGCACACACACACACACACACACACACACACACACACACACACACACACACACAGAGTGAACATAACCTGGGTCATTTCATTTTACCAATGAACAATCTTCCTCCCTGCGGGGAACAGTCTAATGAAGTTTTACCTGAACTGCTCCATTTAGTTGATGAAGCAAACTTCATCATGATCACCCCCAAAGTTTAAGGACAAAAATGTCTCTTAAGGTGTCACGAAGACGACTGACTGGACGTGATCAACCCCAGAACACATTTGATGGATGTCCTATGGGACACTGCCTCCATCAGAAACACTTTGGGTTCCGGTAGTTTTCCATCAATATGTTTCACGAAGACCTCAAGCAAAACCTCTTGGGAGCTGCAGGTGTTCAACTCTACTGATCCCATGCTGGGGAAACTAAGTTATTACAGACGGCAAGAATGAAAAGAGACATAGAAATTATTCATTATGTTTTATTGTGTTTATTTTACTGTACAGCACTTTGGAAACCTTTGTGTTTATTTAAAATTGTGCTTTATAAATAAAATGGATTGGATTGGAAAAAGAGGAACACAGACAATAAAAAAGGACACAGAATAAAATCAACCATACACTACATGTACATTATTATATATATATACATAAAAGAGTACGAACATACTGCTGCCATTGTTTATGATGGAGGCTGCTGAGTTTCTACAGAATCAATGCAATGATCCACGTTTCTCTCCAGGTTGCTGTCGTGGTTGGAGGTCGGCGCTGTGGTTCTCTGAGCTTCCTGTTAGCTTCCTGCCTGCTAGCTTCACATCGGCAGTCCTCAGCCTTCAGAAGAGCCGTAATAATAATCATCGTCTTCAGTCTACTCGGTTCGTCTTCTCTCTCGCTGCTCCACAGTCGCCGACTTTGTTGTATTTCAATTGGCTTTCAGGCGATTCCCACTTCACCTGCACACTTTGCTCACATGCATATGGAGAAACGAACAGAGAGAGGCTGGGAGGTGGAGAGAGGTAGAGAAGGACGGAGGAAGACATTTCTTTAGAAACAGGAGCTTGTCAGGAGAGCCATCACTACTTTCATTGCCGTCTCCATAACAGCGAGTCACTGGGGTCTGTTTTACACTTCAGGCAACATCAAGCAACTTGACAGAGGAGGCGAGTGGTGGGCACTTCACCGTCTCCTGCTCGCTCTGATTTATCTGTTTGTTCAGCAGAAGCCAGACGCAGGCCTTCCGCCATCAGAGGCTTTTTATCACAGCGGCGTTGGTCCAAAGGCTCGCTGGAAACTCTGAGGTTTTAACAAGAGTCTTATTTTTTTTATCCTCTTGTTGTGGAAGATTTTACTCTCTGTCTGCTGCTTCCTTCCTGGGAAATAAATGTGCAGATGATGTCCCCTGCCACGTCAGATTTGTTGTATTACACTGTGTTTTTGCCCGGCTGGTGGCTGATTTCCATGAAAGCTGCTGGAGATATGCACAGTAGCCGGAGGATGAAATTTTGATGACCTCCTGACTTTTCCTCTCACACCGTATTTAAACTTCCACGGGTACCAGCATGATTTAATGTGTCCTTACAAACACGATGTCTACAGAGCAGCTTCTCAGAGATGAACCTTTCTTTGACATCTTTTTGCTTTCTGTGAAATTTGATAGAATATGTTTCCAGTGGGTTTGAAATCTGATCAATTCCAGTTCAGTCATCAATGCCGCTTATTGTTTTGACCTGTAAATTACTCCTTTTTACAGTGTTAGCAAGCGGGCTTAACAGCTAAATGTGATCAAAAATTGTAACTGCATTCATCCAAATAGACAAATGAGCTCATGTTCAGTGCTGCAAGTGGTTAAAACAAAGACGTCAGTTAGCATCAATGCTAAGCGGTAGATTATTTTGGGTTAATCCTCCTCCAGACAAAACTCATGATTTTCCTTCACCTACAGAACATATTTTTAACTCTGTAACAGCTAAAAGAAAAGCTAAACACACAGATAGTTGACACAGATGTCACACAGGCTGCCATTTGAATCACAAATTGCTGCCTTTGTGGTGCTGAAAGGACAGCGCCCACTTCGTGCTGACTCAACAGTTTGCAGGTCGAACGCCACATGTTTCACTGGTTAAAAGCTCACGAGCAGTACATGAAAGTCACCAAAAACAGTCACGGCGCCATCGCTCCTTTGCAGATCAGACTTTGCTGAGCAGAGCGTTGGATTTTCAGCTTTTGATCGCTGCTTTGTTGTAGGCCTAGCTTTTACTGAACTGAGCAAAATGCTTTAAAAAGACTTATAATCAGTGAACTTCACACAGTCAGGTGTTCTGAGCAGCAGTGTAATCTTTTTCTGCTGTCAGCGGAATCAACACTAAGATCAGCTCCTGCCAAAACAATCAAATCAGCCAAACGATCCATCATTGGGACGTGAAAGATGGATGACTTTCCAGGTTACATCAACATTAAAATGGCTGCATTTCAGCGTAAAACAACATGCTGACCAAACTCACTTAAATCTAAGCTTCCTGGCTGATTTTGGGGACAGGTGTGGCTGTAAAGGAGGCGTGGATGAGCGTCACCTCAGTGTTGAAGCTGATGGAGCTTCGGCTGTGAACTTGTTTTTACGGCAGCACGTTTGCTTCAGCCTGTCTGTTGGTGTATTTCCTCTAACGGTGCTACGAGGTTAGAACTATTAGAAACATGAACAGAGTTTGGGTTATGAACAGCAGAGAGTGCAGATGTTCAAGACGAGCCCTTTGGAGAGGTAAGACATTTTTTTTTCCGTCTCATAACAGCAGAAAACTCGCTGCATCTGACCTTTGACCCTGGAGGCAGCTGTAGAAATGCTTCCTCCTGCACTGATGGTTCTCTCTCAACACCCTCATGATATTATCACCTCTGGATGCGAGAGGGCCATCTCAATCATTTTTAATTACTCACACAACCAGACGGCGAGCGTCGTCAAGCCCCGCCGCCGTCGCTGCAACTTGTCAATCAAATCCCGACGGCAAACCGAACGCCTTTTTTTTCTTCTAACCGGAGAACGTTCTCACCGCCTGCAGATAACACTGTGGCTGCTTTCCTGCTGCTAGAAAACAGAAGTTACACCCGGAGGATTTACAGTTGATCAGCACCTCTACACCCTGCGAACACACACACACACACACAGCTCTCTCAACTCGTCCCTCGCCATCACCCCCTGAGACTCATCTTGTCGTTTTCATCTTTTCGGGGATTGTGAAGGAGTGGAGAAGCCCAGGTGACTGCAGCTGTTTTTCCTCCCAGCCCGCCGTGTGCTAATTAGACTGAGGACTTATTAATTAAATTAGAAGCCGATGTGCTGATTGGCTGTCGCACGATTTAACTCTCAGCGGACATCGCACTTCATCTGGCACATCAATGAACTTGACAAAATGGAACTTCAATAGGTGTGTGGCTGTGTATGTGTGCGTGTGTGTGTGTGTGTTGTTGGCGCTAGGGAGTGTTACCGAGTCATGTGACATCACCTGCAGCAGCTTCTTCAGCAGCAGAGCAGAGAGGAGGAAGCAGCCTCGGCTTGTGTTTGAGGAGCATTGAAGTGCGTGTTGTCGAGTCTGACCTTTGAATGTGTGGCTGCAGGCAGGTGTGCAGGGGGACGTTCCACAGCATTGTTTCAGCCGAGCTGGTTGGCAGAGATGTGACTCGCACTCAGAGAACCTCGAGCGTGTTTGTCTGTCAGTCGTCGGTCGGTCCGTCCGTCCGCCACTTTGCTCCAGGCTCAAACATCATCAGATCCAGATATGCTCATCTTACACTTTGATTTATGGCCAAATAATTGCAAAAAGAATAATATTCAGCATGTTAGCACGCTGATGTTAGCATTGAGCTCGAAGCAGCATTGTGCTGAATTACAGCCTCACAGAGCTGCTAGCATGGCCGAGGTCTCGTGGAGCTCAGCAGCTGCTTTCTCTGCTCAGATTTTATAGATTTCTACACACCAAAATGAGCACAGTGACACTAACTGGACTCCTCTGATGGATTAAGATGGTCTGGGTGAATGTGGTTATGATGTCGTCCAACCTGCACAGTGTGCATGTTGTATGATTGTAACTGTCGCGGTTCAGTTCCACTCTTTCCTGCATGTCATCTCTGTCTCCCCATTTCCTGTCTGCCTCTGCATCTGTCACAATCAAATAAAGTCGCAAATGCCCAAAAATCCTGAAAAAACACAGATTCGTTTGTTAGCATGAAACACTACAGCTTCCATTACATATTTCCTTCTCATTCTCTGTCATTGTCATCTCCTATAAGCCAAAATCACACTTTCTGCACTCACACGGCTGCCAGGATCTGTGCGGCGTAAATATTGTAATCTGTGTGGAGCCCAAAATATATGCAAACTGTGCATGTGGTGTGTGTACACCAACAGAAAGTGTGAACTTACTTACGTCTTCAGAAACTGTGTTGGTTAACAGAGGCTGAACGGAGATATATTAAATAAACAGTGCATTCATTCGTTGTTCTAATAATCGACCATCACTTTTAAAACCGGTGGTTATGTCAGTGAGATCTGACTCTTATTCACAATATTAAAAATGTGACATTTGAGTTCTATTTAGTTCTTTTCAAGGAGAGATTCGGTTTTACAGAGTCACACACACATTTCATTGAGATTCATTAATGATTTTCATTCGTTCATTCAGAGGATTTAACGGAGCAGAGGTTTTGGATTTTGTTTTATGTTGTTTTCCAAAGTTGAACTCCACCTGATAACAGGATCTGACAGCAGCACAGAGCTGGATTTAGCTTTAAAGTCAAGGTTTGTCAGACATCGAGGCGCAGCCACAGTTTCAACAGCACTTTGATGATATATTTTATTTAAAACTGCAGCAGATTTGCAGACACATTTCTTGCCAAAGGCTCAGAAATTAAAGTGTTACATACACTACACCCGCCCTGTTGGATTCCTCACAACAACATTTGTCCAACTGTGGAGTTTGTGAGCTCAGTAGCGATTAATCTGCGTATTAAATGGTCGTATAATTGAAGAGGATGGTCTCTGTGACAGCAAGAATAAGGAGGAAGCAACAAGGTCTTCAGGATTCTGTTAGACTGGGACTTCAGGGTGAAATGTCAAAGCAGCTGAGTCAAATTAGAAAGAAAATACTAACACACACACAGGAATAAGAGTCAGTGAACAAAGAGCACATCGGGCTCATTTCAGCATTCGTCGTCTGATGTTTGATCCAGCCAGAAGTCAAACAGGCGTCTATACAAACCCAGAAGAGCTGCAGGTAAACATGTCTGCCCCTCAATAAAGAGAGAAAAGAGAAGCAGAGAACGCCGCTTGTGCTGGTGGCACTGGGCTAACAGGTACTTTGAAAGACCTCCTGAACTCCGCGAGAGGAGAAAATGCTGCCGGTGACTTTGACAAAGTCTCCGTATTCACAGGTAATTTCCTGCTGACATTGGCCGCCGGCTCTTGAAAAGAGAAGTGGAGCGTGGAGAGGCTGAAGATTCCTGTTTATTTACCGTCACGTTTGTCGATGAGGGCGAAGCTTTCCACCGTCCTCCGCTCCCCAGAATCCCCCTCATGACAGTCTCTTGCTCTTACTCGAGTCTCTCCTCCGCGGCGTCGGCGGTGACAAACGAGCTGAACTCTGACCCCGCCGGCTCTCTCCGTGTTCCCACTCATCGTGCTGTCAGCGCCGCCGCCGATGTCTCCACCTACTAACAGAAAGATGTAGACTGAGGCTTGTTACATGCCTCTGAGAGTGGGCTGGTAAATATGGCTGCTTTGATTGCAGGTTTCTGAGGCCTGCTGCTTCCATAAAGTCTTTTCATTACAGCTGGCGTCTTTTCCATCACGCCAATTTGTGATCATGACATTGTTCTCAGTCACTTTGTTGAGACAGACTTTATTCTCAGCCCTCACAAGCTGAACTGAACACAAGCACACAGGAGAACAGTCCATTGCTAGCTAGCTTACAGCTAACGTCCAGTTCACCGGCTGCCTGAGCCTTAATCTCCCTCCATGTTGTCTAAAGCTAAATAACAAACATTTCTCACTGCATTTATAACAGGAAGAAAATACAACACTCGTACAGGTTGCAGCTACGAATTTATGTTTTTTTTTTTTGCAGTTTTTGTGTCGCTAATAATGCTAACATTAGCGCTTAGCGCCTGACTAATAGGGTCGACGTGCAAATAGATTTTCATGATTTAATGTATATTTTGATGATGTGGTGATTATTTCTTCTTGCTTACTGATCAATAGTTCAATATATTGAACAACAGCAAAACAGTGAAAAGGGTGATATCAATTAATATCATATGAGGTGTGATTGACAGATTGATTGATTATGACACGGCAGCTTTTTACGCAGGAGTTCACTAAAGATGTGTTTTATATCATTTCTTGGCTGAAAGTGAATTCAGGTGCGTCTCAGCTGAACATAAAAGGCTGAAGGAACACAAGAGAAATCCTTTAAAAAACCTGATATTTTATGTATTAATAACAAAATGCAGCATCATGCCAATCAAACATAAAGACATCAGATCCTCGGAAACGTTCCCAGCCGCCTCGACTCGGAAAGGAAAACCTGCCTGGATCTGCTCCCACTCCTCTCCCCCTCCACTCTCCCCTCTTTATTTGTCTCAAACATCTCAAAGTCATAAAAATCCTCTCAAGGTTAAATCGCTGCGGAGCAGCTTGAATGAACATGTGACAGTCGGATTGTTCAGAGGGAGAGAAGACAGAAAAGCTCTGAGGGCACTTTGCTTTCATATGATTGGGAGACAGTTTTAATTTTTCATTCTGTGGCGGCAAGACAACGAAGACGAGCTTCCACTAATCACCTCCACGTCCATCAAATAAGCCTCCCCCTCTGCCTCCCCCGTCTCCCTCTGCAGGATTGAGTTTCGGGGGGAAACTGTTGACCTCTCCACCTTCTCTTAGGTAAGAAAAAGGAGGGATTTTCTGTCTTTTCAGTCTCCCCCCGTCTCTTTCATCACCTTGGTTGTAATTAGCCGGAGCTGAGATTTTTTCCTTTTGTCGGCTCCGTGAAAGGTGGATAAGCGTCCTTTGTGCCTCCTCACACCTTTATTTCCTTTTAACAAGCCTTTTTTTAGAGAAGAAACTCCAAGCCAGCCACCGTCTCAGAAGGAAGCCGATAACCAAGAGGGAGTTTCTACTTCTCTCTTTTGCCGGCGTCTTTATCTCCCAGGACACAATTAGCTGCTCTATCGCTCATCACCATGCTGGTATTTTTCTCTCTCTCTTTTTTCTTTGCATTTAAAAGCAGCCGTCCTTTGTAGAAGCTCACTCTTGAAAAGTTAAAAGCAGTTGTGGTCTGCAGTGGAGGAAACACAACTGTGTGTGAAGAGATAAAATTGTCTCAAACCGCTTTGTTCAAAACAGAAACAGAAGCATCCTGAATTTATCCATTTAAAAAAAACGGTGTCACAAAAGCACAAAGACAAAAGTTGGTTCTTCTTCAAGTTTTCAGGCTCTTTTCAGCTGTTTTAGTTCCCTCACCTGCAGCACTTCAGCATGTAAAGGAGCGCTTTTTCATTTAACTCCACATCTTCACGTCCTCTGATCATCTGACGTTTCCTAAACAGCTGCCAGATTCCTCACTTGACTGATTTTCTCTCATTAACCCGACTAATAAAAGAATTATAGCATTCGTGTCCTCTCTAATGTCTACAAAGGGTCGTTGAATTCCCTCCAGAGTAAATGGGACAGAGATTTAAGGCTGGAGATGTCTGTCCTCTCCCTCCGTTACACCACCTCTGTCATCTAAACACACCAAGTCTCATCTTCTCAAAGCGTATAAAGAAAATTTCACAGTAGATAGATTTTTATTGTCGTTTAATTAAGCCTCTGGTATTCTGTTAAATCTAAAGTTTAGCATCGTTAAGCATCCTTCCTGTGGAGGAAAAGGGTGGAAAGCAGGATTCTTTTATTCTGAATATTTCTATTGCGAGGACACAGCGCTGGATCCTGCCTGCTGGTTGTTTTTAACCCCGACGTGGCGCAAAGATGTGATGCTTTTTGAAGAGATGGACCAGGTTTAAGTGACCACTTCACTTCACTCTCAGGCCAAAGCAGGTTTCTGCTGAAATTTCTACAGTTATTTTGGGTGTTTGGGGTTCTGGGGCTGAGAGTGTGGTTTACTCCATCTTAGAAAATGTCAGCTGGATCGGTTTAAGTCTCGGATTGATGTCTTCTTCTTCTTCTTCTTCTTCTTCTTCTTCTTCTTCTTCTTCTTCTTCCTGTGCCTCTAACTGGACTCTTCTCCACAGTAATGGCGCCCAGAGGATCATGGGTATTGTTGGTAGTTAGGCTGATCTGCCAAGATGACAAAACATTTCTCAGAGAAGAAGAAGCTGACATAATTAAAAATGTGCACATGTACTGTTGCACTGTTAGATCTGTTTCTGTGTCGACTCCAGCTTCACGTAATGATGACAAACACAATGAAACAAATAAAGACTCGCTGTCAAATCCCTCTGACGTCTCCTGATATGGAACATAATTCATTTTGTCCTCCTTGTATCTGTATAGTAAGACACCTCATCATCTGTTGTCACGTACACGGCAGCCATTAATACGTTATATTATGATGAGGAAGTGGATATGTTTAATATGCACCATTCCTTCAGCCGCTCTTCTGTTTATGCTTTAGATCTCAGATTCTGGTTTTGATGTTAGAAAGGTGCCTTTTTTGTCTGTTTGTTTGTGTCTCCATCCTCATGGTGCATTTTTTATGTTGTTCGAGAGAAGATATGTTGATGGTGGAGTGATGCGAGTGATCTTTGGCCTCTTCTCTGTTTATCCTCTTTTATCTTTTCATGTGTCTTTAACGATGTAAACAAACATTCAGCCTGATGCTCTTCACTTCATCTCCAGCCAGAGAGCAAACAGGCAATTAAAAATGAAGCTGTGAAGCTGAACCACGTTCATACAGATTAAGACAACATGATGAGGAGCCTGTGCGCGCATCAGGAAACACCAAATAATAAATGAAACTGTTTGCAGAGCGGCCAGTAAATGAAACAAACTGCTAAAACCGAGTTTTAACAAGTTGCGTCTCCTGTGAGTTTGTTCATCTGCAGCTCATTTGCAATAAAGATTTATGTTCAACATTTAGTGCCAATGCCTTAAATGTGCTCCCCTGTGAGGCGGCGGGATCTGAGAAATCACGCGTGAGAATCCGTCTTTCCAGGCTTAGTTACACACATGTGGCTGCACAACAGTTGATTGGATCAATTAGTGCCCTGTGAGGAAGTACTGGCAGCTACAGGTGGCAGCAGCAATGGCGGCTGCTAAAGAGGTTAGCGCTAGCGCTGCTGTAGCATCAGTGCTATCACAGCTGAAGGCACTGAAGGCTTTTCTCCATGAAAATGTGTTTTCACTCTTCTCCTGACCACCTCAAATGGTTCATTGATCTGATTGGTTGAACTTAGTCCGTGATAGATGATCAACCACCTCCATTTTTTGGAGGAAATACCTGCAAGGATGCAGAATCTTCGGCATGTGCGAGCTTGTATGTCTGTGTTTGTCATAGTCACAGTTTTTGGTGCACAACTTAACAAATATTTATAAAGTGGAGTCCAAAATCTGTGGCCTTGTCAAAAGCTGCATGGACTCAAAAGCAAGAACAGGTGGAGCAAAAAGGAGCTGCACTTCAAAACAACAGGCAGCCAGAAGAGGCAAACAAATTCAAAATGTCAGAAACCAAAAAAGGCAGGAGCCTCGTCAACAAACAGGTCCACCAGTATGAACAGAGAGACTGGGGCGGACAGCTGTCAGGGAGTCGTTTATATCCAGAGACTAACGAGGGGACGAGGAGCAGGAGTGCAGGTGGCTGTGAGAGTCAGGTGTTTAGGAGCGGCAGGGTTTCACTGAAGGCAACTGCTGGATGAAGAAGAGAATGAGTGACTGACAGAAGGCACAGAAAGGTCATGAAGATGCTGCTGTCATGACAATCTGTAAATAAAAATGTATGCGGTTCAGCAGGAGGAGCATCGAGTGAAGATCATAATATTCATCTAAACGTCTGGAGACCATGTCCCTTAAACCAATCAGTCAATAAAAACAGATAACGCGTGCTGTAACACCCTCAGGTCACAACGTGTAGCCAGTATTTTATCATGTGGTTTTCAACATTAGCTTCTACTTGTTCAGCCACGTCTCGTCTTCCTCAGCAGATACAGTCGATGTTTCCGTGCAGAACTAAACGGTCGTGTGTCGGCTGCTGATGTGCAAACATGTAAACTCAGCAGAAGTAGAAGACCATGGCGTGCAGTTGAAAGCTCCAGAAAAGCCACCAAGAAGACCTTGAGTTAGGACTTTTTGTCGAGCTTCTCTTTCCAAGGTCAAGACTGAACTTTACGCTCAGAGGATCTGTCATAATGAAATGCTATTTTTTCTAAATCCATTTCATAAAAAGTCCTTAATTTCTGAAGTAATTACAGATAGCAGCTGTCATTCTTCCATTCATTTTCAAGGTTTCTAATTGATTTTTCTCTCCTACTCGGACTCTGCAGCTCCAACATTACTTATGAGCCGTGCAGCGGTTTTTGAAAGGAGGCATTTACAATGCAGAGTAGTGAGGTGGCATTGATTTTTTGAAGACTATCCATATCCATATGGGATGAACTGGTACTTAGGCATCTGTCTCAGATATGGTCTATTGAAAACATATTTTCAAAAGCATGCCAAACACGGCACAAGGACTCTCGACAGATACTATATTCTATGTTCAAAGAACCCTGAACGAGTCCCCGTCTGTGAAAGAGATTCAACAAAGTCTGACAACCTCGACGTCATTAGGCACACTCTCCAAAACCACGCCGTACTTTTCATACTCCAGTGGAGCCTCCTCTGATGGCGGATTTGCTTGTTAAAAGTTCTGTCAAAATAGTTGTCGGCAATATTTGATGATAGTGGAAGCGGTCACACATGAGAGCCAGAGCGCAGGAAACTCCTCTTACATTAATGAACGTGAGCATGAAATTCAAATCACGCTTCACGCGGGAATCGCTGCGGGGACGTGCTCTGGATCTGTTGGTCCATCATTTAAACCGCAGCTTTTCTTCTGGTCAATTTGGAAATCCGCTGCAGCTCGGGGATCAATACATCCAGGGATGAGTGTGTTGTCTGAAATTCAACATGGCTGCCGTCTTTCTGCATCTCTGTGGCCTGCAGACAGGAATCAGGCAGGAGCTCGTTCGCTTCGATCCAGAGTGAGATGTCTCCACAACCGTTGGCCTCGCTGTCGTGGAGCTTTGTTTTTGGAGTACTTGTTTTTACAGATTGGACTGTCTCAGGAGACAGTGTGTGTGTGTGTGTGTGTGTGTGTGGGGGGGGGGGGGGGTGAACGTGGAGGTGTCACGACACCCGTGTACACCTGTACCTTACCTGCTGCTTCGTAATGAACACTCAGCCTCAGTGGAGTCCGCAGGTGAAGGCAGAGGACCTCGGGTCCATCGCGTCTTTGAAGCTCGTGGTGCGTTTGTGGAGCCCGGCGGCGTGTCGTCACTGGAAAAGGACGAATGAGACATCATGTCTTCATTGATTTGTGCTCACAGGGTTTATTTGGCAGAGGATTACTGTCTGATGTGAACGCCGCCTTCTTCTTCGTGTCATTTAAAGAGCTCGCTCCCCGCTGCAGGCTTTGATCCAGCTCTCCGCGAAGACAGCAGGAGGCCGCCGCTCAGCAGATATGACTGACACACAGCAGCTACCTGTACACCTGTCTGTCCGCGCTGCTGTCTGTGGTTTGGATGGAGGCAGAACACCACCTGTTGATTCAGAAGGTCCAGTTCATAGATCAGCTCCATCTTTTCATCATATGAGAGATTGTTTGAGCCCAAGAAAATACTACAAAAATACAAAGAAGATTAAAAGTTTGAAATCAGTCAAACTCGTCAAAGTCAAAAACAACTAAAGTCTAAATTAAACTGCAATAAATTAATAAGTCCTTCTTAATATTTAAAGTCATAATTAGACGACATTGATGTGTAATTTTGCTGCACAGGTGAGTTCACCTGTGGGATGTTCAAATGGAATCACATGCGGTGAAAAACAAAAACAGCTTTCAGTCAGTTGCAGTTTATTCACTCAGGAAATCTAGTTCAGATCAAGAAGCACTTTTACAAGAGAAACCAGAGTTGTGTTGATTCTTCTGAAATCTTGCTGTTGGATCTGAAGTGAAATCTGGTTACGAGATAGCGGACGGAGCGTTCGGTGTAGCTCATCAGCCTCGAGGGTCCACGGCTAATTTCACTGAGTAGATTGGTGACAGGCTGAAGTCGCCTGTAACAACACACCCAGTCAAACAAAGGCGAGCGACAGCAACAGGAGAGCGTCTTCCTTTCCTCACACATAAGAAGGATTGAGCAGCCTTGGAAACAAACACAAACATTATGATCCTTTCTCAAACAAGCTGCAGGAGAAATTCACCGTCCTCGGTTCATTGTACCAAAGCTGGGCGACTCATATAAAATATGTATCACCTAAAACTCATTTACGGACGAGAAGTGGAGATGCAGAGAAGGTTTCATCTTCATTCCTCCTATGAGACGTGTCCGAATTCTTTACATTTTCTCATTTTGACCCATGTGTAGCTGCATTAAGTCTTAGTTTTGAGATGATCTGTGTTCACTTGCTGCAGTAAATGATCAGTGTGTCTAAAGCTAAAGCTCTTCTCCACCATGAGCAGGTACATTTTCACTTAAATCACAAATCAAAGCTACTCAGTAGAACAATATATAATAATAAATGTAATTTTCATCATCACTAACCTTCCGTTCGATGTGTTTATTTTGTTGGGGGGGGGGGGGGGGGCTGCGAACCAAATGTCGCCTCCCTCCAGGCTCGTCTGAGCGAATGTGCTGAGGTCTGACTTACAGCAGGTGCATTGTGGGTTTGATTCGACAGAAAGGCAGGTTGTTATTGTTGCTGTGCGGTGTAAAGAACATCAAACCGGCAGAGTTACAACAGCCTGAGGGCGTCAAGCCAGATGGAAAAGTGTGGATGGAAAAGTTTTGTTTTGTTTTTGGCAGGGAGGGGCGGCAGCTGTGTGATTGATTTCAGGGAAGTCAAAGGGGCTCTTACAAATACTAACAAGGATCCGCACTCTTCATATGGGTAAAATATACATATTTGTAGTCTGGTTTTGTCAGAGTCCTGACTTTAGGCAAAGCAGGTGTTTCTCCAGTATTGAATTCAGAACTCCCAAAAGCAACAGAAACCTTGAATTCACCTCCTCTTCATGCAAACCAGGCTGATGTGATGCTGCGTTCAGGTGATCCTCGTCAACCCAACAATTAGAAAACGATCACGTGACGAGCGTCTGTTCCTCAGGTGTTTGTGTTCAGGTGTTCCACTTTGGAAACTGCTGGGTTTGAACCTGTTGTTGAACATTTGAGGGAAACTTAAACCTCGAAGTAGCTACAACCACGGAGCTGCAAACATGAAACTTGGCACAAGGACAGTAAATGATGTGAACACGCTTCCCAAGAAATGAGTCCAATCAGCCAGATGGTGGTCATATAATTGAAGCCCCAAAATTCAATTGGCCAAGCCACTCACACTTGATACACGAGCCGAGCTCAAAAGTCCGCTGTGATGGATTTACCTCCATTTTGAATTTTTCACATCGTAATACTGAGACACACGTTTCTATTAGAAATGAGCAACATCAGTCAAAAAAACATGGAGATAGGCCCACTGGAGCATTTTGAGCATGGCCTATAGGGGGCGCCACAGTCACCAAACTGTATACCTCAAAATCCAGTGCAGAGAATGTGCAGAATGTGCATGTGCTGAGGACAAGAACTAAGCAGAATCCAGGGGGGCATATTGATTATTGTAAGTGGTTGTTGCCGATCGCATGTTTGCTCGTGACTTGAACAACCCTGACTAACCTCAGCAGAGACAGACACGCAGGGTGCAGTTCAAATGCATCGGCGGGGCGCGGTTATCGCAGCGCTGCAGGCTTTGTGGTGATGAAGCAGGTGTCGGACTGGTCTCACTCCCTGTTTGAACAGAATCAAACCCACTGAGGTGACTTCGCTGGCCTGTGAAAGCTGCTCGTTGCTGCTTTAATTTTGGTCCATTGAGCTGCTTCGCTCTGCTGAGCGCAGACGGGCTTGAACCCAGAATCACTACCTGCACCTGTGTTTACAACTACCACTGTTACTGTTACTTAAACCTACTGTCAGTACTACTACCTGGAATATTTAAAACTACCACTGCTACCATTACTGCTACTGCTGTAGCTCTGCTGCTACTCTACCACTGCTACAGCTATTACTGATACTGTTACTGTCACTATACTGCTAAACCTCCAATATCTAATACTACTACTGCTGCTACTATGGCTACAGTGGCAATAGTACTGCTATTACAATTACTACAACTATTACTGCTACTGCTACCTCTACTGGTAGTGCTTCTATTATTACGACTTGACTGCTACTACTATTATTACTGTTAACAATACTACTACTGTCACTACTACTTCCACTCTAATGTCTAATACAAGTACTACAATTACAGCATTTCTGTCTCTCTGCTGCTACTCCCAGTCTACTGCTACAACTACTAATACTGCTACCGTTACCACTACTGTCACTACAACTCCTAGCAATAAAATATTAATACTACTGCTACCATTACTGCTACAAAAACACCAAACAGTACCCCTACTACTGCTACTGCTCTGCTGCTCTGACCACTCATCCTCATCCTCCTGCTGCTATTACTACTACGATACCCACTACCACTTAACCACACCAGTTACTGCTGCTTCTATGAGACAAGGCAGGTTTGTAGAGTACCTTCCAACAAGGCAGTTCAGTGTGTTACACACAGAAACACATCAAAGAGACACAATGCAGTTTAAAATACACGTGAACGGGATGAAAAAAGAGTACAACACAGTCAAATATAAGATAAAAGCAGCTAAAATAACAGTAGCACGACTGCTGCTGCTGCTGATACTGCCAGTACAACTCCCCCCGCCGACCCCTGCAGCCGGGGGAGGGGGGGCAGCTGCCTCTGTCATTAACGTGCCCTCCATTTGCTGCCGGTGATGGTTTCTCCTACTTGTCGCCGCAGCCATGGCAACTACAGAAAACACACCGAGGAAAACGGTGCCAGAGCGAATTTCACTGATACTTGAGGTCACTTAATTATACACCTCTCGACCCGCCGTAAATAAGCAAACAAAGCACATCAGCTTCCACAGTGTGTTATCTGTCCTTTTTAAACATGAAGAAGGAGCTGCTCGACTCACTGCATTGATCGTGTCATACTGGAAATCTTTTCTACTATAACGCAGCTTCACGCTGATCACGTTCTGCTGATACTCGATCCTACGGCAGCTCTTCCTCCTACTACGTATGTATACTCCTACTACTGCAGATGCCACAGTACTTGGTTTATCTCTGTAACTTTTGTTAGTACCACTACTTCCACTGGTACCAGCAGTACCAGCAGTCCAGTGATTATTAGACTTTAGACTTTAGACTGCTTCTTTATTGATCCCAATTTGGGTAATTGTTTTGTTGCAGTAGCAATTAAACATGAAGACAAACACAGAATGTGTACACAATTATTTAGAAAAAAGAACAAAAAATATAAACAGGAATAAAAATAAATATATAACTAAGTAAAACTAAATATATAGTTATACTATATGTATTATAATGTATAATAATATATTAAAAATACAATATAACTAAGTATATAAACAGTATTTACAGCAAAACATTTGTGCAGTTTCAGATGACAGATAAGTGTAAACCATAGACCGTATGTGCAGTATTGCAGTAGTGCAGATAATATGTAAAAGTACTTTGTAAAACACAGTTTGTGAGGTTGGTGGATGAACTGTTTAAGCTGAAGAGGTGAAGAGGATGTTCAGGGTCGTCCATGACGGACGTAGCTGCGTAGCTCCATACTGATGCAGCTTCACGCTGATACTCGATCCTACAGCAGCTCTTCCTCCTGCTACGCATGTATACTACTACTACTGCAGGTGCCGCAGTACTTGGCCTATCTCTGTAGCTATTGTTAGTACCAGTCCTTCCACTGGTACCAGCAGCACTGCTCTCTCGTTCCAGTGACTGTCAGCACTGGTCCTGCAGCAGCGACGTGTCGTCTCAGTGGAGCCTCTCAGCTGGAGATTCGGGCTCTTACTCCTCGTTTCATCATTGGATGGTAAATCGCACCAGATGAGGGGAGCCGAGCATCCTGGGAGAACCGGCCAGCGTTTTGCCAATCTGTTGCCGTGGTGACGACTGTGATGGTTATTTTTCCCTCTCTCTCTCTCCGTCTGTGTGTCTCTCTACCTCTTTGTCTCCCTCACCCCCCCCCCCCGGTGGGCGGTGTGGTTAATACTCGTTATGTTCGTTACATTCATTACGTCTGACAGTGTAAATGGGCTGTTTTTTGTTCTCCCGTCTCTCCGTGTTTTTCTTCTTCTCCTTCTTGTCGTCGGCGGAGGCCTGTCCCTCTCTCGCTTTTCTCCTGCTGCCTCCGGATCTGATTCTCCTCTCCTCCCTCCTCCCTCTTTGGCGGCTCTCTACCTCTACCATGGAGTGTATTCACCAGAGAGATGAAGCAACAGCTTTCCGCCGCTCCCCTCCCTCCACCCCTTCATCCCTCCATCCCTCCTCTCTAAACCCCACAGACACATTAATCCTTCGCTCAGGCTCGGTTTACAGACACAATAGGCCTCAAAGAATTGGACTTGAGATAATTGTGTTGCTATCCCATTTCATCTGGAATGGCATCGCGCGGCGCTCGCCGCAGAGCTGCGGGTTCCCCGCCTCGACACGCACACACAGACGGAGGAGGTTTTGGCGAGTGCAGGGCTGTAATTATTTCCCCCTCTATTCATAATCATCATCATGAAAATTCACCACCGCAGGCCTGAGTCCACACTCCTGGCCCCTCCGTGTCTGTTTGATGTGTTGTCATGACGATATGGCGGCAATATGGTGCCTGCCCGGTGCCTGTGTTGTTGCGGGGTAATTAACGGCCACGCCAATATGGTCAAACACCTGCTCTGGCGGGCCCCGCCGGTCATCTGGGTTGGCAACCCCTCGACCTCTCGACAAACGCCAGGAGGGAGGAAACGGTCGGGTGGATGCTCGTTAGAGGAGGGGACGGTTGTGTTGGAACCGCAAGCAGGTGGAAACTGTCAGGTGGAGCATCGGCGGAGGACAGATTGACGATTCTCGGAGTCACTCGCGGATGCAGTCGACTCTGAATTCACCGTCACTGGAGGGGAAAATGGCGTTTTTTCCTCAACGCTGAGACCCTACACGGCCAAAAGTGTGCAGACACCAGAGCGTGACTCCCGTGTGTCAGCTCTGAACATGTGACTCTAAAACTACGGGCGTTAATCTGATGCTATGACGGCCTCCACTCGGCTCTGAAGGCTTCCCTCGATGCGGGGATTTGCCCTCGTTCAGCCACGAGAGCGTGAGCGAGATCCAGCACTGATGTTGGGTGATGAGGTCTGGCTCCCGGTCTGCTTTCAGTTCATCCCAGAGGTGCTGGATGGGGATGAGGTCAGAGCTCAGTGCACAGTTCAGCTCAGCACACCAAGCTGGGAAAAGTCATTATGGAGCTACTTTAGGCACCATCGCGTTGTAACGAGAACGCAAACTGTTGCAAAGTATAAAGCACATATTGCCTCATACTGTAATCAGATTTCCAACCCAAAAACAGCCCGACCCCACAGATGGGGGCATCTGGAACAAAGCGAGTGTTGGGCGCGACGGCGGCTGGTTTTATCCTCTGTGGCGTGCCGCAGTGGAAGCATCTGGGACACCTCATGTCCAAAGACCTGACAAAAAAACGAGCACGCCAGACTTTTTTTGACTCCTCTCAATAAGTTTCCTTTACGACGTTTCCTGTGAGGAACACGAGGTCGTCTCCATGCAGGCATATCCGCAGCCATGTCGCACACTGCATGAAAATGTTGGGAAGCGGCCATGATGCGATGATCAAACTGTGCTTTGTATGGAACTTTGTTTGCATTTGATCATGTATTTATCAATTTAAAACATTTTTTCTCTTATGATATTTAATCAGCCATGCGACTAAGTGGGGCTGACAAATGTATCTGCAATTCGCAAGCGACAAACATTTGTGAAACATGACGCTGCCAACATTAGCGATCGGCGTGTAGATCATGAAGGACGCCACGCTGCGTTTGGTCAGTGGCCAGCATGTAGTCTGCTTTGTCTCCTCGCCAAATCACAGCAAGAAGTCATGACTCTGTGATCACCTAATGTGGGCGAATGTGCAGCCTGATCCTGGCGTTCAATGCCTCTGTGTGCTGCTGCATTCAGGTGTATCTCCCCTGTCAAGTGCTGGAAAAGAAGTTCTTATGTGCACATTTTTGCCTTTTTCATGCACCTTTACACCTTCAGCAATTTCAGCAATTTTTCTTCTTTTTCTTTTATTCCTCCCCAATAAATATTTTGGAGTTTTGAATGTGTGAAAGCTCCGCCATCGACGACCACAAACATTTGAATCGCCTTGAATTTTGAGGACTCATTCTGAGGACTTCTGACATCAGGAGAAGGCACACGGTGTTGCAGCCTTGGGTGCAGAAATCAATATATATTGATGTGATTGTTTTATTATTATTATCATTATTATTAACATTTCTTAAAATGCCCGCTCCCATCTTGATAAAGGTTGGTGGACTGTGGACAGCAGTGGAAATGAGCCGTCTTTGTACCCGTCACTCTGACATGCTTTATTTTATCAGAATAATTGTTCAAGAAGCGAAGTGAAGCATTTGGGAAAACTGAGTGAACGGAGCTGAACATGCCTACGTGCTTCACCCTTTCTCCTGTTGTCTTTTGTTCCGCGTTTGATCCGCTGATTACATAATTACCATTGTATAATCGACTTTTATAAAACTGACCTGCGTAATCGGGCCATCTTAGACGCCGTTTCTCTGAGACCTGCTGAAGCAAAAGAAACATTATGTAAGTGTTGTTTACTGCCACGGGTCAGCGAGGCTGATTCTGATTAGAGTTTATTGGAGATATAAAAGACAGTGATGACAACAAAAGGAGGACGTGAGACAGAAATCACAGGTGAGACATTTTTGGATGGTCACATTTATGCAAAGGATGAAACGATGAAGCCTGATTTTCTTTCCTTCATTGAATCATTCTGCTGTGTGCTGGTGTTTAAGTTTAACACCATTTGATCTTTTCTGTGTGACCGCGCTCTAATTCTTTACTTTAATTTCCTCTTTATGAATCAGTGTGTAATGAATGCACACTGTTCGTGAGCATTAGCTGAAATTTAACATCGTTTCCTTTGGATTATTCAGAGTCGCCTTCTTTTATTTTGAAATCTTTAAGAAAATAAATCATAATTAATCATTTAGTTATTTTTATGCTTTTTGTGTATTTTAACTTTTTCCTTACATATCATCATGGAGGTGTTTCTATTAATCTATGGCGTCCATATCTATAAAACTGGCAAATTGTTGGACCCACTCGATCGGGACCTTCTTGAAAACGTAATGATGCACCTCAAGTGGCCGAACCCATCACAATTTTTTCATTTACACAACAGTAATTATAAAGAGGTGAAGGCAACTCTGTGGTTTAACAACGCTCAAATGCAACATGACTGTTTTTGTTCCTAATTTCTAATATTCTCAATCACTTAAAAAACAAATTGGTTTACAGTTTTTATGATTGTCCTGCAAAGGTGGGCATGAGAGAACTAGTCTGCTGTAAAAACTAATATTTCTGAGTGTTCATAAGCAAAATGAATGAAAATGAATCGCCCTGATTCGGTTCAGGGGGGTGAAGTATGACAGTTTCTCCAAACCTTGCTCCTCTCTGAATGTTCTACCTTTATCCTCTTTTTCTTTTTGTTCTCTCCTCTTTGTTTTCTTGACCTCGCTCCTCGTCTCCTTCTGTCTTCCTCTTGAATGTCTCTCTCCCTCTGCTGCTCCCTCTCTCTCCCCTCCACACCCCCCCGACGTCGCCCTGCAGTTCCTCCCCCTCTGTCCTGTAGGGGTCACTGTGGCTCTTCATCAGCCCCGGCCCCCTCGATGCGGCTGCAGCCCTGTAGTGAAACGCCTCCCAGGCTTCATTTTCTTGGTCAAAGTATAATTTTTTTTCTTTTTTGTGCATAATGGAAGCTGGAGAATATTAACGGGGCAAATATCTGATTTCATGCAAAAGAAAATATCTGATGTACAGGGAGGAATATTAAACATGTCTCCTGGTATTGTAGTTTTTAGGGCGACTTGGTGCTAAACAAAAAAAGCTTTTCACTCTCGCAGAGGCCGGAGAGGGAGAGAGGAGAGGCAGGTAGCAGAGGAGCTACCCTTCACATGTTCAACCACAGCACACGCACTGCCTTAAAGGGTCAGTTCACTCAAATCACAAACATCAGCACCGTGCCACGTACAGCATCGAGCCACACGATGAGTCCAGCTGTACACGCCGAGGTTCAGAGACTCGAAACGATCGAGCTCGGCTGTGCTGATATTTTCCACCTCAAAATTAGAGCTGTTCATACGCTGCCTATAGGGTTAAGTGACATAATGTGTTTTTGTATTTTTAGTGTACTGACCTTTTAAAGCAAATTGAATTGACCGTCTACTTTGGGAATGTTGCTATAACCATCCCGCGTAATCGTTTTTACATCCCGTCAGATCAAAATCTATCAGAGAGCAGAGACGTTTTTAAGTCCTCACGTTTGCTCAGGACATCGACATGAACCCAGACCCGGGGCATGAAATCAATTCAGAGCTAAATCTGCAATAAATTGACCCGAGCTTCCTGTAACCTGAACCTGCCGTGAACGATTCACTTTTCCTCCCAGGTTATGAAACATCAATGTAAAATCAACTCTTTCATTCATTGAGTTTGTCTCATTTATCTGGTTATCTCATGTTCACACTGACTTACTGTGCTGCAGACAAACCAAGAGGAGTTCACTGAACCCGCCTGGACTGACAGGTAGCTCGTTCATTGGGCGGCTTTTTGCTGATGTCACCCTGACCCTCACGGGGTGACAGCAGGTCACGCTGCTCTTTACTGAGCCTCATGTGTTTATTCAGCCTCTGTCGCAAAGAGCTCGTGAAGACATTATTTATTCTGACAGCTTTTATTTGAGGCTGACATCAGCCCACATGATGAAGGACGGCTAGACACAGGACAGACAGGAGGCCTCTTGTATCCGAGTATTATGGGATAGCTGCGATCAAAAAGAGTTTGTTTTAACAACCTCTAAACTACGCTTAATAACAATCACTAAATTACTAAATAAATTACTGGATAATTGCTGCGACAGACATGAGACACAGCGAAATGACTGAACAGCCAACTCCCAAAATGACAATCAGAGGGCAGAGATTAGGATTGAGAATACCTGTAAATCCTCACTTTGCTCTCACATTCAGGGTTCAGGTTTTGCAGGTTTTCAGCAGAAAACAGTCACATTCTCCTCAAACGTCTGCGTTTACCATCTCAAAGCTGATTTCCTCTCATTCAGAACAAACTCGACTACGACTCAATCTTCTCTCGTCGCTGCTCTGAGCATCCAAAACACAAAACCAGAAGCAAAACTCATTCACAGAGACGCAGAGTCGTGTCGAAAATAAAGCCGCGCAGACGCTGAAGCAGAGCAGAGTGGTTTCAGACAAACAGCTGACAGTCAGGCTGTTTGGGTTCATTACAGATGATCACTGAGAGACTCTTCTCACGCGTACGTGTGCAGCTCAGATCCTTCGACCTGTTCAAAATGACCACTCACGTCTGCTCCTGCTCCAGTTTAATGCTGTACACAGAGTCTTAATGCACAACAACAAATAATAAGCATTAGTGCTAATGATGCTAACAACAGGGCGCTCATTAAAAACCTGATGTCAGCGTCCTGCGGATGAAAGAGAGCCGCGGCAGAAAACACAAAATGGAAGATATTTATGGATTCACAGAAAATGTCTTTCGTCTGCTGAAGCAAAAACACACACATCCTGTGCTCCACGCACGCGCGCACACACATGCGCACACGCACGCACACACACACACACACACATCTTCATTTGCAGGCTGTGTGTTCTCTTGTTTTTACTGTATTCTTCAAAAGAGTGAAGTCAAATCCTGCAGTCACACAGCAGCCTCTGACTCATTGTAATATATTCTACTGATTCGGCGTGTCTGTGTGTGTGTGTGTGTGTGTGCGGGCGCGGTGTGTGCATCTGAAATTGTTGACTCACTCTCTATATGTAGCCTGCACAGCGCGTCAGTTGTCAGACGTTAATGAGACTGCGTTCACATCAGACTAAATGCAGACAGTGCTAATTTATTTATCCTTTTAACTCCGTGTTTTTAGCATCTTCAGGGTGATCCACAACGCAGGCATGTTGTTCAGCAATTCTGTAGCATTACAGATGTCTCATGAAACACATATTCTTGCATTTCTACATATGCATCAGCCCTCATCGACTCCGACAGACCTGCAAGTCTATATTTTTCACCTTTGCTTGCTCACTGGAGCGTAGCATCCACAGGCAGCCGTTCAAATCACAATTCCACAGGATGTTGTGACCACGTTGAGTAAATCTATACTTATGGATCAACAACCCCAGTTTCACTCTGAGCTTTCTCGCTTCAGTGTGGGCTTATAGAGCTAAGGTGGATGAGGCGAATAAAATAAATGACTCCACGGGTGAAAAGACTGTCATTTTCCCTCTGTACACTCATTCAGCATAGTGAGGACAGTTTGTCCAGCCGCCGTCCATTCAACCCTCGGCACAAATACATAGTTTATAATCGCTCTCTCTCAGAAATACAACGTTTCGAGGTGTAGGCACACCGGGCATGGTTAGGCTTTGCTAAAGATTGTGGTTTGGTTTAAAAAAAACTTGGCTGGGAAAGGGCTGTGTTCATGGTTGGAAGAAACCAGTTGACGGTCAGCAGGAAATGGGAAGTGAAGGGTGGTCTCTTCATGTCAAAGTCTGATGTTTTGTTGACCCGTCCGACCCGTTGTGACCTCCTCTTCCTCCTCTGAAGTCTCGGTAACGATGACGCAGGACAGGCAGGAGTCAGAGCTCCAGCAGCCGCTCGAAGGCTTCGTCACAAACGTCATTTTATGGTGTTTTTCTGTCCAGGACTCCTGACAGGTCGATCTGAGGACTGTGACATCTGCATTGATACTGGGCTTTTCTACCTTGGCAGACATAGTGCTTTACAATATGCTCACATTCACCCGTTCACACATAAACACCGATGAGCGCTTGAACTGACACTCCTCACACACCTCATGTCGGGTGTGAGAAACACTGAATCTAATTTAAAATCCTCATTCCTACCTGTATGGAAAACACTTTGAGTTACATTTGTGTCTGAAACTGCAACGATTTATCACGCCAAAAAAAGACTAATTAGGCTGTTTGTCCCATGTGAGCATTTTCTGACCTGCCACCATTATGCACGCTGCTGTATTCATATCATACACACAGATATAACTATCACGCCCATTTCCTCCTGCAAAGCATTGTTTGAGGTACTGATGAAGAACATGGATGCACTTTAGAAAACCACTACAAAGCCCCCATTGTTACTTAAAAATCAATAAATCCAACATTAACACTAATACAATTAATTCAGCTAATTTAATTTCAAATGACCTCTGATTCAACATGTTGACAAATGGCTACAAATGTGTAAAAGGATAAAAAAACAGCTTATTAAGGTTTGACTTCTGCTCTGACTACAAGGCTAACAAAGCAGGAAACCGCGTTGGAATAATGCATGAAGACATCAAAGGAATGATGGGAGGTTTTTGGTTCTTTCAGTTCTGCCAACATGACGTGAATGCAGCTCAGGCTCTGCTTAGATTCAGGCAAAGTCTTCACGTTGATTCGTGGTAAAAGAAGTGCTTTCTGGAAAGAAAAGAAAAGAGCATCACACTTTGTATCCCCCCACCTTCATATCACATCCCTCGCCATCGCTCCCCCTCCTCCTCCTCCTCCTCAGATTAAAAGAGCATTGTGGGTAAAGACTGCGCAGGTGGCGATGGAGCGTCCTCCAGAGGCCGAGCCGGCTGTTGGAGTCCCTGATCACATGTTAACACTAATTAAAAGAAAGAGGCAAAGAGAGAGGACAATCTGCACTGTGATCATTAGCAAAACGTTAAAGTTGCCTTCAGAGCCGAGCTCAGACCACATGACCCCGCAGGTCACCACTGTCCTCAGGAGCTTCCACCCAATCATGCAGATGCTGCCATGACCCCTTTTCAAACCAGGGTAACCTCACCTCTTCACCTCTGGGGAACATGAATGCACTCAGAACAGTTCTAGCCTCGATCCTTAACACCCCGTCCCTTACTCTGGACACGTCAATCACTCAGGGCTTTAAAAATTAATTACAGGAAGACTGTTGAAAATGGAAGTCCACTGGACGGTAGGCAGTCTCCTTAGCCACCGCAGATGGGAAAATGTGAGTGTAAAGAAAGAAAACACATCATTTACCCAGACAAAGAAAGGTGTCTTTCATTCCCTGTGGAGTGTTTGACGGCATTACAGACCTCAAGAATACACAGTATGCATTTTGGTGGTAGCACAGAATATCAACAAAAACAATGAAAAAAATGTAGCTGCTAATAATATAAATAGTGGTCTTGGATAAATACTTTCAGTCCCACCAACACCACAGGGATTACGGCCAGCCAGTCGGGGCCGTTGACACTAAACCTTCAAGTCCGTCTTCGACGCTGAGGCTCGATGAACAGATCAGCTCTGTGGCGACAGGTCGCTGTGTTCAGCTGAGGAACGTGGCTAAGCTGAAGTCCGCCCTCAACGGCATGAGTTACCTGAATCTCCTCACGGCTTGATTACTGCAGTTCTCTGCGTCTTTGTCCTCTTTGTCTCGCCTGCGGCTGGTGCAGAATGCTGCAGCGAGAGTTCAAGAAAAAGAGACAGCATTACACCAGTACTACCTCCCAAACACAGGACTTAAGGTCCTCTGGGGAGCATGAACATCGGCACAGAACTTCACAGCAATCCATCCAAAAGTTGTCAAATCATTTAATCCAGTTAATAGTTGTCAAAATGTTTTCAGTCTGGACAAAACTGGAGGGCCGCCATCCCCACAGCCACGCTGAAAACTTACTGGATTATTCAAAGAATTGTCAGTAATGACTGAAACATAGATTTTATATGATGAAGAGGACAGTGTGCAGACGGCTGAGGAGGTCCAATAAACCCCAAACTCTTAACGAGATCCCTCCTCTTTAATTTTTACATTCATTTTTACAGGAACATATACATAAACATGAATGTTCAGCTGGTGGATAAATAGTATAACGCAGTAAAAGTACTGTAAAGTACATCTAATCCCAAAGAGAATCACTCAGGCCCGATTGCTCCGAACAAACTGCTTCACGGATTTAATGTGATCCTTCGTCACATGACTGCTCCTTCCTGCATTTCTGACACGCATGTTAAAAAGCATGCACTGGTTGGAGAATTTCAAAGAGGGGTTTTTATGTGATTTCGCAGGGTCTTTGTGCATTCGCCCTCGCCAACTAAAGCCACAAGAAAACAGCTTTAAAAACGCCAGCGCTGAGCTCCAGACGAGCTCCGAGTGGGAGGACGAGCGAGCAAAGGTGGGAAACAATCCGCTTCCGCCCGAAGAAATTACCACTTCACCGTGAAAACATGCAGCTCTGAAGCCCCGCGCTGATAAAAACCAGAGAAATAAATAAGAAGCAGCACTCCGCCACCTCCCCTTCTGTTCATTTATTCTCACCAGGCGGAGAGTTTATCATTAGTAGTCCACAAAAACATCAGTCATGTTAAAGCGTGCTGGTATTTCACCATTATGGCAGAAGCTGAGGTTCCCTGTGAAAAAACAAACGTGTGAAATTCTCCATCTGATGTGTTTTTGTAGCTGGAGGCTGCTTTCAACCCGAACGCTTGATGAGAAAATTGAAGAGAATTTCTACCCACTAAAAGGTCGACGAACGTTATGAATGTTGAGTTTGGTGTAAATAAACTTCATGTAATTTCTCTTTGAGACGAAGTCGCCCGTCTCTTTGCATCTCTGGCGTCCTCATCGTCTCACAAAGCCGTCTGAAACATCCAATAAGCCTTTAACTTTGCAGAATTTAAACATCTCTCTCGGAACAAATCCATGGAGACATTTCTCAGCCAATCAGGAGCTTTTATGAGCCTGTCGATCGAGCACGGTCACACGGCGAGTTATCGACCCCTCAACCCTTTTAACGTCCGAGCTCTTTGACGCCGCTGAAAGACGACCAGTGGCGGGGATCAAACCCGCGGCCCGCTGCGTACACGACGCTCTCCCCGTCTGGGCCTCAACATTAATGAACATTAGGGAAACCTTCATCGATCCCGACAGAAAAAACTACCAGGAGTGAATCATAGAGGCACAAAGGATGAGAAGAATCGAGCGGAGGCAGAATGAAATCGGACACGTTTGCAGCGACTGAGGCGCTGGAACAGGAAACCAGTCAGTTAATAAACAGGCGGGAAACAGTCGTGTCAAGCTTTTAATCAGCCAGTCAGTGAAGCGGAGGATCGATGCAGCGGCCGGTCAGTTGCTGACTGCTTACTGACTGGATGTTGTGAAGCTCAGCAGGTCGATCTCTGCGATCGATGCTGAAAACAAGCAGAGACACAACCTGCTGTGTGCGTGTGTGTGTGTGCGTGTGTGTGTGTGTGTGTGCGTGTGTCGTTTCTCTGTTTTCTGAATAGGAGTGCAGCAGAAAAGCTTTTTGTCTCTCAACGCCAAACAAACTAAACTCCGGAAACCGCTTCATGAAATACCGTTTAAGTACCATTTCTGGTGTTATTCTGCAGCTCGGCGGACAATCAGCGAGGCAAAGTGGAGCCCCGCCCACCGCCAGAACCATTCCACTGAAAAAGGATCGGAAGCTGCTTTCACTCCCGAAATGACAGCACTTTTCAAACAGACCATGAATGACCGAATCTATGTTCGCAAACAGGCCGATATTTGGAAGCTGATCAGTTGACAGACTCTCAAAATGCTGATTATTACCAAGTGAAACTTCCTGAATGATCATCTGATGGTCAAAGGTGTGCTGGTTTTGTTGGCAGCTTCATCAACAGACACAGCTGAGGTGAAGATGGTGCTGTTTGGGCTCAGTTATCACCACTGATCCTGTTGTTGTCGCGGCGTTGGCGTTCATTTTAACCACGACACTCGATGCAGCTCAGCCCAACACCCTCCTCTCAGCTCTGGTTTGGTCTCCACCTGAAGCTGCTCGATGTCTGTCAGCTGTGCATTTAACCTCTGAAACTGAGCCGTAAACACAGGAGCTAATAAGCTCCATAGTGTCGCAGATTTGGGGAACTCAGACCCCTTTCATGTTACATGTCGCTGTTTTATTGATGGTTATTAAAGATATTTTTACAAATGTGGCCAAACTGCACATATTACATATAAAACATATAAAACTGGTGTCCAGATGGGGTCTGGCTGATCCTATTATTCTGGTTTAATGTGCTTGTCCTGATCCAGATAAGATCACCAGTTAACACGCATATAAGAGGCTTTTAAACATTTAAAGTTTGTGGATATATTAAAACATAAACAGAGTCTTTAAATCTGGGATCTCAACAACAGTTTATGGTTATTTTTTCTAAATGACTGACAGCTCATCATGGACAGGATCTGCCAAATCACAGAGTCACATTGTGCATTTACACATATTTTTATAATAATTATTATTATTTTATCATTAGACCACAGTTTCTTAAATCAGCCTCAAAAATTATTTTATTGTCCCATAATCTATACATATACACCCTTTATTGATGATGAGGCTACAGCTAAAATATCCCTTATTTTATAAGATTAAGGGAAAGGCAACTGAAATAAGCCTTAAATTAATTAATAAAAATAGAAATCATGAAAATAAAAGTAAAATGAGAACCAGAAGCAGCAGTTAAGGTTTAATTTCCATCATTTAATGACTGATGATTACTTGTTTTATTGATTTCATGAGTGTTTACAGCATGAAATTAAAATGTTCTGTGCCCAAATGAACAAGCAGCAAAACTACAAAAAGACCTCCGAGTCCACAGGAAGCAGGAGAAGAAGTAAATATGTGTCAGTTAACAAACATGAAGCCTGTGCTCTCGAGTCTGACAAAGAAAGGCAGAAGGTTTGTGAAGCTCCTCTGCACTCAGTTTGCCAAACAGTGAAGTGTTGTCTCTTTTCTCTCTCCAGCCTTCATCATCCTCTCCCCATTCAGCGCCACACCTCGCTGTGAGGAGACTCATTCCTCTCGTCCCCCGCTGCCTGCAAAAATTGGCCCAGAGGACTAAAGGAGGAGGAGGAGGAGGAGGCGGAGGAGGAGAGGAGAGGGGGAAGAATAGCTTTTGACACACAAAACCTGCATCCAGTTCAGACAAAACCTTCGTCTGCAGCGTCAGAGCGGCCGCTGCTTTAACGTCTGTTCCTCCGATAATGAAGGCAGTTATGTAAAGACCGCCTCACAGATCAGACTCCTCAAAACATCCAACTTACGCTCCCGCATCCCAGAGTGCTTCACTGCAGTGACAGCCTGACTTGGCAAATCTCAGGATTTTTCATCTCATGTAATCTAAAATTCAAAAGTCAGATTTGCTCCTTTAAATTAGACATACGACGAATATCACAGCACACACAAATCAACAGATTCTCCCAGTTTTCAGCGTTTGCCTGCGTGTGTGTGTGTGTGTGTGTGTGTGTGTGTGTGTGTGTGTGTGTGTGTGTGTGCGCGCACTCATTCCTGTGGTTAGTTTCTATGTGTGCTTTCACTCTGATCCAGTTCCAAGAAGCCACGGCATCGAGCCGTCGCCGTCCGTCAGACAAAGACGACGTTCTCCAAGAGAGGGAGAAAAGACGCTGCTGAGAACTGAAGATTCAAAGAGGAACCAGAGAGTTCTGCTCTTATTCTGCTGCAATCAGCACAGAACAGGTGATGATGCTTCAGCTGATTGACTGATTAACACCTGCTTCAAGGTGCCATGACAGACGGAGCAGCTGAAGGTAACTCACAGCCCTGACCGTCTGAGCTTTCAGTGTTAATGCACACTGAGTGTTCAGCTTATCTTTCTGAAGTTACCTGAGGACAGGTGTTGTGTGAGGAAGATGCTGTTTCTAAAGCTCAATCAAGTCAAAATTTTAAACAAATAAGAAATATGAAACCTTTACAGACTGTACGAGTACGAACCTTTTCGTCATAACAAATACGGAAAAATAATATTTGGATTTCAGCATATTCTTTTCTTTACTTGTGATAAAAAAGTCCTTCGTTTCGCGTTGACCTCAGGCTAAATGATTTCCTGTACACACAAGACAACTAGTAGCCGAAGCTGCTGCTCCCCAGACGATCAGTCCTCGTGGGTTTGAGGACCGAATTTCAGCTTCAGCAGCACGTCAGCAAAATCATGTTGTG
This sequence comes from Chaetodon trifasciatus, assembly GCA_037975065.1. NCBI lineage: Eukaryota > Metazoa > Chordata > Actinopteri > Chaetodontiformes > Chaetodontidae > Chaetodon > Chaetodon trifasciatus. The sequence goes on along the minus strand of JBBMOE010000036.1, from coordinate 971,855 downwards.
TGCTCAGTGCAGCTGTTTTTTTTATTATTGTGTGTGTAATGAACATTAAAGCCACTGGAGGCTGCAATGTCTTGTTAAAACACCAACAAATAAAAATTTGCACAAGGTCTTTAGCCCAACATAGTTTGGTTTTGATGAGAATATTAAATTATAGAGTCAATCTGTGCTTGCAGAGCCATGATTATGAACTGTTGTGTTTGTGTGATGCTGATAAGTTTCCTCACAGTGAAACAATATCAGGAATTGGCAACAGAAGTGCAGATTTCTACTGTGCCAAAAAATTTCAATATCCTTTAATTAGACCATTTTCATGTCTAAAATATCAAATGAAACATAGCAAATATTAAACCTTTTCTAGAATTTTTCCACTCGCTTTAAACCATCTGCTGAACCAGAGTTCTCCTGTAAAACCAGGACGTGCTGCGCCGATCAACCGATTGATGATCAATCAAACGGAGTCAGATCAGATTAAAGCTGCCCGATCGCTTTAACTAAAGACAGATTAGATAGAAACGTGATCATTTACAGCAGATATTCAATTGCTGAATTGTTAAATAAGCTTCTAAAGGCAGAACTCCACTCGAAAGGATTTTATCAGGCCTCTGTGAAACTTTACCTCCAGCCACCTGAGCTCACACCACCCGTGTGGCGCAACACGGCACTTAAAACAAACAACACGCCGAGCTGGCGCCTCTGTCAATGAGTGACGCGTCAGACCAGCAGGCAGAGGAATTGATCCAGAGATCCGAGGTGGTGACCACCTGAGCGACTGAGACCAAAGCCAATCACAGGCGCCAAACACAACCTCAGAAAGAAAGAAAGAAAGCACGGAGGCGAGGCGTCCAGCCGGCGCTCCGCTGCGCTGCGGTTGGTTGGTCGATTGATAAATGACTCGGAACTGATCGGAGGAAACTCGCCCTAATGGACTGATCCCCACTGGATCAAAGTTCCCTTTTAGTCCCCGGTCAGGACCCTTACAGTGGTGTCTCGGCGTGAAGCAAACACACAAACACACACTCTGCTCTACCTCCAGGGTATAAATAATATCCCCTGTCAGCCGACGGAGGAGGCTGAGCAGATAACAGAGTTTCCAGGAAAAAGGAGCAGGAGGCTCGAGGAGAGGCCAGAAACAGCAGCCGACCGCCGGCTCTGCTAAACTCTCCGACTCTGAACTGAGACCGTATGAGCATCCAGAGGATCCTTGTCCCTCGGCCGGCCTCAGGTGCACGAGTCGAAGTGCTGAAAATACGCATGCATGACAAAGGCTGATGGAAATGCACTTTAATGTGTTCCACTATCAACAAAAAAACCCATGAGAACATAATTACTGTGTTCAGATCCAACTGGTAGGAGACACCAGGCCAGACCCAGAAGACGCGGGACAGACTGTACTCTTCTCTGTTCTGGCTTTGAGGCAGATCATCATGATGTTTACTGAGCACATTTCTGCTCCCCAGAGGACGAACCCTTTTCATTTTAATGACCCCGTGACCTTTCTTTTCTTTCTGTTATGGAACGCTTACTTGTGATTGTAGTGACCTTTAATGACCTTTCCTCCGATGATAGCATCAAAGCACACTTTCCATTTTTAGCTCCTCTACTGCTACGGCTAATGATAATAATAGCTAAATCATCATTATAACTGACTGCAATTAATCCTTCAGCCTCTTGGGGGCATTGAAATGACTGTAATTAAAGATGGCCGACACATCTCAACTTCCTCCCGTTGTGCAAAAATGAAGCCACGGAAACTGTCTTAAGAAAAAAAGATTTGATGTGCGCTGTACTGCAGCCAGCCAGCAGGGGGCGACGGAGATGTTTTAGCGTCACTTTAGAGGAGCTGTAACGTCGTTCATGTGTGCACGCAGTCATCGGTGGCAGCACGCTGAAGCTCAAACGGTGAAATCCAGTTTGGTTTGATGTGTTTGTGCTGGATGTTAAACTTTAAGCGACCACAGCGAACGGCAAAAAACGGCCAGCAGACTCCCCCAAAATATTCTTCTGATACCAAGTGTGCTTTGGAATTTAATGGGACTGGATGAGCCAGGGAGAGTTTTACAATTCTTGGAATTTGAAATTCTTTCTCATGCACTATGCAGGTAAACACAAAAAAATTAACATTAAATATAAAAAAAATGAGCAAGGAGTGAAATTACGCCGGAAGCGTCTGTTTAATTGGCTGCGGATCACAGATCTGCAATCACCATCCATCTGCTCCATCTGATCTCCGTTCACTTCAAACACACACACACACTCCCTGCTGGACTTCATTTGAATATTTTGTCGTGTCGGAGTGTTTCTTGGTCAGCACGTTAAGAACACAATGCATCTGTGTATGTCCTGACATGTTGTTATTCCCTAATAACTAACACACTGAAGCGATGACACACACCAGCTGCTAACACATGAATTATCTCCTTTAGAAGAACAAACAGTAGTTACTTTCAGCATTAAATACAAAAATGCCTCGTGGCTCCCAGCAGACCCTGAAAGAAGGAAGCTCGATGAGCAGGAGCAGGAAAAATATTAGAATTTATGTTTTTAGAAAGCGTCTCGTGTTCAAAGCCGGCATTTTGTCCTCATGGTGGCCCCGGTACAAAGGTCAGGGGGGTCAAAACTGTTAAGATGACGCTCTGTAATACATAAATAAAGCAGCATGTGATCACCTGCTGATCCCCTCACCTGAAACTCACCTGAAAACAGCTCAAAGTCAATATATTTAATGTTTTCACTCTCAGCCTCATTGATTTCTGTAAATATCTGCTTCTCATAAATCTGATGCAGCAACACGTTTCAAAGACTGCTCCGGAAACACCTGTCTGGAACATTCTACAGGTAAACAGGCTCACTGGTAACAGGTGATTGGGCTCAAGAGCATGATGGATCTTTCTGTTGTATAAGTAATGTAAACACGTTTCCTGTTTGGCTTTTAAGGCTGCGCCACTGTGTCTTCACTGCACTGCTTCAGCCTCTGCTGCATGATCTGTTGATGAAGCCCGTTGTCTCATTGTGAAGGACGGATGTCCTGGATGTGTCCACAGCATCGATGTCGGTTTGGCCGACTCAGCCTGCAAAATCACCAGCAGCCGGTGAAGACGAAGCTGAAGCAAATGCTTGAAACAATATTAAGGAGTTAGACTTTACATCATTCTATCAACTGAAAACATTACACGATCATTTATGTTCGCGGTTAAAGTGAAATTTTAATTGTTAGCAAAAAGGTGGAAAGCTCAGGACATTATGGCGTCATCAAGTCCGACCTGAAGTAAAATTCCCTCATGTTTTCTTCTGTTAGCTGCAAAGCTCGGTTTGGATCGGTGCGTTTCATCCACAGTGTTTGTTAGACGTTGAAGCTGAGAGCAGCGGCACAGTAACTGCAGCTCAGCGGTCTTCTGTCCTGTAGCTGCCTCTGATCCGTCAGATAAACTCGCCGCGTCTCGCTCGTCCATCTTCGAGCTGGAGACAATGAATGAATCTCTGCACAGAGCGTACAAAAGTTCACATTTGTATTCTGCGGCGGCGGCGGCGGCGGCGACTCTGTATGGATTCAGCTTGAGAGAAACATGCTTTCTTCCCTCACTTTGTCTCCTTTATCTCCTCCTCGTGGAGGATTTGTCTATCTAAAGCCTCAGACTGTTCCACTCTCATTCACAGCTCTCCCTCCTCTCTGCTTCCTATTTATTCCTTCATCCTCCATCATCATCATCACTCCTGCCTCCCTCCATTGTCTGCACGATGTGACCTTTAACCTCTCCACTATTGATCCAGGAACTGCACTTTATCCCACTGTACGCTGTAATAACTTCTCTTCTCTCGTGCGGAGAATCACAGGTTGCCTCCAACCAAATTGTTTTTGTTCCGCCGAGAAACAGAAGCGGAGAAACCAGGTAAGATGGAGGCGAGCGCCGCCCGACTTTCCTCTTTTTGCATTTAAATTTCAGCCTGAGAAAAAGCTTCTGAAAGCAATCCAGTCTTCGCTGAACCAAACCTATCATCACTGCAACAAAACCTCCATGTGAACCAGCCGCTGCTCCGTCGGAGGACTCCCATCTGAAAGTGTTGTCTTAAAACTGCCAGTCGGGCGAGATCATTTCACTTATTTCCCATGCAGATCAACTCTTTTCAAGTATTTCAGAAGATAATGTGTCATTATCTCATTTTTGCTGTTATTTTATTTAGGCTCCAGTTTTAATATTTTGACATTTAATTCTTGCAAATTCCTGAAACTGCTTCAGATAAAAGTGGAATTATCTCGCAGCACTGGCAGAGTTTTCTCGTTTTAATCTTTTGATCCTTGTTTTTCCCTCCAGTATTCCCTTTAAGTATCTTCAGGATTAGAGAGAAAAAACCTTTTCCCACATTGAAAGTATCACATTTACATTCTGTATCTGTTTGTTCCATCTAATTATTTGAGGTATATGCGTAAATCATTTGGCGTAAATAATATATTTGTGTGTTTTGCTTCAGATCAAAGCGTGTGCTCTTATTGACGCACATCAACACACCATTGTTGTGTTCACAGCATCTGGATTTCTGGCTGAAAACTGCCTCCCAGCTGCATCACTTTCTTTACCATAACCAAACAATACATCCCCGACGTTAACCGAGCAGTCTTAGGTTGTTTTGGTGGGAGTAGTTGCAGGTCCGGGGTCTGTTCAGGGCCACCATGGTCTTGCTTTAACACGACGTGCGCCTATGAGGACTGCCATCACGCCCATTGGTCCCAGCAGAGGATATTATTTAGTCCACGCACGTATGAACGCATGTTCAAGGACGACACGGTTATATTTTCCAGGCTGCAGTTTGTAAAACGCTTCCTGCCGTTTATCGAATGTAACACATGGTTGTATTTCACTCCCACTTTTGTCAGGCACAAAGTCACAGAACACAATCCTGAAAATGCCAAGCAAGACAGAGACAGACAGGAGATGCACTGGAAGCGACCACGTCAGCTTAGTGTTACTGTTATTAGCTGAAATCAGACTTTACCTGATTGCTGCTCCTGTAATTCACCCTCATGATGTTTTCATTTCACGATGAGAAAGAACACATGTGAGCGGCCGGCTCTGGTGCGTCACATGAGGAAACTAAGAGAAGAATCTACTGATGAGCATCATTAGTCCAGACTGCAGCCTGAATCTTTGCATGTCATAAATAGTGATGAACAGACACAAACTGGAGAAAATGAATGCCATTCTTCTCCATAAATCAGGAGTTTATTTCTGTTTAGTGGCCGTTTCGCTAACTTTTTATGCCAGAGTTGGCTCAACACCTTGTTTAAACTCTGTCTCGCACTCAAATCCATACATGTTACCTGCAACAAAATGAATTATTAAGTGAAGGCTCTATATGCTTTATTCAGATCGGGAAATCGATGAACAGTTCACGGTCAGCACATTGATTTAACAGCAGTTCATCTTGTGAAGTTATGCTAAAATCACGTTCAGTATCTGCTGATGGGCAGTCTGTCTAGATTTCACACCACAAGCAGCTCAGACTCTGATTGGTTGAAGTCCGAGATGCCTCCTTAACAGGCATCACCGGAGTTTGAGTGACAGCTTTCACACCAGCCCAGAACAGACAGACGCAGCTCATCTGAACCGAACAGCTTCAGCTTCCTGAACGTAACCTCAGAGGTGGCAGATCAGAAAGGGTTCATGCCATGTTAGTCAAACAAACAAACAAACAAACAAACAAACAACCTGTTTGCTCATTTACTGCAGGACTTCCTGTGAATGTAAATCTGACAGGAAATCAGCGGCTCCAACAAAACCAGTCTGGAAACGTGTGAGGCTTCACACACTGATATCCTCCAGTTGGTGGTGTGTGGAAGGAATTTCACATCTTATTTGAAATAATCCCAACCTGTATGAGCAGCGGCCCAGTAATCCAGCACCCCCTCCCCCCTCCTCTGCCACCAGCACACACACACATATGCACACACACGCACACACAATAACACACCAGCATCGCTAAGCCTGGCCGTGAAATGGGATTCTCAGGGATGAGAGCTGCTCTTTGTGATCACAGAGGGGGATCTACCACACACACACACACACACACACACACACAAACTCACATTCACACACACACACACACACAGGCTCGCAGCGAGTGTGTCTGTATGTGTGAGTGAGTGTATGTGGCTCTTTATGTCGAGACACACGAACACACACATCTGAAAAATGAGACAAACACTTCTTTTTTCTCTGAAGGCTCTCTGGAATGGATGTTGTGGGACTCAACTGTTTCTATGGCAACTGCAGCCCATTTACTCCCCATGGTTTGTGTGTGTGCGTGTGTGTGTCTGTACACTCAAATACTGTTTTTGCTCATGCACACATACTGTATGCATACTTTGTCTCTATCTCTGTCTGCTCTTGTGTTATTTTCTGTATATAAACAGACTGTGTGTGTGTGTGTGTGTCTGTGTGTGTGTGTGTGTGTGTGTGTGTGTGTGTGTGTGTGTTTGTGTGTGTGTGTGCATTGGTGACATGACAGCAGCCCACCTGATCTGATGGATGGGAGTCGTGGCGTCGCCTGTGGCTGATCAGAAACAACCAGAGCCAGCATGGCGACATCTGCTGCCCCCCTTTCCCCCTCTGGAGGGAACAAATGCAAACAAATGCATCTCTGCTGCGTGTATTCAGCCTCAGAGCGTCAGCGAGTGACAAACCAGAAGCAGATATGTCCACAAACAGCAAGTTGGCCGGCTCGAAAGATTGGAGCGTCGGTGCGCTGTCGCAGGAAGAGCTAATAATGGTGAAGAGGGACGAAGCAGAGGGAACCTGGACGGAGCAGATAGCTGCAAGAGGCCGGTCTGAGGTCAGGACCACAAACAAAGTGTCATTTCTGCAAAGAAGAAGCAGAAATGGAAAATAAAAGCCTGTCGGAGACGTCGAGCTGCCACATCAAGGCTCACGGGACTGTGGCTACACGACAAATATGAGACAAGAGGAAGCTGCCAACACTCAGCCATTTTCATCTCGCACAGTTTCATCTGTGCAGCCTGTGCAAAGAGAGATCCAGGGTGTTTAGCCTAGCTTAGCACAAAGACTGGAAACTGCTAGCCTAGCTCCACTAAAAGTGATGAAATGTACCCTCCAACCAGCCACCAATCCAAGGGTGAGCTGGACTTTGCTGAGTTCAGACATAACTCAAACCTGGAAACTCCACAAAAGCAAGAATATTTCAGAAGAAAAAAAACAAAACTCTAAAGCCAGCAGGTTAGCACACCCAGCCGACTGAATGCTAACTGCTGCTAAACCCAGATTTTTACATTTTCATTGCTTTACCCATTAACCAAGTTAAATAATGCAAACAGACAGGTTTATTTGAGATTTTTTCACTTTTAAATAACCTGGGCTAGCAGTTTCCCCTAACTTCCAGTGTTTGTGCTAAGCTAGGCTAAACATACAGCAGATGTGTGTTTTCATGAGAATCTGACCAGGACTTATAAGAACTGGTACTTAGGCTTACTCAGACCTCTGCAGCAGTCATTCACATGATTTCAACCAGGAGACTGGGGTTCACGTCCTGTGGGAAACCAAAATGAAACCAAAACTGGGCGATCTTTACCTGTTCCTGACCACAGGATGACCAGACCTCACCGAGGAGCTTTGTGCCTGAACCTAAACAAACTGTTTCACCACATTAACCTCATGTTAGAGATGAGCTTGTGTTTGGACGGCCTGTGCTTGAAAGTGTCTAATTATGCCGTGGGTGCTGTTAGCTGAAAGCCTGGTGTTGATTGGTGGGACAAAGTGTCGGTATTTGAAGCTGAAACTGAACTCTTTTAACCTGCTCATCAGGTCTCTACAGTGACATTAGCGATGCAGCAGAAATGAAAGCTCTGTGATTGGATGTTTAGACTTGTACTCGGCTTCTCATGCGGGCTTGTACCTCTGACTTTCTATTAAAGAACATGGCGGCTTATAAAGCAGGTGCTCACCTCTCGTATTGATTTGTGTTCATCTAAAACTTGTATTGCTCCAACTATAATTGCCCACACAGAAAAGAAGAAGACTGAAGGCTCAAAATACCTCCTCCCACTTCGTTACTCTATAACCACTCCCTGATGGTAAGAAAGCAGCAGCCAATCAGTGAAAAGACGGAGGCTGCCAGCGTGTTTGACCAGGATCCAGGCTGCTTTGCTTTGCCGGCTTTGATCACGAGCTGCTGCACGACACAGACCAGAGAGAGAGAGCGGTGGCTGTTTTCTTTCCCCGTCCTTTTCTTTCCTTGAGTTTGTGGCTTTTGTGGCTGAGAAGGTCAACAGATGATAAACTCTTCTAAAACACTGGAACACACAGAGTCCTTCCACCTCCAATATCTTTAAAGTGGATCGCCTTCAAATTAGAGGATGGAGGAAATGTCACAGCGCACACACACTCTTTCTGTCTCTCAGTCAGCCCTTGTGTGGTTTATAGTGCACTACTTCAAAGGTTATTCTCTGACCTTATTCAGGCTCATATCTAAGGAAATAAAAAAGAAGGCAACTCTGCTGAATGCTCTTTTTGCAGAGACACGACACATCTGCTCCTGCATGTCCTCTGCTGTCTGCTCCCCTCTATTCCTGGAAGAATAAATGAAAGAAAAGCCGAAGGACTGAAAACTCAAAACTCAACCGGCTTTATTTCCTGGAGTTAGCTTCGCGACAAAGAGAAAAAATAAAACTTTGAAAGCTTTTCAGAGTTTCATTGAGAGGCGTTTTCTTGTGTCCCTGCACTTTTCATGCAGCCACAGTCAGCAGGTCGAGGCCAGCCAGTGTCGGTTTCAGCTGTTTGTGGTGTCCTTGTGGTGGGTCTCATTTGCACAAAAGATGCAATGAAGGCTGATTGTGGGCATTTAAAGAAAACCTCTGGAAGTCCATATTCACCATAAAGGTGGATGACGAAAGCCTGACACATCAAAATGACCGTGAATGCCTCGTTAGATAAGATAAGCTATGATTTAGTGTCTCTGATGCCGCCGTCGGTCGCACGGCGTCGGCGTGACGGTTGCTGGTTTTACTCCTTGTAGTGAATCGTAGTCTGACCTGGGACGCCTCCTGACAGAAAGACGAGCGGGTCGGAATTTTTTGGCTTCCATGAATTCCACGTGTTCTGTGATGTTGACCAATAGGAGCTCAGAGCTGTAACCATGGAGAGGAGGAAGACGAACGATGATGGTTGCTGCGAGGTGGAAAGTTTACAGACATCATTTTCAGACAGCGAGCATCAAACACACCACCGATGGCTGATCCCGGATGTCGGCCCCGAACACCTCCTTCCTGATGACATCATGCAGATTGTGAAAGATGGGAAGCTGTGATTGGTCGGAAGCTAAACTGAATCTGCCATTAGTTTCTTTACTATCTCTAAATAATGATTAAGGAACATCATTTTTTTCATGAAAGACTAAAAGCAGTTTCCGAGGTCTCTCTAGAAAAACTGTAAGTTAGTTTCTGCTGCCATCATCTGATTTCAGTGTTAATTAAAGTGAAATTCTCATTGTGGTGTAAAAGGAGAATAAACTAGCATGAAGCCACAGCTGTTGTGCATATTTAGCTGTTTTTCAGACATATTTGAAAAACATAAACAGCGTCTATGGAAATGTGGAACCTCTGAGTGGGAGTTTCCCGTCAACATCTGTGGTACGCTTAATGCAGAATTTAAAATAGTCTTATAGAGGACTTTTCTCAATAAATGTCCATAATGTGGCTTTAGGCGTTTACCATTAGCCATTTAAGTGGTTTGTGTTACAACTGTCAACATGTGGAAGGTCTCACTGTGCCGTGAATCCAGAGCCAAAGTGGAAGTTTGGAGCATCAGGTCACGTTACGGCTGCAACTAACTACATTTATTATATAATGAACAGTAGTTTTTGTCGGCTAATCAATCAGTCTATGAAATGCCAAAAAACAGGTGAAGGTGAAGCCTTCAAATGCACTGATTTGTTCAATTGAAAGTGAAAAACCCCAAATATTCAGTTTATGAGGCAGCAAATACTCACATTTTCGGCGCTGGAAATCGAGAAAATTTGTCATTTTTTCATTGTTGTTGCTTGAAAAATTATTAAAATGGTTGTGTGGAGGTTATTTCACACTCAGGGTTGTGTTTGTCATGCATTTTAAAAAAGGGGCCGTCGTATGTCTTTCTCTTTCAGGAGATTCGTATTTGTTTTAAGATTTTAATCATTATGAATTAAGATATCTGTTAGTGGTAAGTTAAATGCAGCTGACTGAGTTTAGGTCGGCACTTGGTATCTTTTCACACTAAGCAGTTGTGGTTGTTGCTTAGTTTAAAATGATTGATTTTATTATTAAAAGCAACAAGAGGCAAAGATGACTATAACATGATTAAAACGTGCACTGACTGGGTAAAAAGCAGACAGTCAGTCGTCTGTGGGTGGTCACTGTTAATACAGGTGGAAATAAATTTCACTTACAGGCTCTTGGATCAGATTAAGACCTGCCAGGTGGGGGTTCAGCTCAGATCTGGCAACCTGTGGATCGATATTAATGGCTCAGACTGACAGGCTGAGAGGTTGAAGGGACTTCTCTTTTTCACTGCGGCGTCACATTCCCGCTCCGCCTGTCCTGAGCTGTTTGTCCAGGCCCCTCACTCTGTAATCAGCGTCAGCATTTGTCAACGACCGGATGGCAATTTGACATTTCAGAACAAAGCCTGGCACCGGCGAGGGGGGGTTAGTGACAGAAAAACAGCGGGGCGAGTGATCAGAAGAGAAGCAAAAGGGTGCTAATGAGCATGTTGGAAGCTCGCAGGTGGTTTTTAGTGATGACAAAGTGGCTTTCACCTGTCTGCTCTGCTGCCATCTCACGTAGCATCGCACATCACGGCAGAGCTCCATTAGATAACAGCACAGTGAAGGACGGAATATTAGAGTGAAACAAAATAGAAAAGAGAGCGGGGGGATGAGAAATGAGCCAAGAATACAAAGGAGACAAAAGCAGTCCGTGCGTGTGTGTGTGTGTGTGCGCGCGCTAACTATTGGCCTCATCCAGTCGTATGGGCTTTAAAGATCCTTTGTTGCTTTTAAAATGAGATTTCATCACACAACCAACACAGTCGTGGTGAGTGTTTCTCTTCTGAGAAACATGATTTTAAAAGATTCACATATTGTGAAAAAAGAGTCAGATGAGACGGTGGATGTGCTGGTTTCATCTCCTCGTCCAGTGCAGAGATAGTTGCGAGCACACAGACTGAAGGCAGAGGGTCCAGCTCCACCAAAGCAAACAAAAAGAGGCGAAATCTGCTGCAAATTCAGTGCAGCCGCAATAATCAAAGCACCGGATCCTTGTGAAATCTCGGTAGTGCAGCCGTGCCCGATGAACAATGCTATCAGAGGGAGCTCCAATGAAGCTAACATTAGCTTACAAGCAAGCAAATTTCTGCAGAGCCACTAAAAAACAAAATGCACTGCGCATGTTCAGGGGCGGGGCGTGCGGACAGGCAAGCCAGGCAGTTGCAACAGCGATTATTGATAGGCCTGGGCTTTCAGGGACCTCTGTTGGTCCCTGGACCTCACTTGGAGAACCACTAATCTATTTTTTCAGTAATAATTTCAAATGTCCCGGGAATTGTGCATTTATGTGTGCAAAAACCAAATTTTTGGTGGGGTGGGGGCCCCAGGGATTTCTTGCTTGGAGCCCCAAGAGACCACATGTTAGACGTGCTGTCAGACCATCCCCGGTTGTCCAGTACTGTGATAGCGAAGCATTTAGCCTAGCTTAGCACACAGACTGTAGGCAGAGGGAAGCAGCTAGCCAGGCTTCAAAATGACAAGCTTCGTTATTGGTCACCAAGCGAGCCACCAATCCAAGCATGAGCTGAGCTTTGCAAGGTTAGTTACTAAAGCTGAATTATGTTTCATGACAGCTGCTGTATTGACATTCAGTCAATAAAATTTTACTTTGATTTGACCAAAAACAAAAGTGATTTCCACATCGTTTCAGATCTGAATGCAGTTCTTGAGCATTATGTTTAAATATGTGACGTCAAGTTTGAAGTTTAACAACACAAGAATGTGCAGGTATCATGTTAGAAATACAGCTGAGTGGAAAAAGAAATTAATCAACACGTTTTGCAGTTTTCTGCCAGCGTTCCTCTTTTGCCTTATTTGCAGCACCGGTGTTACTTCTTGCTGTAATCATGTTTCTTCATAGCTCTCCATTATAACAGGCTGTTCCTCTTGACTGAACCAGGCGTCACGTGATCAGTCTGTTTAGTGCAGAAGACAAATCAAACCATGCACCAAACGCCTGTTTTTATGTGACTGCACACAGAGCCCAATGAAGAAAACCTGGGGCGTCAAAGGAAGGGGATGTCCATCGTGATGCCCGTCACCTCTGAGTAGGATTTTAGGTTTTGTAGCTCTAAATACAACTCAGACAAGGTGTTAACTTGGGTGTAAGGAGGGAAATATGGCTGCTGCACCCTCCCCTGTGTTCACGCAGGCAGCTGCTTCTCGTTTGCATCTCCAGCAGCTTCATTACGCTGATCACATCTCACGTCTTCTTCTATGTAACAGCACGCAAACAAAAAGGCCAGACGAGAGCCAGGGGAAGTGAAAATTAGCTCATCCTGAGGTGCAAACGCCTTCTGATTACGAGTGCATTGTTTCACTCAGATAATCAGGCCTCTGCTAACACACACACACACACACACAGGCGACTGACTAGCTGGCAGATTTTTGTCACTAATAACGGTTTAGTGGTGAGAGGTCCTGGAGAGGAGGTGAAGACTGACACTCGAACCATCCCTCCTTCTCTTTTTTTGCTGGCAGCTCTCATCTGCCATGTTGGAGGGAGCGCTGCCATCACTTGGCACCTTATTTATTTTAATTATTTTGATTTCCGCTCTCCATCTTTGGCATCCATGGCTCGGGGAATCGCTGATGGCTGACACTCATTTGTCAATCTCGTCGCGGCTGCCTGCCAATTATAAAATGAAAAGTTTTGGCGAGGCCATTAGAAGCGACTCCGGCGGTTTCACCGAGCGTTAACAGGCGAGAGCGGCTCCTCCTGCCCTCTCTTTTCTCTGCAGCGTAACGTGGGCGCGACGCCTCTCCCCGGCTATCAGGTGAGCGTCTGCTCTCCGCGTTTGATGTCCCCTCTTTGTTGCCGTACCATTATGAGGGCTCCCGCTCTCTGCTGTCGGATCTTCGTCGCTCCTTACGTCATGCTGGTTTCTCCACATCGGCACAACAAAATCTACAGGAAACACGGGACGGTTTTTCAAAATATAACATGATAACAAGTCAGGAAAGACTTGAGCTGATGCTGATTTAGCTCATTTTAATGTACAGCATGTGGCAGTGTCAGTAACACACCGGACCACTTATTTTACACATTTTAGCTCATTTACTACAAATCACATGCACTTTGCATTAATTCTGACATGGACGTGTTAACCTGTTAGGGGCCCCTGTGGCAAAATTCAGATGCTGGGCCCCTATTAACCTGTATTCCTCACCCTCTGTGAGCTTCACTGCAGTATTCCTGTGTTTTTAAATCTTTAAATGCTGATACCTTGTATTTCTAAGTCAGAACAAGTTGTGATTTTCTGACAAACAATATAAATAGAGGATGGGGTTAAAGTGACGTATGTGTATTTTACAGATGTCACCACCAGAAAATCATAAGTCAGCTTTGCAAGTAACACATTACAACCTTCAGTCTTTATGTTTATTGTGAGGCAGCCTCCAGTGATTGTAGTAATTATGACAGGGGCAAAAGAGGAAGTCATCATCTACATCACAGTGTTTTAGTTATTTAATCCATGATCTTTTTCTAAATCTAGTTTTCTAAAGTAGTTTTTGTGAATAAACCTGTGAACTGTGACTGTTTCACAGTGTGGATGACAAGAGGATGAAGGTCCAGCATGTGTCGGCACTTTTGTTCTGAGGCTTCCTGGTTAGACCCCACACCTTTCGTGGAGGGAAATCTTAATGCTAAAGCGAACAGTGATATTTTAGGCAGCACTGGTTTGGTCTCTGCACAGAGCCCTGACCTGAACCCCTTAGACTGTACGCCAGACCTCAGATCAGCGAAGGACCTCAGTGATGCTCAGCTGTCTGAATGGGACCAAATCTCTGCAGCAGATTTTTTTTACAGTCATAAGCACAACAGTTACGCTGAAGCAGTTACTGGCAATCAGGCAACAACAATGCTCAACAATGCTCATTTAAGTATGAATAAAAACAAAATCATGCAAATAAAAATGAGAGTCTCAGACATAAAGACAAAATAGTGCAGAAGTTAAATACAGGAATAAAATACAGTGAACTGAACTGTAAGGTGGACGGCCCAGAACAGGAGTCCATTCAAAGAAAACATCTGACAAGCAATACAGAAGTATCCGCTGCTGAACCGCAGGACGAGCAAGCAGCTTCTGTCCTCAGGCTGTAAACAACAGTTTCTCCTCAGCAGCATAAAGGGACAACAACAGCTGTTCAACCTAGAATATAAATAAAGCTTCAACCTTGGGTGTAACGTTTGGCTGTCCGCATACTTCTGGCCATGTGGAGCATCACTCTGCATCATATGTCATATCATATTAATCAAGACATTTAAAGCAGTGTGATGTGGAAGATGTTTATCATTTTCAGAAGGCATCATTTGTGGTAAATCTGCTCCTTTAAACATGTTTCCTTTCATGGAAGCAGCTGAACTAAAGCACAGAGGCTGCAGGAGCAGAACTGAGGACACACGATTGGTTTTCCGTTGTCTTGCTAAAGTAGAGCTTGTTAATTAGGGGGAAGCTTGTCTGAAGGATTAACGACAAGCTCTGCTGTTCATTTCAGAGCCCTGCGCATCACACACCTGCACTGATGGATTATGGGTAAGCATTTTTGTTTGTAGGTTGCATTTTGTGATGAGACGTTTGATCCGGCAAAAGTGTCAAGTCAGGCAGAAAAGCAGACTAACAAGACGCCGGGCTTCCTCTGGGTATAAAAACACTGGTTTACTGTTGTTTCCCTGCAAACGCTCGGCCTCCTTTCATCAGCATATTTTAACAGTCATACAGTAAAGAACAAAAAGAAGACAAATTGGGGTTTGGGAAGGACCAGAGACAACAGAATTTCTCTTAAATTAGCAGCGAGCGAGGCGAAGCTCGGAGCTTAACAGCTCTGTTTCTGCAGCAGGAACGCTCCCCACAAAGCGGTGGCTGCTCTCCGCTTCCTCGCAGAATAATTGGATGGAAAATGAAACGAAGCCTTTGAGCGGATGTTCCTTTTGTTTTAACCGTTCGCCGTAAATACACACACTCATATACTGTACGCTGTATTAATGTCGCAGCTGTAGTGATCCAAAAGCAGTCGCTTCCTACCAGCAGCCCCGTCCCTGCTGTCAGACGCCATTAACGGAGGAAAAATGTGTGCGTGTGTGTGTGTGTGTCAAGTCAAGTCAGTCTAATTATATAGCTCAAAATCACAAATCACACTTGGCTCAAATCCTCTGTCCGATGACCCTCGATTCGGGTATTATGAAAAACTCCCCCCAGAAAAATTACTTTTCAGATGAAAACAGAGCAACAAAATCACACTTTATTGATCAGAAATGACAAAAGTTCATTATAAACTCTGTGGACTGGAAGAGGACACACAGGACACACAAGGAAAAAGAAAGAAATGGAGAATAGAAACAAAAACTGATCAAACATACAGATATGTATGTATATGTATAGACTGGCAGTGTGATGCTGAGCTGTGGGAGACATGCTGGCTAATTAAGGCCTCTCAGGCTAGCTGAACCACTTCACACACACACACACTCACACACACACTAATAAGTTTCACTAATAAAAACAAACGTGTGAGCGCGTCAGAGCCCTGCAGGACTGGCAAATCCAGATTCTGTGCGAGGAGCCTCGGGAAGGTGTTTGCCTCACTCGTGTTGATGCTTCAGGATGTTGATGTTTGTCCAGCTGTCCAAGATTTCCACAGATAAATACATCACAGACACTTCGTTCCTGCTGATTGAGTCAAAATTTCTACTAAAACATCACTTTGATTCGAGAGGCTCAGACTCTGGAGTCTGAACACAGGTGACCTTTCCTCTAGCGCCACCTCCAGGACAAACCTTTCAGATGTCAAGTCAAACTCGAAGAAGAGCAAAATTCTCAGTATGACTCAAGACTTTTGCATGAATTGACCTTTTTCTGACTTGTCAAACACAGACAGGATTAATATGAATGCATTTCAGTTACTGCAGGAACGGAGCCGTCGTGTCATGTTACCTGCTGCTTGTCCAAAGGTCTTCTTGTGATCTGTTTGAGGAGGATAAAGAAGGACGGGGGAAATGTCTGAGTCGATTCACACCCAGCTGAGTCAGACTTCATGTTTGTGGACACAGCGAGCAGCTTAAAACTCTCACCTGATGAAGGCATGAAACGCACTACGAAGCTTTGCAGTGAGAGTCAAAGCATATGATCAGCGTGTTGTTGTCGTCAATACTTTCCTATTTTCATATCATAATAATAAACCTCATGTTCACATGGCTGCAGCTGGTTGTGCATTTCACTGGGAAAAGAATTTACCTCAATATAATGTGCAGAAACACACTAATAACACTGAGGGTGATTGGACCAGCGCTGACCTTCAGCAGCCTTCAGGAGTGAGTGAGTGATCAGAGCGTCACGACTGACGGCTCTCAGCGGCAGTTCAGGACCAACAGATTGATGGAGGTTTATGACGCTGATACACTGATGGATGGCTGAGAGGACAGACGGCTGTCAGTCGTTTTTAAGACATTGTTTCCGTAGTTTTTTTTTTCACCTCCACACCTGAAGTTAGATTTTATGAGAATGTGGTGCACAGCTCTGCTTTCTTTGTTGAGGATGTGCAGCTTAAAGTGACGCCTTCGACAGTCTTTGGACGGTCTCGTTGAGGGACAAAAGTCTGAACATTGCTGTTGAACATTACAGGTTTTATGCCACGAAGATCTAAAACAACATCTCTGGATGTGGAGCTCTCAAGTACTGAAAATATTTGTGAACTTAAATAAATTGATTTGTTGAAACGTAAGGAACAGTTTGTCTAAAAGGTTTTGTCATAAAACACAAGAAGGTGTCTTAATTATTTTCCATTTTAATGAAGATAAAGATGCAGATGACACATTCAAAGGTCTGCGCAGCCTTGGTGGAGCTCTGTTTGTGTTTGTGGGTGTTTTTTTGTGAAAAAGAAATAAAAATCATGCATTTATTCAGAATTTTCAGACAGATTTGTATGTGTGCTGTCAGTGCCATATATGGAAAACACACTGCAAAAAATGACAGCCATATATAAAAACTTCCCAATCACCTGGAACAGCTGAGCGCAGGTAATCTGTTGGGTGAGCCGATTGAAGCGACCGCCTTCGCTTGATATTTTTTAACGCCCGATCCTAAAATTCTGCTGCGTTTTCTCCATTTTCCTGTTAAATAAAACAAAGCCCAGCAGGTCAAAACTTGTAGCTGCAAATTAAAAGAGCAACAATGTCTTCGGGCTGTATTTAAATCTCTGTTTGGAGCCTGAAGTCTGCACGTTTGGTGTCTTTTAATGTGATTAGCAAGTCGGAAACCCTGGAAATGAGTCTCTGCTCTTTTGTTCATCTCAGCACAGTGAAAGCAGACGTTAGCTGTGCTGCTGCTGACTGGGAATGAAATGAATAACTGGCCCAAAGGGGGCGCTAACGTCTGTTCTTCTTCTCCTTTTTCAGTTTTGACAACTGACAAGACAAAAGCAGCGGACAGGCTGCTTCTCACATCTGAGCCTCAGCATTTAAATGTTTCTGACTCGAAGAGGAAACTCCATTTACAGCTCAAATGGAGGAGACGCGCTCGTTCCTGATTGGCTCTGACGGGGACTTCATCAGTCGTGGAGAATGTCATGTTTGCCGGTGCTTTGTTGTCACATTTCACCTGTTTACTTTTCTTCATTTGTAGTTTGACAGGAGCCGCTCGTCTCTGCGGCAGCCTGTCACATCTGTTCATGAGATGTTAGGAAGCTGAACGACAGCCGATCAACGCGGAGGAAAAATTTCACTTGAAATAAGAAATCCAGACTCACGTCAGGAACGACCGAACACGCCGTGCAGGACAGCGGGATTGTGCTCCGTCATGCTGAAACAAGGGTTTTAGTTGTTGTTGGTAATAGTTCCCACGATAAAAGTGTATGAAAGCAGTTCTGTGGGTTCTCTCACAATAAATATGAGAAAATATTGACTTTTTTTACACTGACAACATCCTCGATCCGTTCAGACATGTTTTTTTGTGTCTATAAGCCCGACCTGTGGCCATAAAGGCAACAAACTGAACATCAAGTTGTATTAAACTGTTCTCTTCCATACAAACTGTCCCATAGCATGCATGTATATCAGTACATCATCTATAGTATATTGAAGGCGTGTACAGCCTGAGAAGCCTAATTTCTCCTGAAAATAAAGAACCAAGCAAACACAGACAAAATGCTGCAAAATACTGAGCAACACTGAGAGAAAACTTGTTGTTCAGTAATAAATAAATCAGCTTGCATGATTGCGTCAGTCAATACATCTTGGTGATAGAATTGTAATTGCACAACGCAACAGAGTAAACACACCCGAGATACATCGAGGATGGATTTTAATTTAATCAGACAAACTCCCTGCAGAGGTCAGGGACACATTTGGCCTTATTAAGAGCAATGTGTAACTTGTCTTCAGCGCACAGAAAAGCACAACGATAATGGAATTAAAGAAGCAGGAAGAAGAATAAACAGACAGGAGGAAACATCAGTCAGGACTCAGTGATGCAGTCACTGTGAGGTGGAAAACGCAGCAGATATTAAGAAGAGATGAGCTGCGTCTGGGTATTCAGTCTTGCCTTCAGTCTTATGCTAAGCTCAGCTAATCAACTGATAGCTCTACCTCCCAAAGTGCAAAATTCTTCTTTTAAAAACTGTATTCTTTAGCAGTTTTGGTGCTTCAGTCCACCACTTTGGTCCAAACTGAAATATCTTTACAAATATTTGATGGACTGCTATCATTCATGGTTCAGAGGAGATGTGTGCTAATAACTGAGCTAGCAGCAGGTCAAAACTTAAAGTTTTATGACAAAATGCCAGCAGAACAAATGACTCAGTTCTCAAGCCTCAACTGTACTTTGTGTTTAGTGCTGATTAAAAAATGCTAGCATGCTAACAGGCTAAAATAAGATGGTGAACATGGAAAACATTTTACCTGCTAAACGTCAAACACTGTTAGCATTGTCATTGTGAGCATGTTAGCATTCCGATGGTAGCATTTAGCTCAAAGCGACGCCGCTCCTGCCTCAAGCAGCTGCTAGCACGGCTGTAGACACTTGGAAATAAATCGATGTAAACATACATATACGAATGCAAACAGTCGCTTACATTGTCCACACTCATAAATTATATCTTACATTATCCCTTTGGCCAAGAATATGTGTTGCATTATTAATTTAATCTGTTACATAAACCAGTGTGACAGCCAACAGCATAGAAGTGAAATAAGTTTAAATGTTAAGCAGAGGAATCAGAGCCAGCTCCCTTCAGACAGCAGTTATTTCTGTCTAATTAGCCAGGATTCTTTGACCGTGATGCATGTTGAGTGTGTGTGATACGACATAATGAAAGCGCAGACTGTCCCTCCGCTGCCAATGTAATCCCACTAAATGTATGAAAATAGAAGCTCAGCTATTGTTGGACTCAGCGTGCTGCCTCAGCATATACATCCTCTGACACCATTTGGAAGAGGTGCACCCTGGGATATTCTCTCGCTGGGACAAAATCCATCTCGATCCATCTCCCCTCTGGCACAGCGAGAGGAAGTTTGATTGATTTATCAGGCCGGCGTCTCCCCAGCCTCCCTTTAATGAGACAGTAATAGCCCACGGTCGGCCGGCACTCCAGAGACGAATGTGAAGGAGAGGCGAGCGGCAGAGAACAGAAATGTGGACAGAATATGTAACCCGAGGTACAATCAATCCAACACACACAGATGGAGAGCAAGAGGAGGGAAATGGGAGTGATGGCCAGAAAGAAGATGAAGAGAGAGAGAAGTGTGAGGAAGAAAA
Organism: Chaetodon trifasciatus; assembly: GCA_037975065.1. NCBI lineage: Eukaryota > Metazoa > Chordata > Actinopteri > Chaetodontiformes > Chaetodontidae > Chaetodon > Chaetodon trifasciatus. The sequence continues at coordinate 951,798 of JBBMOE010000036.1, read as the reverse complement.
TATGACAGAGGCAGCCAGTAAAAAAGTGAGGAAACCAGCGAGGAAGTTAAGAGACAAGTGCTGACTAAAGTTATTACTGTTAACTGAGAAGAGAATGAGTATCAATCAGAACAGAAGCAAAACCAACACTGGAGTCAGCAGCGATATTCAGTATATCAGCAAACATATGCCGTCCACATACTTCTTTGTTTTTCCAGCTTTAAGCCGCTTAGCTCCAATCAAGTCAAATCTCAATGCCTCAGCATACAGTGATACTTTAAACAGTGATGTTTAACTCTGTGTCAACAGTGTGTGTTTGTCTCTTTCCTGTTTCAACATGGCGCTGCCCATCTGTCTGCAAAGCAGCAGCAGAAAGAAAGTTTAGAGCTAAAACAAGTGACTGGTCTGCAGAAAGCTCTGATCTCAACCCCATGTAACACCTCTGGGATGAACTGGAACGCAGACTGTGATGAAAACCTTATTACCCAACATCGGCGTCGGACCTCGCTGGTGCTGCTGCGACGTAATGGGAGGAAACCCTGCAGTGTCAATGCAGACAGACCAGGCAGTCGGGGAAGCAGTTAAAAGGTATTTATTGCAAGTATGTCGGAGATGATGATTGAAGAAAGGGAAGGGGAGCCGGAGCAGAGAGCAGGGACTGAGGAGGTTCAGGTCCTGAGAGGTCTGCTGGGGAGCTGCATGAGCAGCAGGACTATGATGACACAGAGACCAGGACAGAAGCAGAACACAGGGCTGGAACGCAGCACCGCTGACTGATAGACGACACACGACCTGGCAGGGTGGAGATGGCAGAGCTGAGCACATGTAGAGGTCTTGATTAGGGTGATGAGATGCAGCTGGAGGCTCCACCCTGACTCCAGCACACCTGCAGACAATCACCCAGACACAGTCACACAGGTTACAGCAGCCATGTTCAACATCAGCGTGACACACAGCTTGGATTCAATGCTCAACCATCACATATGTCCATTAACTGTATTAATTATTATTATCAATACATTTAATTATGAGACACATTCCAATTTACAGCATGACTTAAAAAGCCATAATTGGATCATGCCAGCTCATAGTTTTAGAGCTGAGTGAACCCTAATTATAAGATAATAATGATCATTTTTGCATTGTTGAACAGTTTGGACTCTAAAAAGAAATCTCACTGCTACGTTGCCATTAAATTTTTGGTGTATATTTGTGGTGTCTAATGATGTTAGCGACCTCTAACCTTTCCATTAGTCCCCACAGGATGAATCCTCTTAATGTTTGTGGACAGAATGTACAATTAAACAGAAACCACCACCTCATTTATCTCCAGAAGTTGGGGTATAATGAATGTTCCTGGCTAAAAAGGTGGAGGGAGGGTGGGGTACAAGCAGACATTTTGGACTGCTACATCAGTACGCTGATGACTTCCACCAATATTAGTTTACATCCTCTGGAGATCATGAATATCCACTTTGAAAATCATGATATCGAGGTAGTTTTTGAGAGAGCTGGTCAGTGATGAATCAAAAGGGTTCATCCTCTGGGGAGCATGGATGTCAGTGTGACCGTTAGCTTTTCATACCTGTGTAAAAGTGCATTTTTGCTTTCCTGATGATGTCTTTGTGTTGAATGGTCATTATCTGGGTACCACGACCGTCACTGACACTCAGCAGTATCTTCCTCTTGACTTACGCTTGAAACAATCTCACTGACTGTCCAGAGTCTTCCAGCTTTAGCAGCTGCTAACTGTTAGCAGGAGCCTGAAATAACCTGAGTAAGAGGAGCAGAAGAAGAGCAGATCAGAGGAGGAGGGAGGCCTCGGAGAGAGGAGAGAGGAGAGAGGAGAGAGGGGGCAGCAGGCAGACAGAGGCAGCAGGTAGAGCAGGCGTCTGCTGATTGCCAGCAGCAGTCGGTCACTGCAGCCTTTAATTAAAGTCACTCTCCTGGGCTCTTAAGCAGCAGCTTGCAATTTCCACAGAAAACAGCAGAATGGCGACGAGCCCGGATGACCTGTAATTGTCTGTGGATGAGGGGGCGGGGGAGGCTGGGATGGCAGCCTCCCTGCCAACCTGTGATTTTCATGGGAATTAATGACACAGTGGCCACATCATTTCCTTGACACTCTTCGCCAGGGGGGAAAGGTGAGGCGCTGACCTTTGTGTTGATCCCGCTGTCCATCTCCATTTTGAAAATGTGAAATGTTACAGAGCAGCAGACGGAACAAACAGCCTCGGGTGTTAAAATACAGGTCGTAAGCAAGAAAAGCCGTCATTTTGCATCGTCGCCTGCTGTTTGTTGTGGCGTCAGAAATCCCCGTGGGAACGGGTTTCTGGAAAAGGTCGACGTTAAGATCTGCCGTGTGTTCACAAGGGTCACACGTCCATCCAGCAGCAGCAGCTTTCATAAGCTGATGTTCTGCTTTTAATGTTGTTCCTACACAGCTCACAGTTCACACACACAAAGACTGACTGGCTACGTTTGAGGTAAATCAAGATTTGATATAAACAACACAACAGGATGAGAGTAGAGGAGCCACTTATACGCAGGCTGCATGCAGTTGGTTCTAATTGAAACGAGACACATAATGACATAAATTATGCCCTGGATTAAATTTTACATTACTGAATGCACTCAGTGTGTTTTCAACATTAATTTCTAAAGACATTTGCAGACTAAAGTGTCTGCTAAAGTGAGTGTAAACATTTACTGGAGGCACAGTGAAAGCAGCACATCAGCAGCAGCTTCAGTCGTTTGTCAGACCCCATTTGCACCCTCTCATTACGTCACCTCTGGATATCCTGAACAGGAGAAACACGCTAATAGAAGGTGTAAACACAATAAATGCAGAATACATTTTGATTGCAATGAACTCAAATCAGCCAGACCACATCTGGAGGTGGTCTGGGTCACACTGTGGACAAATGCAACCCGTACAGCGTGACCACCAGTGAGGTGAAAGGTCACCAGAGTCCACCTCAAACTGCTGGATGTCCAGCAAAAGCTACACACAGAAATGGCAGCTAGGAAGTCTTCCCTCCCATTAAGTGCTTCAAAGGTGAATCATTGGCTTCGCTTCCCTTGACTGACGTGCAGCATGTTTGCTGGCACATCACAATGTGGCTCAAGATAACAGGAGCAGCAGTTGATCCTGATGTAAAAGCAAAGGCCAAGAACAGATAACATCCAGACGCCGATTACAGGTTAATGCCAGATGGAAATGGCCACAGTGTCACTCTGGATGCCTTCAGCGACTGTTCTGCTACAGGCTGAGATGTTTGACAGCCCAACATATGACCAAAGGAGCTGCACATGAAGACAATAGAGCTGCAGGTCCACGTCCTCGTACCTACGACACATGTGACCGACTGGCGGCAGGCGTAGCGGACCTTCATCGTACGAGACCGTCACAGGACAACATCCTTGTCGTCACATGGCCAACGTTGTGAAATTCTTGAACTTTACATTGCGTCACATGACTTATATTTTAGTTTCCTTCATAAAAACTACAGCCACTAGAGGTCACCACCTAACAATAAACCACACAGACGACCTAAACGCCCACTGAGGACAGGCTGTATAGGCAGCTGGACTAAAGCAAAGCTGTTAGAGGAGGTGAGACAGACACCTGCACAAATGAACCACGACATGTTCACTGGATGAAACCACGTTATGATTCTGGCTGCACTTAACCTCTGTCATACCTGCAACAATTGACTGTGACTGGAGGCGCTTCACAAATCTTCAGGCAGCACCTCAGCGACACGATTTTGTGGTGTTTTCTTTCCTGGCATTCACATGTGTATGTTAAAGGCATAGCTTGACATTTTGAGAAATAAGCTTATCCACTGCCTTGCTGAGAGTTAGATGAGAGGACTGATGCCGCTCTCACGTCTGCACAGGAGCTATAAAGCTACGACTAACAGCCGGTTAGCTTAGCTTCACATCAAGACTTGAAAAGGTGAAACAGCTAGTCTGGCTCTACCTAAAGGTCTCAACCTAAAGGCACCTCTAAAGCCTATAAAGCTAAAGCTAACCCATTAAATGTTGTCTGTTTAATCTGCACAAAACCACAGATTAAAAACCAAAGCTCACTGGGATGAATGTTGCTCATGTACTGTTCATTTGCAGGTGTAGTCTGAAATATGCAGGTGGTCATTTAAGCATGTCAGGTCATCAAAAGCAGTCCAGTGTGCACAAAATGTTAAGAACCACTGATTAGAGGATATGAAATGAGTAACAGGGAGTTCTCAGTGAAAAAACAAACCAGAGAGGAATACTCTGTTTTTTTTTCAAGAAGTCTCAGGGACCAAAATCCAGTCTAGTATCATGTGCCTGCAGAGCAGAACTGTTGCATCATGTTGAAGAGCAGCTTACAGCATATTACAGGCAGGACAGGACGGAGGCAGCAAGATGCAGCCTGCGCCATCCTGTCGGCTGCATGTACCCAGGGACCTCATTAGTCCGAGCGGGCTGCTCCGTGGTCACCGGCGGCTCCTTTGAGGGCGGGCAAACAGCCACGGGGACCGGCTTCTTACCCGCTGAGGGCTCCACGCAAAAAGGCCAGAGCAGCGACCTGAAACTCCAAATAGGCCGGCTGCCTCGCCGGGGGAAATCAAGGTGAGGGAGGGTGACACGTCGGCATGCTCTGACACTTGTTTGGAGTTCAGAAGGTAACAGCAGGTAGACGCTCGCCAGCGGCGGCGCCCCCGATCTCTGAGTTTATACCGCGCTCAGAGTTTGTTTGTAGTGAAAAGTTTCCTCCGAGAGGAACTCTTTCATCTTCAGACTGGAATTGTTGAGCTGATATCTGACATGTTTTAACACACACACACACACACACACACACACACACACACACACACACACACACACAAACACAAACACAAACCTTAAGGGATACATCTTTCCTTAATCTTAATCTCAAAGAAAACAGAAACCAGTTTAACTTCTGCAGATTGCAGCAAAGCCTTTATTTTCCAATAAATACAGTAAATATTCACTTTTAGTGCTTTGACAATAACTGCATGCTTATTAAAGCTGAATTAAACATCACTGCATGCACACAAAACCTGCCTGTAACAGGTTGAGATTTGGAGAATTGCTTAACATCACGCAAATGTAATTACAATCATGAGAAAACGGTTTGACATTTCAAGACAAGGGATTCTTCTGCTGTGATTAGAAGATAATAGTATGATATTCAAAATAAGCTTCATCAGCACAAAACACCCTTTGAAATCTTGAGATTATAAGATACTTAAATCACAGTCACCAGTTTGGATATCCTGGGATGACGAGCTCATTAACGTGTGCTAATGAGCTCTTCAGATCGAGCTTAATATCAATAATCCAGCCGTGGTCGCATGCAAAGGAAAGGTTGAAATCATGTGATAACAGGTCAGAAGCATTCTACAGCCTCTTGATCTGGTGTAGAAACTGTTTAACTGAAATAGAAACAGCGTTTGTTTCAACACGACAATGCAGCCGTGCACTAAGCCATACAGGAAGAGCTCGAGCGGCGTGCACGGAGCTCTGACCTCGACCCCATCCAACACTCCTGGATGAACTCGAGCTCAGACGACGCCGAGCTTTTATTGCCACACTTCTCTTGTGGCTGAATGGGAGTGATTTCCTGCAGTCAGGTTCCAGCAGCTGGTGGAAAGCCTAAAAGCAGAAGAGTGGAGGCTGTATTAAACGCAGAGTGAGTCCCGTGGTGCTGCAATCACATGTTTAAATATCACACCAATTCCCACAGAGTGTCGAGGACACTTGAGACACTCGCAGTACTTTCCCTTTTCGTTGTCTCTGTTGGACTTGATCTGCAAATACTCCACAAATTATTACGTTATTGTGTACTATAACATACTTTATTATCATTATTATTATTATTATTATTATTATTATTATTATTATGCTGTACTTTCTCTTGAAAATCCTTGAGAAAGCAGTCACCAGTGAGTTGTTTGACTCCACATAACAACAGTTCATTTGAGGATTTTCAGTCAGGATTCAGAGCCCATCATAGCAGACAGGCAGCTCTGGTTTAGACAAAGGACTTGACTCACATCCTGTTACAGCCAGTAAAACATTTCACTGGCATTAAAGGAACCACACTCAGCCGGTTTAAGTTGTCCGTATCACATTGCTTCCAGTTAATGATTCCTCTGTTCATGTTAACATCATGGAGTTCCACAAGGTTCTGTGTTTGGACCAGTTCTGTTCATCCCGTTTATTCTTCCTTTACGCAGTGTTATCAGGATTTAATTACTTTTTTTGCTGTACTTCATATTGCTAAACTATTTCACTGCATTTCACCCTTCACATCCCATATTATATTACACTGCACAACATTACATCATATTATAATCATCATCATCATCAGCCCGTCGGTTCCCGTACTGATTTTAAAATGCTTTTACTTGTTTTTGAAGTACTTTATGTCTCACATGTCCACTCTGCATGAACCAGGAAACACCTGTCAGGCTGTCAGGTCACTTTGTCCCAAAGTGCAGAACTAAAACCTTTGTCGAGGCAGCTCGCAGCCTTTATGCTCCGAGCCGCTGAACACTGTTGAAATAGCTAAACAAACCTCTTCAGCCTGAGTTATGATAAAAAATGATGCTGTTTTTATCCTCATTGAGGTTAATGATCTGCTTTGAGTCAAGCTTTTATCAAACTCTATTATTTTATTACTATTATCATCTATTTTATTGTATATTACTGTCATCTCTTTTATCTTTGTCTTTTTTAATCTATTCTATCTATCTCATCTTCACTTTGTTACAGTCTACACTCATTCTGTCTAATCAGCTTCTCAATTTGAACTGCATGAAACTGTGTAGAAATCAAGTTTGTTTATTCTTATTTCTATTTTAAAAGCTCTTCTCTTATCTGAAGTTGTTGCCTTCTTTCAGCTGCTTTAACGCCTGAATGTCCCCTTATGTCACAGACTGTGTGTGATGTCCACGTACTTTTGGTCACGTGGTCTGTTTTGTGGTTTGATGCTGCATGTGCACATGAGTAGAAACTGGATGTTGAGTGGTCTGTGGCCGTTGTGGGTTCATTAAACCCACAGCCTGCACCGTGCTCTTCACTGTGTGTGCTGATCTATAAGCTGTGTGCAGCAGGCTGCTATCGGCCTCGCCGTCGCGTCGATGTTAACGTGAACACCCTCTGCTCTGCTGCTCTGCCTTCTGTTTCCTGGACTGTTTCCATGGCAATAATCAACTGCTTTTGTCCATCCATGCACAAAAAGCCCTTCGTGTTCAGGATATGAAGATGCATGTAAAATTGTCCTGCACTTAGGCGTACACAGGATATGAAGCAATATCTGAGTATGTAGGTGAATTTCTTTTAAATGAAAGTCGTCATTTGGCCCTGATGTGACGAATGTTGTCACTGGATCATACGTGTGTTTTAGTGCATGAACAGCACGTCACAGCTGAATGATTAATCGCTGCGTGTCGTCTCTGCTGTCGTGCCGTTCATTGTGTCTGCTTGTTTTGTGGTAATGCAGAGCAGAATTATTAAATCATAAAGTCTGTCCTCAAAATCCTCGCCTGACTAATGCCTTTTCTGTGTTTCTCTAACTAATTAATTTTAAATTAGTCACAGAAACCCAAAGACAGATTAAAATCTATTAATTTATTTGAGGATCTCTGAAGCTTATTAAAAAATAAAAGCATACTTGTGTGTATATATGTGACGCCAGACCTGCTTAATCACTGGTTTTGTTATTTAAAGACTGAAACTGACTGGAAATGACTGATTCAACAGAGTATCTGATGACTGATTAGCCAACCAACCAGATGATAGCAAGCAGCCTTAATCACTATATTAATTAACAATATACATACAGTGTAATATATGTTTATATATTCTTTACTCTTCAAGCTCAGCAGGACAAGCTGTTATGGTGAACATTGGAGTCCCATTGTTTGCGTCCACCTGATGAGTCCAATATTCTCTCTCTTTTAGCTCCGTTTTGGTCTCCACCTCCTCCTCCTGAGAAACTGCCTCTTTAGCCTTCAAACGCTCCTCCACCAGCTGGTTTTTAACCGTGTCTGCATCAGGTACAGCAGAGGCTCGTAAATCAGTGGAACTGCAGCATCAGTGTGAGTTTGTCACATTTAGTAGAGCTATTGGTTGACTGACATCACACATTAAATGAATTAACATAAGATTGATGATAATCAGTTAATTATTTTGCTCATTCGTTAACTAAAAGAGCCTCTCTGGTTCAAAATTTGCTGCATTTTCTTGCTTTATGTAAACAGAAATGTATTCTCTTTTGGTTTTGGACGTTTGGTTGGAATAAAGTCATCGTATTGATTGATTTAGCCATTATTCTTTTTTACAATTAACCTGCCATTACTGACGTTTGGCCACCTGTGATCCATTGTTAAAATAAAAATATTGATTGTGAGATTCTGCTTTAGAGATACAAGAATAATCAATACGTTAATTAAAAAGCACATTAGCTGCGGCCCGAGTCTCGAATATAAACAGCGACGTGTTGAAGCAGCAGCCCTCGCTTCCCTGCCTCCGCCTGCACCCGTGGATCAGGGCACAGCGATGCTGAAGGTGGTCTACCTGCCACGCTCCTCCACCTCCTCAGAACACCTGACATTTTATCAGCTCCGCTACAAGTTGAGAATGTCAGAAATGTTTTCTTTCTTATTTCTCTCTCTTCAAGCCTCTCCTCATTTTCAGTCTGTGGGTGTACAGTGTTTGTGTTGCATCTACATTCCAATCCGAGCGTGCGACCTCGGTGTCACTTCGTTTCTGACGAAGCAATCAGGTAAAAATGGGTCTGAAATGGCAGATTACTTCAGACGGAGCAGCGAGCGGACTGCAGGCAAATTGCCTCTTTCAGCACTTAAATAAAGGCGGGAGGTCAAGAGAGCCTGAGCGAGAGGCTTCACACACACACACACACACACACACACAGACACACACACATGCCACCCCGCCTCCTCGTCCTCCGTCCCTCTGTCCTCTCTCTATGTGTCTCTCAATCCAATTCAATTAATCTTTGTTGACATGATGTTTTGAGTCTCAGTTCATTCGGATTCCACTGAGTTTTCAATCTGAGCTGCTTTCACGCTGAAGAAGTGAACCCAAAATTGTCAGTACACACGCTAAATGTTCTGGATTTTTTCGGTGCTGTCTCAGTGGATACTTGTTTCCCACAATGCAATGCACAAAGGACATGGAGAAACTACTGACTGCTGGAATAAATTAGGACACGTTGTGGTTGAACTGCAGCAGGAACATCATGGTAAACACATCAAATACGATAAAGACGTCATTGGATAATCATGACTTTTACCTTACGTTGATTTTGCTTTTTGTTCTTCAAAGTTTGACAATAAAAATAATTGCACATATGAATGTGTTCAGGTGAAAGTGCTGATGATCATCATGGACGTGTGTGTGTAAATTGTTTAAGATGAGAAATAAGAGGCACAGCAGACTCATGTCTGCTGACAGTATGTTAGCGATGCTAACGTTAGCAACCGTGATAACAAACGAGCAACAGTTATTATAGTTCAAAGGGCTGAAGCTATTTTAATTCTGCTGGAGTCACGTTTGTAACCCGTCACCCTGACAGCAAATAGACTTTAACGATGAAATAATGGGATGTTTTGTCACTTGGCGTGTTAGGAATAACAGGAAACCTTCATTTTCACTGTATTTTACAGCCAAGAAGGATGAGTTACATGTGTCACAGGCAGGCAAAGGGGGGAAAGGCACATTTTGCTTTGCTAAAGTAATGCTAACTTGTTGATAGCAATCAGCTGTGTGTGGGTGCATGGGTTGTACGACCAGTTTCCTGGTCGTACATTTGTGGGTCTTTTTGGGTTTGAGCATGAATTGACCTCTGAAGACGTCATCTAAAAAATCAACCAGCAGTCGGAAAGACAGTACGGTGATTTTTTTGTTTTGTCTGTTTGTATTTTCAGTTTTCAAATGGCAGCAGCTTTGAGTCAGTTCATGCTTCTCAAACTGGCCATCAGCCGAGGACGGACAGTGTTTTGTTAGCAGAGGTGATATAAAGTAGGAAACACGTCATTTAGCATCAGAACTGACTAAAAACATGCAGATAATCAGGTAAGTTTTTGTTTGTGTTACAGTGCTTTAGCTAGCTAATTAGCGAGGATGCTAATGTTGCTGTGGCCTGTGTCAAAAGCATATTTTGATTTGATTTTGATTTGATTGGAGCTTTAGTCTCACTGCGGTCAGCTTGTCAGTTTGTGCCTCTCGTATATTAAAATTGGATTTCTGTCACATTGATAAGCATCTTTTTTTTTTTTCTGTAAGATAAATCTGATGGTCATTTCATAACACCTATTGCTCTTTTCAGGTGCGTTCAGTGTCTTCAAGGTCTCTTCTAACTATCAGTACCAATAAAGACTCCAGGAAAGAAGATATATCCTCAAACTGTTACTCTATTTCTGTCTAACGCTGCTGTGGGTGGCTTTACATTGTTAGCTGAAAGCCTGGTAGGTCTCATGCTGATGTTAAAGAGCACATCTGTATGAGACGGCGGGGGGGCTGACACGTCTGTATTTAATGACTTTGGAATTAGACCGAGCTGATTTATCTTTGAGGAAAACAGAAGCTTCGTGCTGTGACTTGAATGTAATGATTTTACATGAGAGACACAAATTGGGGCCAACAGAGGATTTGTCCTTAAGATCAGGCTCCAAACATACTGTACATGTCAACACCTCCTCCTCCTCCTCCTCCTCCACTACAGCTCCAATCATCAGACCAACCTCTGTCAAAGACAATAGAGCAGCCAACTGGCCTCCCACCACCTCCTCACACACACCAGGAGCATATTAACCATCTGCAAAGACCCCAGTAAATCCCCCTCCTTCCTCCAGGCACATCACTGTCGACGTCCTTTGCGCCTTGGCTGTTCGCTGCTGTGCCCAGGCCGCCGGCGTTCACAGAGTCCGGCTCGCTGAGTCGTCGTTTGACATCTATTACAGCTAAGGATCATGCTGGCATGTGTTCTCCCTCACACACACACACCCACTCAGACACACACACTGTCACACCTTTCATAAGGCCAGGAGAGCTAATGACTGAGATAGCTGGGCTTTAAAAAAGAGGAAAGGGAAGGTGCCAGGAGATGATTCATCTGAGCCGCTCTCCGTCAGCCATGACTGACGGCTGATGTATGATTCAGCGCCAAGCTCTGAGAGCTTAGAGTCATTTCCCCCCATTTCTTATTTTAATTCCTTACCGCAGGTGATGGCGGGAGGAATGGGAGCCAATTATCTTAAGTGTCTCTCTGCTCTCTGTCAGCCGCTGACAGTCGCCGCTGAAACTCTACAGCCAGCCTGCGAACAGGTGACTGCCGCCGCCTCCTCCATTACAATCAGCGCTCAGGTTTTCCATTTGTATGGCAGCCCATACGCGTGAATGTGAATTCTGCTGCTGTTTGACCAGCAGACTAACAAGGCTTTTTTTTTTTTTTTTTCCTGTTCTTGTTTGAATAAAATCAATTCACCCTGCAGGTTCAGGGTTAAATCCGTTCACCCTCTCACTCCGTGTGCACTGTAAAAAAATCAACACCTTAATGAGGAAATACAGAGTCAGAAAAACATATTTCTGGAAAACAAGTGAAAAAAATCAGCCAATTTAAGATGATTGCACATCTGCAGCAGGTAAGACAGTCTTATCTAGAGATGGTTAGGATCAATACTGCTTCCTGTCAGTCAACATAAAAAAAATCAATCTGTTTAATTTTTCTTTCTTCTTTTTGAAAATTAAATGTTTTTTCTTTGTTTACCTGCAACAATTAGTCATTCCAACTGGATAGTGAGTCCACTTTGATTATACTAGATGCTTGGTGGCGAATGGCTAAAACAATAGTAAGGCAGGAACATGCTAGTCTGTCAAAATATCTCTTAAAGCTTTTTACCATGAAGAAAACTTTGCCATTTGACGCATTGGTAATACAAAAGAATTGATTAATGCAGCTTTAAAGATGCACTTCCTGGTATTGATTAGGGTATAGAACCCTATTGCAGCCCCTCAAATCCCCATATTTTCTCTAAACTCATTGGTGCTATGACAAACTTTGGGCCACTTTCTTGTTTCTAAAACCAACTTAAAAACCTGAGAAGGCTTGAATCAGCCTGTTCTTTAAAGGAGATTTCAGAACTTGAAAACAGACTAAATGGTTAAAATAAAGATTGGTTTTACAGGACATGCATCCAGCATGAGATGCAGCAGCGTGGAGGAGGCGGCACATCGCTCCATCTGTAACCAGAGGCCGCCCTGTCACTCGCCTCGCCATCCAATATACTCCAATCAATTTACCCTCCGCTGCAATCCAATGTGACAGTAAGACAAATCGGACTTCCAATGTAAAATAATTGAAACAGACGCTTATTTGAGAATGTGGGGGAGGCTGGAGAAAGCTGCGTATTCTGCATCAGCTTAATGCACTGCGTCTGTCCATGTCAGAGATGGATTGTGGTGTCAGAATTACAGATAAGCCTCTGTTTAGTTAGCCCCGTCGGGAGGAATGAACATTGTAGTCATATTAAAGATAACAAGTGTTTTTATCCACGTCACCGCAGCACAGCACACACAGGGGGGGAATAAGATGCTCGGATTCCGTCAAGTGAATTGTAATTGCTATCCGCCAGAGGACACATAATTGAAAAATTGGAACAGAGCAAAAAGTCAGCAGTGTCTGCATTGTAAACAAAGATTGGACCAAATCCTCCGCGGTCGTGGGCGGCCGACATCACAAGCTCTGGAAAAAACGCACACAGAAGAGGCTCGGCTCTCCTCCTCGACTGAAATCCACTTTTACAAAAAAAGGTCTTTGGGTAGCAGGGGATTAAACTGCACACACACAAACACACACACTGAGAGAGCAAGCCGCGGCGTTTAGTGCCAAACAGAGTGCCGTTCCAGAGAAGAAGAAGTGGTGCTCGAAAAGGAAAAGGTTTGTGGGGGAAATAAAGAAGGTGAATTTGGATTGATGTGAATCACGCTCGCCGCTCTGGCCTGGAGCTCGTCCAGCCGGGGATGAATCGCCTACCTGTGTCAGAGGGATGTGTGAGAGCAACATCCAACAACAACAACAACCCCCACCCCCAACCACCGCCACCACCAACCACCATTACCCGCCGCCCACGCCTGCCTGGCCGCCAGGCATGTTAGAGTGAGGATTAGATCGTGTAATCAAAGGCATTCCACCTTCAGACTGGCACAACCTCTGGGTCTCCCTCTTCCTCGCAGCTCGCCGGTGCACTACAAACCTTCCTGAGGAGCCAAACTGAGTCAAGCAGGACGCTGGGAAAATAAATGGCAGCCGAGCCAAACCCACACACGGCCCAGGACGCGCTCGGCAGAGGTCGAAGGTCAGGTAAACTCGATGGCACCCGCTCGCCGGCCTGCTAATCCAGCTGAGGACGCGGAGTTTTGGGGAGTGGGCGGCTAAACGGGCGGACAGCAAGGTTAAAGTATATTTCCGCCTGTCCGCGGCGTCCCGGGATGTGACTGGCATCGAAATGTTGCTACAGTGTCAAAAGCTGATTTTAGAGGAAACAAACAGGCGTCGGCAGCATCGGCGCCCCCTGCTGTCAGCTGAATGAAAAACGCACCATGGACGGTTTTCAAACATCAAGCAAGTGGGAAATCTACCCCGACTGGTCTAAAACTCAAAGCCATGAGAGTTTTCAGAAACTCACCAGCACTGTGGTCCAGTACGGTTGCATATGTCAGTCTGGAATCAGCAGCATTGATGTCTTCGGCTGTACGGTACGAGGACGTGTTGAGTTTTCTGGTATTTTGAGAAAACTGACAGGTTTCGTGCTGTTTCTTTGAGGATTCAGCAGATGTGCCCAAACCTGAACACAGCGAATGGACAATGAGGAGAATATATCAGAGTCTTTACCGTAAGTCAAAAAGATCCAACACTTGGTTCTGCATCTGCACTTCCGTCCGGTGCTCCTGATGGGCAAAGACCAAAAATAACATGCAGCACAAGATTGAACGAGCTGCTTTTAGCTGTTAGAATATTGTGTAAGTATTAAATGAAACACTCAGACCTGGTGAGAATGAATGGTAAGAGGAGCGCGCTGCTGCTCTCAGAGGAGAAAAATACACCTCCATCTGTGCAGGGTGTAGTAGTTCAGGAATAAAATCTATAAATAAATACAGACGGCTATGAAAATACTCCACAGTCTGCATGCGCAAGTCAAGACATCACCTGTGATTACCTCTTAAGCTCGGATGCTAAAGCTCAGATCAGCCAATCAGATTTAGAGATGATTACCCAATCACAAATGTCTGCATGTCTGCTCACCTGCTGTCTGAGATTTCAGATAAATAACTGACGAGTGTGAGATCAGTGTGATGATTCAGGCCTTACAGGGCAGCTTAGCACGCCGGTTTAGCTTCATAAATTTAAAATCTGCGTTCTGAACCCTGACCCAGTTTTTGGGGCGGGGGGTCCTGGGGGATTTTTCGCAGGTAAAGTGGAGAGAAATACTGGATTTTCTCTGGAAAAAAGAAGATAACTTCTGCTAATAGAGTGAAATGTAATTTATTAACTCCTAAAAAAGTGGACTTAGTGTTTTGCTCTTCTTTAACAGGAGCACAGCCTTCTTTAGAATTTGCATTGGTCACTTTATTCTTAGAAATACGGAGTAATAAAGAGGGTCCTCTGGGAATAAGTCTGAAAACACGTCGGCGACTCGGTGCAGAAGAGAAACAAAACACTCGTTTATAAATGCAACCTCACTGTGTACAGTTCAGATTTTATTTAAATTACTTTATATTTAATGTTAATTAATGCTAATGCATAATTTAATGGAACAAACAGCTCTGGCAGAGGTTGTAATTAAACACTGCAGGCACAAGCTTCTGTGTGTGTGTGTGTGTGTGTGTGTGTGTGGTTGGCAGGTGAATGAACTTGGTCTAAAAAAATGTATTTTTGTGGCTTTGTTCCCTTTGCGGCAGTGACACGGGATCTGTGATCCCCGGAGGTCAGCGTCACCGACAGCAGCTGTAATGAGGTCAGAGGTGAAAGGTCGCAGCAAACAATAGCTGGAACAAACACTCCTGTGACCCCGAGTTCAGCATGAAAGCTGCGACTGAGCCGAACAATCTGCCGGGGTCAGAGGGCACGCGGAGTGTCAGCACTGCATCCTATTGGCTGACACACCTATCAGTCAATGCAGGGTGGACGGCAGCATAAAGGGACATTTCCACTCCTTAGTTGTGGGTTTTTTTGGCTGTTTTGTCCATTTTTGACCCCTGAGGACCCTCAGAGAGCCTTTACAAACAAAATCAACCCTTGTTTGAGTCTCTTACAGTAACGGGCTGAAGGTTTTTAAATGTTTTTATTCTTTTTAAGCATATTTTCGACTGAAGAGAGACTTAAAATATTTGGAAAATTGTGTAGACTTGTAGATTTATTCACCTGTGTGAGTTTTTATTTAATGGGTTTCTGATTCAGTTCTCTCATTAGTTAGTTTGATTATTGCAGCCAGTTTCTCCTTTTAGACCTTTGAAAAGAGGAACTTTTGCTGTCGTTGACTATTTTTGTGGAATTGAGATGTAAGGTGCAGGACGGCTCTACCGGGTGTCAGCTGACATCACAGGGTTGGTTTGTTGGTCTGTTGGAAATTTAAGTGCCAAACTTAAACAGAAGGTCAAAACCAGATTTTATTCTGTTAAACACTAAACAAACAAACGGCTTTCTTGGCGGCCTGGTGCCAGGAGCCACAGGAGGACGCGGGGTCGCTAACAGGCCGATTTCACCCAGCTGCCGTCAGCCGGCAGCAGCTTTCGTGCGGCCTCTCCTGGTCTCATGCACCACACACAAACACTGCTGACGGCTTGCTTCCTGCTAAATGTGTGTGCGCACGGTTGCCAACTTTAACTAAGAAACACAGAGCGGCTGCAGATGGATTGGATCGGGGTTGTTTTGTTCGAGCATGTTTTGTTTAGTAATAATAACTTGTGTTGTGAGGGATGAATTAAACCTGATGAAACCCAAATA
The DNA here is from genome assembly GCA_037975065.1 of Chaetodon trifasciatus. Lineage (NCBI taxonomy): Eukaryota > Metazoa > Chordata > Actinopteri > Chaetodontiformes > Chaetodontidae > Chaetodon > Chaetodon trifasciatus. Next base: position 935,774 of record JBBMOE010000036.1, on the reverse strand, counting down.
TCAGCCCAAAATCACGAGAACAGAAGAACACATCAGTCAGTGAGAGCTCACAGGAATGGACTTCTGCTGTTTAATCAGCATCACTGGATGATTTCTTGGATTGTCAGCGACAATAAGCGTGTGCGCTCATGTGACGGCGTGGTGAGTATTGTCTTTATATGCAGGTGAGGAGCCACTTTAAACCCTGAACCTGTACATCCAGCCCAGAATCCTCTCCTGACAAGTGTCTACAGCACAGATCTGTTTAGAATACGTAAATTGTCAATTAATCCTTAATTAGTGCTTCGGAGAGCAGGGAGAGTGTATTTTTCAGGTTTTACACCAGCGGCCATAATGATGTGAACTTCATGCCTTTGAACATCTCAGGAGATTTGACTGCAAAGTCACTTTGGAAACACATTTGTATAATCTGAGTCTGAACTAATCATTTCTCTTTTTACATTCTTCTAATAGTGTTTAATAATTGGTTTTCTAGTATTTTTTTTTATCTCTATTTATTTCCTCTAAGATAATCACAAATATCTTGTTTGGTTTCCTGCCCTGTAGTCATGATCAATAATTTAGGACTCTCTTTATGAAAGGCGTTGCACAACAAAATGCTTTTTAAAAATGATACTGAGGAGAGCGACGGGGAAGCTGGGGATGAAAATCAAACCGAGGACGGTGTTGTTAGAAGGTACACCCACTAAATAACTGTATTATTATTATTAGTAGTAGTATTATTGTTGCATGTATATTTGCTGTATATATGTGTGTTTCTCCATGCCACCCTCTGGCCACCCCATGATCCGCCCCTGGTAATGTGTGCCTATGCTCCCTTTATTTAACATTACTGTAAAATAACGAAGTAACTGAATCTGTCAAAAAGTTGGTTGGTTGTGTCATAAAGTCTGGATCAGTCCTCAGTCCGTCTCTTCAGCCACACTCCGTCTCCTCCGTCCCCTGCTCTGTCCTCCCAGGCCATCCTCTAACCCCCCACACCTGCCGTTCACCAGACGCCCTCACACTTTTCCACCTGTCTCACTCCCTCTTCCAGCCACTCCCTCCAGGCCTGTAGTCGCCTGGTGTTTTTCTCATGAGCCCTGCAGCACTTATTCTGCCATCCATCACTTGGACCTCAGACAAAACAACCTCTGACATGGAAAAGTGCAACAACACGGTCGTTCAAGTCAGAACACAAGCGACGTCCGTCCGTCCTGGATTCACGACATGAACAGCAATATGGTGGCGCACGCAGTGAACACGAGCAGAATGATCCATTTTCGCTTCATGTTGTGTTGTGAAACGTGCTGTCACGGCTTTGCAGGTGCCATTTCCATTCAGCTGATTTGTGCTTGATAGAAATCTTTGTGTACTCGCCTGCTCCTCCCACCTCCTTCAAAGTGTGCAAAAGGCTTGTCAAGTTCAGACTTAAAGAGACTAAATTCTCTGCCATCCTCAGGTCAAAAATGCATCCAAATAGCCGGCAAACTCTTGACATTTTCTCAGCGTTTTGTGCAAAATGGCCAGTGTTAGCATGCTAACTCGCTAAGCTCAGATTGTGAACATGCCACCCTGTCATTTTGAGCATGTTAGCATGCTGACATTAGCATTTCCCTCAAAGTACAACTTTTCTCACCACGACAGTTAAAGCTGATTTTACTGTTGTTTTTATTTATTTATTTATTTATTTGTTTGTATACCTTCCTGCTCTTTTGTACAGTTTTCTTATGTGGTAGAAGAAGGAGAGTAACCAGGTTCATGTATTGTCTCTCACTGAAGTTTGTTTTGAGGTGGATCAAATTTTACTCCCAAAGGTGCCAGAAAAATGCTTCAGCTGGCTCTGCTTTCACTTATAGCGGGAAATATTTCATTTCCAGTCAATATTACACCTAATATATAAGAAAAAAGCATCTTTTACAACTAATTCCAAATGTTTCCCCCTCAGGATTACAGACACTACCCCACCAGTTCATCCGCAAAGAAAATTACCAATAAAATACCACCGATATTATTACTGTTCCTATCACAGAGTGGCACTTCTGAGTGTTTTGTTCTGCATTTGCATGACGAGGGATGAAAACAGCATCGGAGCAGACACAGCAACAAGGCTCTTATAGAAACCCGCAGGACTGCAAAAGTGTTGTAGTCGCTGCTTGTGAGGAACTTTGTGACGACCTTTCTGTGGCAGAGAGCTGTTGTGTGCAGGAGGGAAGTGAAGGCCACCACATCCCCACAGCTCGAGGATACTCAGGAGGCTGTACAACCTCGCTGTGAATTTAGGTTCCTGCGTCCTCTGCGGGGGGCGCGCCCTCTTTCCTCACTGCTCCGACACCTCGGCCGCTCGCTCGCCACTCAGACCAAACTTCAAGGAAGAGGGGGTGAAAAAATTTAGCTTATTTCCTCTGAGTGCTGAGAGGAAACTCAACATCGCTCGTGAGGAGCAGGAAAGAGCCGCTGATTGCACAGGAAGAGGAATGGAAGTCTTTAATTTGGAGGTCTCAGTCGTGTTCAAGCCTTCAGCCTCATGGGGAGGTAATCAGCACTTGGGCTATAGATAGGAAGAGAGAGATGGAGAGGATGTAGAGAGGAGGAAGAAGAGGGAGGGCTGTTTTCTGCTCCTTATTGTAATGCCTTTACTGTCGACAAATGGATCCACCAGCTCTGTCTCCTGCATGATATTTATCTTTACCGTTCACTTGCATCATCCAGGATTTAAATTTGCAGCCAGCACATGCAGATAAAGGGTGGTAGAAAACACTGAGGGATTAATGTACACTACAGCTCACATGGCAAATTAAGATGATAATACAAATAATTCCTGTGCTTCTGTTGTTCGATCATGTGCTCCTGCAGACATTAAACGGCTCGTCGTGATTGGATGGATGATGATCAGCAGTGTGACACGAGCTTTACTGACGTTAGCTTCACACAAGTATGAGTGACTGAAGTCGATTAGAGAAGCATTTCTGTTTCTGACGACAGTCAGGCTAGCAGCTCAGCATGCTAACATGCTAATGTTTAGCATGTCGGCGCTGATAATCATGTTAACGACCTTTTGAGGTTTTTGCATATCAGCAAACGGCAGAAACAGAGAATTAAACCAGGAAACAGGCAGCGTCTCGCTCAGACGACTGCTCTAAACGACTGACTGATGAGTATAATAAAAGTTTTAGCACATAATCTTTACCAGTCATTGATGATACAATCAATCACATAATGAAGCAGTGACGCCGATCAGCTGTTACCAATAAGAGAAAAGAGGTGAAGGCAGAGCTGTGGTACCTGAGGAGCCAGCTCTTCTTCCTCTTCTTTGTGCTTTTATTGGATTTTGTCCTCACCTGCACGCTGCGCACACCTTCACCGCCAGCTGATTTATTACTGTGTGTCAGGCTAAAGTAATGTAATCTTTCTTTATGTGTCTGTTGCTCCCCTAATTTTCAGACCTTCGGCTGCTGCCATCTCTGCTTTTAGTTCACCTGATTCATCAAAAGTCAAAATGATTTAGACTTTAGCACTTTCAATTAAATAAGTATGTCACCGGGTGTTTTATAGAGCAATAAAAGGACAAAACCCAAACCATTAAAGATAAAAAGAGAAATGAGGCCCACTTATAAAATTTTGTGCTGAATGTGTGTGTGCGTGCGTGCATGTGTGTGTGTGTGTGTGTGTGTGTGTGACACAGATCCTGTCTTTCTTATTCTTGCAGACACAGTGCTCCATCTGTGCACGCTGTATGAGCTGCTAATCAGCAGTTTAATGGTTGTTTGAGGTCACGGACACGAGTTCTGATAAGTCGTGGCCGAGTCTCCTCTCTGTCATTTTGTCCGAGTGGTCATCTGTGGTACTGCAGCACAAGCAGACGCCTCTGCAGCTGAGAACATCAGCTATGACTCCTGGTTAAGCCCTGAAGTTAGTTTTTTATTGTGTGTGTGTCGTCGGTTGAGTTTAAAATCTGTGGGAATGTCCTCCTCTCACCCTCCCTCCTCCCTGCTGATGAGGCACACCTGCTGAACCTCCACACCTGCTGTCCATCAGCCCATCAGCCCGGCAGCTCTGCTCCCACTCCTCGCTGGATCTTTGTTTCTGCCACAGCGGCAGTCACACTCCAGGCCAACTCGGTTTGCTGCTCTTAGTGATTCGGTGTTTTTGTGTTCCGTGTGAGTAACCTGTTTTCCTCTGTGTCTCAGGATCATCTCCCACCTGTCAGTCCTCCTGTCTGCCTACCTGCCGGCAAAAGGCAGGTAGGCAGACAGCCTGAAAGCCACCTCCGAGCCTTCAAGCCACCCCTGCCAGCCACGCTTCCCTTCACTCCCTCCGCCCACGCCAGCTCCTCCACCCTCACCTGCATGTCCCGCTACTTTAATAAACATCATGACTAAGAAATGAGGTTTTACATGTTGTTTGTCAACAGGGGGAGAGACTGTTCCAGAGTCTGCTGCTAGGACAGCTGGACGCAGTCGCCTTTGGTTTGACATTTGGCACACAGTCTAGCCAGCGGTTCTGGTTGGATGACCTAAGTGGTGAAGGAATTTAGTATCTCGAAAACATACACAGGAGATATGTCTTATATGTAGAGCTTCATAAATGATTCAAAGACCCTTCAAATCAATTCTGAACTTTACTAAAAAATAGAGTGATGTGAGAGTCGTAGTTAACAGCTGCATTTTGTACAAGCTGAAGACGTGTGAAGGCAGTTTGAGGTGGGCAATACCAGAGGAAATAAAGGCGTGAATGATAAGAACCTCTGATTTGTGCGTGTTTCTCAGAAAAACAGCAGGATTGAACCAATTTCAACTGAGGGTCAAGATTCAAAGAGGTTGGTCTGCCAATCTGCCAATAGACCCGCCCACGTCTCAGTCTCCATGATGCAGTGGATTAATACTCTTCGTACCAGCTGTGGCTGCTCAGACAGCACTTAGGATCAATTCATGGCTGATTTTGATCTTTCCATGATTTACTGACAATAGAAAACAGAATGCAGCAGGTTTATTTTTTAAAAAGCTGCTGCGCCTGGCCTGAAAACCCGCCGCTTCCCCTGAAGCCGGTTGCTGTTTTCTCGCCCTGTGCAGTACAGCAGGTAATAATACACTCGAGTATGACACTGCATCACAGCCGGGTGTGGTCGCAAGTGCAACACGCTGAAACCTTTTAACCCGTGGAGGTCAGTGCAGCTGCGCTTTTCCTCCATAACAAGATTTAGAGTTGCTCTTTAAGGTATTACTCTTTGCTCTCCAAATATGACAAAGGACACACAGTCATGTATGTGCAGGGTGGAGTGCTTCCTCCAACAATGCACCATTGTAACAAATACAGTGGCAGCGGCAGCGGTGGAGCTCCAGGACCTCGCTGCTTGTGACAAATTGCATGTGGAAGGAAATCTGCAGGGCCCATTGAACTTTAGTATTGCTTTTATTCCTCTGTCATGTTCCCGCAGAGATGAAATGGGATCGGTTTCTTTCTTTTTTTTCTGCTTCCCTTATTCACGGCTCCGTGACCGCCGGTGTGCTGGATAAACGACCAACGCTGCCTGACAGTCACAGACATTCTTCTCTCCTTTTCTTTTCTTCTTCCCTCCTCTTCTGACTCGCCTCCAGACCTTCAGGTGCTTGAAATGAAGCGGGGAAGAGACGATGTACATTCATCCCCGCAGCGGTGCGGCGGTACACGTCTGCATTCTTTTATACCCTAAATGTTGCAGACATGGATCTTTGTTAGACGTTTTGTACACCAGGAGAGAAAAATAATTCAGGGAAGTCACTTTCAAGAACGTTTTACATGTTGTCAGCAAGTTTTACAGTGCTGTCCTACCGGAAAAAATCTCTGGAGCCGTTCAAACTCATTACTCTGGAAGGACTGCGAATCCTTTTTTGTTCATACTGGACTGGTGGGAATGCTTGACGATGGAGAGGTCATCCCTCCATCACTCTGGTCCAGAGCTGTATGTCTCCACAGCTACAGGTCAAAGCGAAATTAGCCGACGATATTCATGATTCCTACAGGATGAACTTCAGAAACGGGCTGGATTCCTGTGATATTTGCTGTGGATGCTGATAGCAGACTGCTGAAGACGCTCCTGCTCCCATGAGGGTTAGCCCGTTTGATTATGACGATCCTGTGACAGTTTTCTGTTCCCCTGAGGATAAACCACATTTTTAGTCTGACAAAGAAATTCTAACCTCAGGTCCATTTGTTAGCATCTTTCTGTGCTTTTCAAGAGATCAAAACCCCTCACAGCATCGACTGCAGGGCGGTCAAGAAGAAAGATCAAGAGCATCACATACGACACTCAAAGACCATCTCCCAGTACAACAAAGACCCTCATATACCTGCCATCGAGTGGAAGTTTGAGCAAATGAGCACTGTCAAGGTAAAAAATTTACATTTTCAGCTCCAGCACTGGTATCTGTGCTAAATTTAAGCTGTCAGTTTGTCACATAACTTTGACTATTGTGAAATTTTGTCCCGATATTCAGTCGAGAGGAGAAACCAGGGCCCATTAAAATAAACTGAAATCCTCCTCTGAGGTGCGTGAAGGCCAACAGGCCTCCATGATTTAAGACCTCTGAATTAACACGCAAGGGTTTGAGTCTTTTTGGCCGGGTCTTCATTAATGGCCGTTCCCCTCAATGTAAAATCAATGGAGTTGACAGGAACACGTCACCTGACCGGTCGGGGCTAAATAACCCCTCCTCCCTACGAACATAGTCAGACTGAATATCGAATTATCAGGATATGTGAACACGTCAAATCTCATGGCAGGTCGTTGTAAAGATATTCTCCTTCCTCACACATTTGATGCGTTCAGTACTTTTATTTTGAATGTGTCATAAACATCTGCAGCTTCTGAGGGAGTCCAGCATAATTTGCTCAGACACTCGATGCTCTGACGGGGGCCGGTGACTCACTCTTCAGCTGTCAGCCTCGTCTTCATGTTGAAGCAAACAGCAGGTTATGAAACCTGTTGTCTCATCAGCACTGAGAGCAGTGGATGCTGGGAACTGAGCGGGGTCGTCGGAGTGATTGTTGGGGTGGGCAACAAACAAATCACCCCGTTCAGGTGCTGCCCGGGAAAATAAAGACAAGCCACTTAACAGCCACTGAGCTGTTTAATTAGAAGCCCTGCAGCTCATTAATAAGGACACTAATGAGGAGCGCCGCCCTCTGCTCGGTAACGAGTGGTGAGCTCGTCATCAGGCGGGCGGCGGCTGGACACGCCGAAGCTGTCGCTGCGGGGGGAGGCTGTGATTGGCAGGCCGCAGCGGGGGGCGTGGTCACCAGGCCTCCGCTAATTGCAAAGTTAAGGAACAGCAGGAGTTCGCAATGTGTGGCTGCACTTTTACTTTTATCGAACAGGGTGCTATTGATCTGCGTGTGGTTTATTTGTACAGATGGAGGCGTGGTGCTTTCGCACAGAAAGGTTATCAGGTATTGATGAGGGAATTGATGAGTTGTGGCCTTTGGCTTCGCTGTGCTCGCCCGTGGACAACCGAGGAAGAGGAAGGAAACGACACCACAGCGGGAAACCTCCACAGAGCAGCCTGGAGCTTCAGTGGTATTTCCAGCATCAAGTGTTAAACTAAACGTCATCCACGTGGGTTTTATATCTGGACAGTGAGGAAGTCAACATGCTGCTAAGTGTGAACGACTGAAATCATCTTCTGACTGAGGACACCGAGGCTGCTCATGATCAGACGACACCACAGTTGTGTCTTTAAAGACGGTCACTAGGTCAGAAGACGGCTAAGACACACTGAAGCTTCTCCAATCACACGGGAGTCCAGAGAGGAGATCCTGTCACAGCAGAGGACTGATAAAAAACCTCAAATTGTCTCTTTGTCCTGGAAGTGTCCTAGACGTCGGATCAGTTGTCCTCTTCCATGACACAGCAGACAGAATAACCGGGTGTTCTCGATGTCCTCGCTCTGTCGGATCACTCCGGTTTTGGGCTCATATTGTGTAGTTTGATCCTTGCTTAAGGGATCCACATACCTACGAAAGTAATAGAGACGCTGCCCTCCCGTTTCCAGCTCACGTCCCTCAGTTATCTCCTAAAAGTCACAGACTAGATCACCTTAACATGATCTCACATCTGAAAGAGGTGAAAACGAATCATGTCCTTCAAACTGGTTCCACATAGTTTTGATGTGCAGGACGTTCACACTTGAGGATGAAACAGAGAAAAGAGAAGTTGCTTCATTCAGAAGAAACCTCAGAAAACAAAAACATGGGCTGATAAAAGTCGTCTGCAGTCATCTACAGACCGAAGCCAATTCATTTCCCTCATGCTAATTGCTAGCTAACAGTCCACTGTCGCTCTCATCACTGCACATAATGCAGACTTCACAGCTTTGGTATCAGGTACAGAAGTGGGTCACAGCGACAGTCTCCTGCTGTTCCCTGGCAGCTGTTGTGGGTTCTGTGCCTTGCTCAAAGGCACCTTGAACCGTCGACCTTCCTGTTGCCGCCCTTCGTGCTGTCGGGCGGCTCCGAGCGAAGCTGGGTCACCTCCAGGAGCGCCGATGCTGCTGTTTCTCCTCCTCATCCGTCTTGCGGCCGCGGCGATGGAGGCGATGCGTCTCCCGTGTCGAACAGGTGAGCACAGTCATGCATTACAAGTGCCGAGCCGCCGACCCCGGGGGAGGCAACACACACACACACACACACCAGCTGGCAGCCTGAAAAAAAAAATAAACACCACCTCCTGACAGAAAATAATCCCCTGAACAAGGACGAGCTGAGAGCACGTTTATTTTTATATAATGTACAACATGCTGTGTGTTTGTTCTGCTGCATCAGGTTTAACATCACGGGGAAGGAAGCACACGCTCATTAGCTGCTGCTGCTTCGCTAAGAGCTCAAATCTGAGCAAATAACCGAGTACAGCGACCAGAACGCTGTACTTACTGTAATTAGAGTTTTTCCTCTTCTCCTCCACCACCTTTCAGGGAGAACCATCGTACTTTTTACTCCTTTCTGTTTATCTGATGACTGGAGCAAACGGGCGCTTTGCACATGTACGTTCCCCACTGTGGGACTAATAAAGGTAGATCTTATCTTATCTTATCTTAAGGTAACCTGCTGAAATTAAAGGCTTTATTTTAAATGATACTGCAGGAAGAATGAGCTCCACATTAAAAATTGAACGGCATCCAGATTCAGAGCGAGAACGTTTACGTTTGATGCTTGAGAAGATTTCTTACTCCGTAGAAAAATGCAGAAAACAAAACCTACAAAGTCAGACTGAACTGAATTGTGTTCATGCTGGGTGATCTAACCAATCAGCACTGAGCGACGGATGCTTCCTGTACATAAAAGCAGCCTCACAATCTGGATCTGGACTTCATGCCTGATACAGAGAGCCTCCACCTAATCAAGTCCATTATGACTTAATTAGCAGAAAAATAGGTGGTGACCTGGTTTGATAATGAGACTCTGGTTTGTGAAGTAAAACATCAACACAACATAATTTGACTCCAACATGAACGTGTTTCATCCTACTTTAAATTATTTTCTGCCTTGTTTGGTGAGACTCAACGGACACTTGGGTGGGCATTTGCTGTTACATGCGTCATTCAATAGTGCAAATAGTTCACTGATTAATTGAAAAAGTCTTCAGTAAATGAGTCTGTAATGATAATAATGCCCGACTGCGGCACTAAAACAGATTAGCCTGACGTTGTGCGAGGAGGGGAAGTTGTGATTTCTGGGTTAGAGGATCCTCTGAGCTTCACAGGATTCTTTTCTCTGTTCTGCACGAGTCAGCATTGGCCTGAATTCCAACAACATCACCCTGAAGGATGTAATACCAGCTGGTGCAGTGAGAGCTATCCCCCTGTATGATATTGCACACAGAAAAGTCATCGGGCTCAGCCCCCGACAAGCACCTGTATTCGATTTCTCATCTCGACTCGGCGGAGAGCTCTAAGCCTTGTTCTCGCTGGCACTAATCCTCGCTAGAAAACAGCTTTCAGAGGATTAGCATCAAGGGGGGCAGAGCGCCGTTCGTCGGCAGGGGAGCCATGCTTCCCCTCTTCTTCTTCTTCTACTTTCAAGCTTCTTTCCTCTGTAAGTTAACCTCACACACACGGCTCGACTTGACTCGGAAAATCTTTGACCTTCCGCTCGGTTTCCTCCCCATCGACCCAGAGTGGCCTCCATTAAAGCCCGCCGCTCCCCATTGACATTCAGCTAAAACTCCCCTCGGGTCCTTCCCCCTTCATGCTGCGGCCAGATAACTTAGCCGTGTAATTCCATGTTATCTGGAGGTGCTGGACTTGACCTACTGTGGTAAGCTACTGTATCTTATTGTGAAAAGAAAAAAAAAAAAACAACAAAAGTTAGAGGTAAAGAAGTGCAAGGCCCGAGGTGTGCAGGTCGAAAAAATGGGGAAACTAAAGCCTAATTCCTGCTGCAGGCGATGCATGGATGGATATCAGACAGAGCACAGAGAGCCGTGCTGGCTGTGAGGAAACACAGAGAATAACAGCACCGCTCAAGGCCTCTTATAGATGCTGAAAGAGCGAAATAATGTAAAACGATGGTGTGTTTTTTTAAAGCAACAATTCTGTTTCTCTGAACAAAGAGAGGATTATTCTGCATGGTGATGAGAAGGAGCTGCTGGAGGCCGAAGCTCCTGCAGCGAACAGAGAGCCAACAACTTTTTAGAGATGGTAAATTTAACTTTCTACTCCATTTTTTGCTTCCTTTAAAGTTATTTCTTTCTTCTTCCCCCTAAACCTCTGCAAATACTTCATTCTAATCATTGGCTTTGATTCCATTTCTCCCTCCACAAACAGCAGGCCGTTCACTTAAGAGCACCGAGAGAGATGAAAGCCGGTGCATCCGGGCAGGGATCAAAAAAAAAGGATGCTTTTCCCCCTCAGCTTCCAAATTCCTGCTGGTTGTGACAGAGTTGTTAATACCCAAGATAAAAGACAGCTCTGCCTGCTTGTACTTAACATTCCCATTAGACTACCAACAATGGCTGCTTTTGTGTGCTCTCATGTACGGATACGAATGAAAATTCCTCTGCCTCTAGTACTTTGCAAAACACAATTCAATCACAGAAATTTTTCAAAAAAAAAAAAGAAAAAGAGGAGAAAATAGAAAAGCAAGCACGGTGATCTGAGGAACAAAAGCAGGCGATGTTTTGGGAATTCACCAAGGTGGGAGCTAAAGGAAGGATTCGGTTCAGAGGAAGATGAATGAAAAACTGACAACAGGGCTGTCTGTTGTTAGCACGGCCTGCGCTTAAGGAGCTGCAGGAGGCCTATTAGAGAGTCAACAGCCCGATGTGAACTTTTTAATGAGCCGATGCTGATGAGCGAAAATGAAGCTCACAGTCCTGAACTGAAGCCTGACGCGACTGCAGCCTCAGCAGACGAGGGAAACCTGCTCGCCGTCACATGACTGCAGAGCAGAGGAAGGATGTCAGCCTCATCTCTGCTCACCCAGGACACGATTAGCCTAGCTTAGCACGAAGATGCTCCACAAGAAAAAAAAGCAAACCTTCCAACAACAATCAGACATGTTAGGATAAACTTCACATTTTTCACCCACAAAAGATTCAGTTTAATGTGTTTGTGTACTTCAGGGTCACATACACAGGTGGGACATTTGTCCGTCTCAGACTGTCAAACCTCACTGAACAGAATGTTTCCGCAGCTGCAAAAACTTTTTTTTTTACATGTGCAAATTACACCTGTACAGTTTTCAAATATTTCTACAACTGCAAAACTTTATCACACATTCACAGCCCCCCCAAACTGACACGTTCGGATACGTGCACACGATTCTTCACGTGCACTCTAAAGGTGATATACAACCGCAGGCTGAGAAATCATTTGTGAACACCGTTTCACGAGCTCGGAATATTAATGACCCTTGTTTGCCTCCTCACGGGTTCATCCCATCGGCCGTGTTTCTGTCCAGTATTCACTCTCCTTTTGGCTCAGATTTAGCCTCCACCAGCTCCTGAGGGAGACGCCGGCTCTTTAACCTTCGTCACATTGTGAGCAGGTAGCGTGCGGCGCTATCATTACTGAATGATGGTGCGAGCAACTAAAACAAAGTCCGAGTTGAAACAAAATGAAACGATCCTTTAATTATCTTCTGGTTGTTGCATTAATATTATTCCCTGCTGCTCTTCAGGCGGCTCCTGCGTTGGTTTTACGGCTGGCTGCCTGTACAGTCGCCAATCCTGAATTTAAGCTTCTTGTAGAGTGAGAGTGTCGGTTAAAGCCCTCAGACTGTAAAATGAAAATGTAACGGGCCATTCGGAGCTCCAACCTCACACACTCGCAGTGTAACCTGAACCACGCTGAATATGAATGAGTCCTCCTCCTGCCCTCATTCTGCACACTGACGCTAACAGGTGTGCAGCGTCTCGGCGCCGCAGGGAAGCCGCTCGCCACGGCGCTGTGTCGTGGACAGGAAGTGACAGCGGAAACAGATCTGAGAAGGAGAGGTGACAAAAGACGCAGAGAAACATAAAAATCACCAACACAGCAAATGGGAAGAGTGTTCACAGTGGGATTATGACGAACACATGACCTTCACTTAATCTTCCTTCCTTCCTTCCATACATCCTTTTTGTTCCTCGCTTCCTTCACCAAGTTCACTTTTCTCCCTGGTTCCTCCCTTCCTTTTTTCCCTTGTCGTCTCCTTCCCTACTGCCACCTTTCCATCACTGCCCCATGTTTTCCATTCCTGCTTCCTCTTTTCCTTTTCTGCCTCCTTATTTTAGGCCCTTGCTTCTCTTTTTCTACCCTACCCTCACCTTTCCTTCACCTCTCCTCTCACCCTTGTATCCTCACTTCCTCTTCCTCTCCATCCTTTTTTTCTTTGCATCCCCAACTTGCCTCCTCTTTTCACAGCTTCCTCTTTTCCTTTTCTACCTCCTATTCTTCCTTGGCTATTCACTTGCACCTCTTATTCTATAGTCCCTTCTCTTCTTCTTCCTCCTCCTTTCCTTTCCTACCCTGACCTTTCCTTCACTAACACCTCTGCTCTGTCTCTTTCCTGTGTCCTCTTTTCCTTCAGTATTGCCTTGTGTCCTTCCCTGGCTCCTCATCTCTGTCTCCTCCACCTTTGATTCTCATGCTATTCCTCATCCTATCTACGTACTCCCTTTGTTTCTTTTTTCTTCCCTACTGCCACCTTTCCTTCATCTTCTCCTTCACTATCTTCTCCTTGGCACCTCATTTCCTTCTCTCACTCCATTTTTATTGTAGCTCTCTGCTTTGTCCTTCACTTGTCTGCTGCCTCCTTTCCTTTCCTGCCTCCCCTTTCCTCTCCTACCTTCACCTCCCCTTCAGTAATGCCTCCTTTCCTACCTGCCTCGTTACCCTCACAGTTTCATTCCTGGTTCCTTTTGTCCTAGCTCACCTACTTCCTACAATCACCCTTCCTTCCTGAGTGCCTTCCTTTCTTCCTTAACATATTTCCTTCTCTGTCTCTCTGGCCTCTCGTTAATTTCTGCTCACTAGTGTCTCCTTCACATTCCTCCTTTCCTTTCCTTGCTTTTTACTCTGGTAGGAGATGAGACGTAGTGAAGGAGGAAAGGGAAGAACAAAAAAGGGGAACCCTCCCATTCCTGTCCTCCGGGAATCCCAGAGAGTGCGCTCGACCCAGACCTCTGCTGGTTGCGACGCCCTGGTTTTCCAAAGGCACAGAGCCGCTCACACCTCCTCTCAATGGGGACCAGGGCGACCCTGCAGAGGTCGCAATGGGTGATGAGCAAGGGGGCTGAAAAATGGGCTCCTGTCTGGGCATCAGAGGAGAAAAACACACACACACACACACACACACACACACACACACTGGCATATGAAATATTATCAGTTCTGTTGATTGAGCTTATTTGGGTCTCCTCGTATTTCTGCAAAGTCAGCTGTTCCTGTTCGGAGGGGGATTTGATGACGGGTAATAAACTGCACCTGCTAAATAAAGCTGCCCCCCCCCACTCCCACCCTCTCCCCACCACTCCCCTAATGGCAGGGCAGTACATCTTACCATGCTTACCTCAAGGCTTTATGAACTGGACAGCTTTGCTAATTTAGCATACTTTTAAAGGTCGTGAGCTAATTTCAGAGGGCGGCGCTCTGCTCTGACGTCCGATCGACCTTGATGATCTGATTCTCTTCTTCTTCTTCTCTGCTGTCAGCTGCTGCACACATGCCCCGTTCACAGGATATTTAATACCTGATAAGCACCATTAACCACTCTTTTAATGAACAGCACGTCATTAATGCAACACTGTCAGGTAGAGTGCTAATTGGGACTTAAAATGAAGCAACGCGTCATATAATAGGTTGACACTGGTTATTAACTTCCTATAATAATAACAAAGCTCCAAAATGTGGCTGGTTGTAAATAAATTGAGGAAAAACGACAGTAGACACAGCAGACTGCACATAATATCTGCTCATAATGAGCAACATGGATTAAACTGACAGTGAAATGGAAAATGGCTTTGGCTTTTTGGCAACTTCTCTGTGTAATAATGTACTTGTGCTTAAATTTTATTTTCGTTTGACCTTTATTCAAAGAGGAAGCCCCCCCGAAATTAAAAATATATATTCTCCAGAACTGTTCTGGAGCTGTAGAGCTGTAAAAGGAGCTGAAACTACATGAAACACATACATCACCATGACAATAACATCTGTTGTTAAAAAAAAAAAGAAAACCAGAGCCGTAAAAACTGATGGTAAACACCTTTATATTAAAGGTGCAATATGTAAGAATGGGCTAACTGTGGAACATCACTTCAAACACATGGGGGCAGCATTTCACCAAAGCAACCACTAAGTGCTGTAGCTACTAGCTAGTTAGCTCAGCTAGCCATGCAGCTATGTAAGCCCGAGTGAGAGCTCGGAGTGCCGGCGTTCAGTCAGTACAGGACCGGGCTTCTTCCAGCTGCTTGTTCTTCTGTGAGTCTAAATTCGATAGAAAATGGATTTGGATCTGCAACAAAACTTTTGATGCAGTTCAAATCTCGTCATTCACATCTGCAACAAGTCTGTTTCCGACTGTGTATGAGGAGGAAGCTGAATAAAGCCTTCAGTGTCTAAAGTGAGCTGCCCAGACCTCTTCATCTCTGCTGCAGGCTACAGGCTCCGGGCTACATCAACCGCTACTAGCATAACGCACCTGAATCTCTGACTGAGCTGTCAGTTGCATTGTGGGTAAAGTAAGCTCCAGGTTTTGATGAGGAAGAACAATGTGTAGAACAAAAACACTGATATTTCTGGTAGTGCTGCATCAATTTTAATGCATCACCTTTGTTAATACATCCACCACTTCACACAACAGCATTAAACAAACAACAACAACAACAACTGCTCTTACCAGCAGCATGATGGACACAGAGTGAAGGTCAGGAGATCACCAACATTGTAGACTCTTCTCTGGGGAGCAGCTGAAAGCCACCTCCCTGCTTTAAACTGCTGATGTTCCATCAGAGTCCAGTCGTTAGTAGGAAATATTGCAGACTTCTCAGCCAATCAGAATGAAGCGTCATCTGTCTCCGTGGTGTATTGGCAGGTGCCTGTCCATTGAACAAACAGATCCAGAGACCCAGCTGGACCGAGTCTTCGTCCACAGATGGCTCACAGGCTTCTGCTGCTGCCTGCAGTCGAGGAGCAGGGTGAAGTTTACTGATTAGTCCTGTTAATCTGGTGTAAGCACAATGTAAACTTGCTGATGGTGACCTCAACAACAGCGCTGCTGCTTGTGATGCATTTATGCTCTGATCCGGTCCCAGCGGGGGGAGGTGGAGGGAGGGATTGGGGGG